>CM028351.1:69742043-70059358 GCA_016618105.1 Dendrobium huoshanense
AGCAATCTTGGTAGCCTTCTGCTGCCTGCCCTTTCGCACTTGTTCAGGATTTCTAAGCTCAGATTTCACGTTGGCATTAGGCAGTGATTGTCGATATTTCTACCCTGAAAATTTCTCTTATTCCTCTTGCTTGATTGTTCCCTGCAAAACCCAATTGGTTCAAAATTTATGTGGCACCTTTATACTAACTAAGGTTCTCATTTTGAGGAAAAATCAAAACTTGAAAGCTGGAACTAAACATTGTATCATTTGTTCCAGAATCTTAAAATAAACACCGTCTCCAACGTCTCCCCTATCATTTTTCAGTAGTTAAAAAAGCATCGACCACTGCTTGGGAGTTGCATGGTAAAAATAAAAGCAATGCGTCAATGCTCCAACCTAAGGAACTTTCTAGAGCTATCTATTGTAGCAAGAATAAGTGCATGTCCCTCTCTTCCTTTAAGCTCTTAAAGTGTATTCTTCTTTACTTTTTTTGAGCCAAAACTAAGTCCTCCACTCAACAACTCTTTCTCTCTCTTTATATCATCTTGTGGCAGTCGGGAGGTTAACTTGTCCATTTGAAATTCCTCAAGTTTTATACATGTAATCATTGGATTAGTTACTTAAGGTGGCTGGTCTTGTTTCTTATGTTTAGTGATTGAAAAACACTCAACCAACCATCTACCTCACATCTTCTTTATTATCAACTCTCATTAGGTCATCTCCCTTTGATCTAGGATAACCTAACATTTTGTTTTAGATGATTGACTATTATTTCTTCTTGAGATGATCCCTTATCTTACTTTGAGATGGCATGCTAACATCTTATCTCAAGATGACTAAACATCTCACTACATGACCTTTTATCATCTTATCTTGAGAAAAATTATTGTTTAATACTGAGATTGCCCTTCATCTCTTTAAAGAAAGTTTGCCATCGACTTACCCAAAAACAGCCTACCTCCATTTTGCTTTGAAATAACTATTCTCTTTCTTCATTTGCGTCAATTTTGCTATATTATATACACTTAAAAAGTTATATATAAATCTAATGTATAAATATAATAAAAATATTAAGCAAATAATTATATGGATAAATTAAGATCTAATTTTATTTATAATTATCATTTGACTAAAAAAATGCTGTATGGATAAAAGTTGAGTGAATTATTAATGATCTTGAAAAAAAATTATGAATACATTAATTGCTAATAGTTGTTAATAAAGATTGTTAATATAAAGAAATATAGTTAAATAACTTCTTTACAACAATTTGTTAAAGATGTGGACGTGCCGGAGTGGTTATCGGGCATGACTAGAAATCATGTGGGCTTTGCCCGCGCAGGTTCGAATCCTGCCGTCCACGCTTTTTGGTCCATTTAATTTTTAGGGTTTGTGGGCCCGTTTGTAAATTCTGATTTATTTGATCAGAAATATATTAAATCTTGGAGAAATTATTATGTGCGGAATCTGAATATATTCCGAGATAAATTTGGACATGTCAAGTCATTGGATGTACTGAACCCTGGTGATGTGGCATGTCCGAATTCGACTCTGATCACATCAGTGGATGTATTGAATCCCGGTGACTCCGATCACGTCATTGGATGTATTGAATCCCGGTGATGTGGCATGCTCGATTTCTCACTCCAAAATAATTTTCCTAAATCTTGAGGTTGTTGAATTCTCAAAAGTATTCATAATTACTTGTAATTATTATGTCCAAATTTCAGCTTCGCGCGCAGGTTCGAACCCGGTGATGTGGCTTGCTCGAATTCGACTAGAATCACGTCATCGAATGTACTGAACCCCGGTGATGTGGCATGCCTGATTTCGACTCCGAAATAATTTTCCAAAATCTTGAGGTTGTTGAATTCTCAAAAGTATTCATAAATACTTGTAATTATTATGTCCAAATTACTTTTAATTTTTCAGATTTTTTATGTGATTTACATAAATTAAATAATAACTGATAAAAAATTATGTAATTATAATATTTTTAATTTTAGTTATATGTATTTATTAAAAAAAAATTTATGAATGTTAATTAGGTCAACTAAATTATATTTATTATGTTAATATCATAATGCCATAATTATTTTGTTTATTTTTTAACCGCTAATTTCGCCAATTTAGTTCCAAAAGAGAAATAAGAAACCTTTAATGCAAGTCATCCTGTCCGACATCCACTAAAAATTTGTCACGTGGACTATACTTTGAGTCAAAAAACACAGTCAAAAGCGCAGTACAAACACACATAAAGTACAGTCAAAGCACACAGTTAAAGCGCAGTCTACATGTCAAGTTTTTATTGGATGTCCGGACTTATTTTTAGATCCGATGACTAGACCTAATAATTTGCCGATGCGTGGGCGACTTGCATTATCTTTTTAAAAGAAATTTTTATCATTAATCAAATTTAGTTTGTGATATTATATTTTTTGTTTGTGCATATATAATAAAGATTATATTTTATAATTATTTTTTTTTTAAAAAAGTATTAATAGCGGTTGTCAAATTAGATTGAAATGATTGAGCTTTAAAATCAGGAGCAATTATTACGTCCGGTCACTGAATGCATTCAGAGACCAATAACCACGCTCCACGTCACCTAAAACTCGGTATTGAGGACTTGGTATTGCTCGGTATATATTCGGATACGTTCGGATTTCACTGGACGTAATAATTGCTCTAAAATCAGAGTGGTTCTATACAACGTCAATAATGAGATGCCATAATGAGGAAAAGTAGCATTGTATAATGATATCATGGTTAGAAATCTCTGTAAAGTTCTTTATTGGATGTTTTTGAAGATAAATGTGAAATGATTTACATATTTGAACTTCAACTATTTATTTGAAACATATATTTAAAAAATAATAATTTTACTTAATTAGAAATTTTAATATAAGTACATTATATAAATTACTTCAAAATAAAATTTTAATAGTTTGCTATCTTAGGAAAAATGTCCACAACAAACTTCATGAAAAGATTAGATTTCCTAAACATTACACTATCATGTTAAGTTTACAATAATGGGCTCCACCAAATGTTAACTTAGCAATCCTTTCAACTGTTAAGTAGAAAATGATTTAAGAAAAATAAATAAAAGAAAACAATAGGCTTATTGCAAGTAAGCATAACTCTTCTTCTTGGGTTCAACATTCTACTTCATTATTTTATTACTTGATTCATCATGTATACTTGCGTATATTTAAGTGGGCTTTACTTATTGACACATCAAAAAAAAAAAAAAAAATCTAATCATATTTAAATATTGCATGTCTCATCAATTTCGATAATATACACAAGCCTCGTCCACATCACTATGCCTACTTTTATTTTTTTAGCACTACCTATTCACATAATTGAGTTTGTAATCATGCTTACGTTAAAAATTAATATTGATTGTGAAATTATTATGGCGAAAGCAAGTTTTAGGATCTATTTGGGACAATTTCAAAAATATTGTGAAATTGCTATAGTAAAAATTAGCTTCTTAAAGCAGATTTCTTGTACAATAAATAAAAATTTTATACTAAAAAATTGCTTTAAAAAATAGTAAAAAGCCGTTAAGGAAGCCTAAATCCTATATTCAAACAGCTCCTTAGAATGACCATCTTTTTATTTCTGGTATTTTTATGAGACTACGAAGCTTTTCCTTTAACAAAGAAGCAAAGAGAATGAGCCTAACTGGAGTTTTTATGCAGAGATTAGCGTCAGAAGTAGCATACTCATGCAATGGAATTGATTTTTTAAGAGCTAAATTTATTAGAATATTGTAGTAATAAAATATTTTATTATTCAACTTAAAAGTTATTAAATATCGCGTTTTAGAGGACAAAGATATTTTTATATAGAATGTATTTTTTATTTATGTAAATATAATTTTCAAAAAAATATTTAATTTATATTTCCTCCAAAAATTTGAAATTATAATTATCTTTCAAAAATAATAATTTTAAAATAATCATTTTATCCCCCATTACAATAATAATTGATCTTTTTTATTTCTGATATAAAAATCATTCCATTCATATATTGTCACATTTATTATTATAGGATTCCTATGAGACAAAGAGCACAACACCGCAACGTTGCTATAAGATAAAGAAGTTAACACCAAGGTACTGTGAGTTAGGCTGAGCAGTTTTCCTCCCTATTTCACTTTAAGAATTGTGTCATTTGGCGTAAGAGGCGAGTCTCTTACTCTGTTCAAAGGGTAGGATGGTGTGAGAAGTGAAAAGAGACAAGGAGAATATGTAAAAAGTGATTTGTATAATTGCTCCTACTTCATAATGAATTTCTTTATGTGATGTAACTCCGTTATTTTTTCCGTATTTTGAATTTTTCCATGTTAAATCCTAATGTTTTTTTCCTCTAATTTTTGCTATTTTTTTCATAGGTAGAGGTAGATCTATAAAGATGTGGTTCGAAAATATTAGAAATGATATTTCATTTTTAGATTTAAAAGAGAATTTGAATTTTAACATAACACAATGAAGAAAAATGATCATGTAGCCGACCCCACATAGTAAGACAAATGCTTGATGTTGTTGATTCATTGCATGATTTTATTCCAAATATTGACTATCACTTTTGAGAAACTTTTCATATATATATATATATATACTAAAATATAATAGGTGTAAATTATTTGTGCTATACAGAATAATTTTTTTAAATAAACTTATTTTTCATAATAATTCTACAAAAAAAAAATCTCATATGGACCATAACACTTTTTTTTTGGGACATTTAGGCCATTTAAGGCAAACTCACACACATAACGTATACACATGGATTCAAATCTTGGACCTCTTAGTTGAAAGCCTAAGCTCTCAACCAATAGGCCAAGGAGATTTGTGTATATGGACCATAACACTTGCCTAACTTCAACCAAAAGCACTTCTGAACTAGATTTCGAACTCGAAAAGTGATTCCTTTTAGCAGAGAGAGCATTCTCCTTTCACCAGAAATCATTGCAGGAGCACTGCCCATCTCGAAAATGATGAAAGCGGCTTCGGTCTCTAACAACAATTTCCCGACTCCATAACTTGGCAATCATCTTTATCGCTGAATGGCAATCATCACAGACCCTCAGGTTCTTGACGACATGAATTGACAAGCTTGGCCCCAACCTCCTGATCCCAAAAGCAATGGCTATCCTCTCACTGTGGCCAAAGAGACTCTCTTCTGTCTCCTCTTGATCGACATCCACCGCAACATGCGACATGATCGGCGAGTAACCGGCTTCCTTCAGCCTCTTCATGATCTCACGCATTGCTTCCTGGATCTCAATTACATATGGGTGTTTCTGATCGCCGGCGATGAACTTGTAAACTTGCCCATTGACTGTAATGGAACTAAAAGCTGCAATCTTTTTCACTCCTCTCTCTTCCATCCTGCTCCTGATCATGGAAGCATCCTTCCATCTCCCAGCATCTATGTATGTGTTGTATAGTTGAACGTATCCAGCATCTTTATCCGGCTCCAACACAATGAGCTCTCTTGCAGACCACTCGGCCAAATCCATATTCTTGTATACTCTGCAAGATCTTAAGAACGAAGCCCAAATAACATCATTTGGTTGCATTTTCATGCTCCTTATAAGCTTTTCAGCTTCAGCTAAACGCCCAACTCGACCCAGAAGATCAACCATGCAACCGTAATGCTCAATCTCTGGCTCTAAATTATATAAAACTTGCATCTCTTTAAAATGCCTGAGGCCTTCATCTACAAGGCCTGAGTGGCTGCAAGCATTCAAGACGCCTATGTAGGCAACTACATTTGGTCTAATGCCTTCATTTCTCATCATAGAGAACTGCTCAAGTGCGAGCTTTCCCATTCCATTCATGGCAAAACCTGAAATCATAGCAGTCCAAGACATCACATCCTTTCTATTCATTCTATCAAAGACTAAGATTGCTTGGTCCATTTTGCCACATTTTGCATACATGTCAAGCAGACCAGTCCCGAGAAAGATGTCGGTTTCGACGAGGTTAACCTCAATGTAAGCATGCAATATCTTTCCTTTGTCTAGTGCAACCAAGCTAGCACAAACTGAGAGCAAACCCACCAATGTGTATTTATCAGGCAAGAGGCCTGAGGCTAGTAGATCAGTAAACAAAGACAGTGCTTCCTTAAGCCTACTGCTCTGAATGTAGCCTGTGATCATTGAGTTATATGTGATCAGGTTAGGTGAGTCCATCTGTTCGAAAAGGGACCGAGCTTCATCTATATTGCCCATTTTACAGTATCCATCAATGATTGCATTCCATGCCGGAAGAGTCTCGTGGCCAATTGAATTGAAAACCAAGCGAGCATGGTCAACGTCGCCGCACTTCGCATACATGTCGATAAGAGTCACAATGAGATTCTCATTCAAAACAATATCCATTTCTTCAACAAGGTGATGAATCCATTTTCCGGTTTCAAGGTCCCGGCTTTGCGAGCAAGAAGCAAGAACAGACATGAATGCAACACTATCTGGCATAATTCCTTCTCTAAGCATCTTTCTAAACGTTTCTATGGCCTCTGCAGGCCGTCCTGTTCTAGAAAAACCTTTAATCATCACTGTCCATGATATAACATTTCTCTCAGGCATATCATCAAACACCTTCCGGGCATCATCAAGCAACCCTGCTTTTTCCAACCCGGATACCATTGTAGTCCACAGAAGAACATCCTTACAAGTAATGTGATCAAAGACCTTCCTTGCATCATCGATCTGGTGAAATTCCACGTACATATGAATCAAGGAGGTAAAAGCAAGGTGTTCAGAATAAGAGAAAAGCCTAATAAATTGACCATGAGCTGCATAACCCTGCTGAGCCAAGTGAGAGAGGGAGCAAGATTTGAAGAGAAGCTGAAATGTATAAGAATCGGGGCTTATGTCTTTCCGGCGCATTTGAATGAAAATTTCGATGGAGTATTCGGAGAAATGACGAAGGGAACAAGCCTTCATGATTGTATTGCATTGGAAGGTGGACGGCTTGTGGAGATGGGAGAAGAGGTGGAGATTATTGGAAAGGTCGCTGCTTTCGCAGTCGGCGATGGATCTCAGGAGAAGAGTCGCCGCCGCCGGAGCTCCGGAAACGATCATTTGGGCTTGGAGCTGCGTGGTTTGCTTCAGGGACGAAGGAGTCAGCCATGGCATAAAGTAGGAGAATTTCTGCGGAGAGGAAGAAACCATTCAAGTAGTTGTCGGTTAGCCTAGTTCTTGAGTGCCGCCACTGCCCAATATTCATTTCCACTAAAAAAAAAAAAAGAAAGGCCAAGGCTGTCCAAAATTTCTTAAGGTTTTTATAACGGAATCTTAAATTTCATGTTTTTGGAGCGACTTATCATTCTCATCATAGATTTCTCTTCAAAAATTATTGGACAAATATTGATAAATATTGGCTCCTTCTCCTAAAGGCTTTCTCCAAGCGTTCTACTGGAAATCCTATATCTCACTTATGTCACACTCTTAAACTTTTTAAGGCTGATATTAAACTGGAGTCTTGGGCCCGCTCCTCTTTGATCAAGACTTACATTGATGAATTGCATAATCAGCAATTGGTTTGTCCGGAGAAGATACACGTCGAACTGAATAATAGTTTCCTTAATGTTTCCTCGAAAGATATCAATCACTTGTTGAATTTTTCAGTATTCTTGCTTTATGGGTTATTCAACGAGCCAAAGTTAAATGGCTCAAGTATGGGGAAGAAGACCTGAAATTTCTTTATGCTAAAATTAGGAGTAGGCAGGTAGCAATAAAGCTGTTGTCAACTTGTTTGCTTCCTCTCCTAACTCTGACAGAAATTATGTGATGAACTCTATTGTTTAGCATTTTCAAGCTATTTATAACTCACCTCCTCCTTCCAACCTGGATGTTGGCTTATTTCCTATTGGAGCTAGTTTTTCTGATGACTTCTTCACCCATCTTACTCAACATGTTTTTAATGAGGAGATTAAAAGGTGGTTTTCAAAGGGTGTGTTACATCTTCCCCGGGGTCGAATGGGTTCAACTTTCACCTTTATAAAATGGGGTGGCATATTTTTGGTCCTATGGTTATTAAAGCTATAAGATCTTTTTTCTATAAAGGTTACCTGCCTAGTTGGATTAAAGCCATGGCTCTAACCCTTATCCCTAAACATAAAAATGTTGAGTCTTTGTCCAATTTTAGGCCTATTGCTTTGTTCAACACTCTCTACAAAATTATTGCAAAGGTTATTGCTAATAAGATTAAGTCTATCATGCCTAAGCTTGTCAAAGAGAACCAATCTAGTTTTATCAAAGCTATAGTTTCTACGGATAATATCTTACTTACCACTGAACTTCTTTCCCTTATTCGTAAAAGAGGAGGTGCCAAGTTTTTTTTGTGCTAAATTAGATATACGTAAAGCTTTTGATACTGTATCTAGAGAATTCTTGCTTGCTAAACTAATTCAAAAAGGTTTTCTCACCATTGTTGTGAGCTAGATAAAAGCATGTATCACGGATGTGAACTTCTTTATAGTGATAAATGGTGCCCTTGAGGGCTACTTTCCTACTTCTGCCAGTCTTAGGCAAGGATGCCCCCTAAGTCCCTATCTCTTTTGTTTTTATATGAATGGTTTCTCTTCTCTGTTGGATGCTGGGGATTAAAGGGATTGCTTTGGATGGATTCACTCTCACTCATCTACTTTATGCGAATGATGTGCTTGTTTTTGGGGAAGCTACTACTGAAAACTGTATCAATCTAACTAACATCCTCAACACTTTTGCAAATGCTACAGGCCTTCATGTTAATCTTGAAAAAAGTTTTATTATGATGCCAAGGAACTTGTCTAATCCGAATGCTATTTGTCAAGCTCTTTCCATTCCCACTTTTAGTTCTAAATTGCATAATTGGGTATCCCCTTATCTTTTAATAGACTTAAAGTTGCTGACTTTTTGCCTCTTATGAATAGTACCTCTAAAAAATTATCTGGATAGAAAGCCAATCTCATTTCCTTTCGGGTTGGTTACAATTCCTGAGATATACTATTCTTAGCTCTATAGCTTATTGGATACATGGATCTTTTTACCTAAAACTGTTCTTAAATTCTTCAAAAAAACTTGTTCTAAGTTTTTGTTCTTTGGTGATCCGACTGCTTCCAAGAAAATCCATATGGTCTCTTGGGATAAAGTTTGCATACCTAAGCAAAATGTGGGGCTGGGTCTACCTTCATTGCAGACTATTCAATTTTCCTTTAATTGCACATTAATTCTCAGGATGTACAATGCTAAATCTCCCCTATCTACTTGGCTTTTTAGTAGATACACTTCTCCTTGGTGTTGCTGCTAAGGCAATTTTTTATTTTAGAGACACTCCACTTGCTCCAATTTCCTTGCACTGGGATCACTTGTATTATAATGGCAAGTTAGAAAACTCATTTGAAAGTCTTTCTTTGCTTAATGTTAAAGCCCTTCATAAGGATTTTATTTCGGGTATGAATTGGTCTCTCTCGGATTATGTGCCCCCTTCTTTTCAGAATTTGATGCATGGTATTCCTATTTTTTATAGCTCCAACCCTTGTTTAATTTTGGGAAATCTGAGTAACAACAAATTTAGGCATTTTATAAGTGAATTTTATACAAACTTATCGAAGTGCTCTTGGAATAACTTGGTTTGGCATCATAAGCATGCATTGACATATTCGTGTTACGCTTAGCTTGCTATTGTGGGTGGCTTGAAAATAGCTGATGCTTTACATCTCAGGAGAATTTTTGTACTACTAACCTGAAGTCTATGCCACGGGTATCCTAAAAGTGTTTCCCGCCTTTTTTTTGAATGCTCTTTCCCTTATGCTATTATTACTGAACTAATGCCACCTGCCAAGAGTCTTCTTCAGACCCACGATTTTGCATCTCTGTGAGTGGATTAATGGTGATTTGAATGTAAAGCATCAGATTAAAACACTTTATCATCTTTTTACTTGTTGCTCTATTTATTACATTTGGAAAGAGAGGAATAATAAAATGTTTGGTAATTCTGTGAGCTGCTACATCTCTATATCCACATGCATCAAAAGAACTATTTTTGAGAAAGTTGTTAAGTGGAAATCTTCCACTAATATCCTGTACTTGTTCTGAACGGGATTGCTTCCCCCATTTTTGGATGATGTTGCGCCTAATGGTTTTGATTCAGTATGTCTCTTGTTTGGGAGCCCTCAGTTTATCTGTCTGTTGTTGCCTTCGTTCTAGCCTTGGACAATGATGACGCTCCCTTTGCATGCTCCCCTTGGATGGTCTTCGGGCAACCAGGGGCTTATGATCTTCTTCATGAAATGTTGACAGTCTTACTTACTGAGTCCAGGCTAATTTTGACTAGGGAGCTCCCTTTTTTTGATTTATGATTACATTTTTCTTGAGTTTTTTGCTGCATTATTTGTTTTTCTACAGGTTTTTTGGCTCCCGGTCGTGTGAGCTCCTCCTTTTTTTGGGCTATTTTTTGAGTGATTTCTTACTTGTAATCTTCTTTTGCTCATTTTAATATACGGGCTAAGCGCAAATTTTACCCAAAAAAAAATTCACCTTTTCTTAAATTAAAATAAGCCGAGCTTTAATTCCCTTGCTACTTCTTAGAGATTATATAACAAGCTAAAAAATAGGAGTCTGTAGAGTATATTTTTTTTCTTCCCAATATTGTTAAAAAATTTAGCTCACAAAGATAAGAGTTGATCTACAAAGAGGTTCCTAGGGGCATGAACTTGCATTGGCAAAAGCCCACAACATTTATTTATTTAAAATTCTCAAGGGCACTTATTGACCCATTAACAAAAATAGAGGAATAAAGTCCCACAATGATTAGCCATTTAAAATAAAGAGTTATTGTAATCATTGGACTACAAAGGCCATTTATGAGTTAATTTTAACTATTTATAACTTAAACTATATTTAAAGTAAAACTAAGTAATTATTGATATGTGTCTAATACAACTAAATAAATAATCGAATTAACAAATTAATAAAAATAAATATTAATATTTTTGAAAGATAAAAATATTATTTCATTATGAACTAATAAATAGAAAGTCAAACAAATCATCCGAAATTTATTCTGAATTTTATTGAGAGTAATTTAAAAATCATCAAACTGTGCCTAAACCAATAAAAATTTATGGCTCCACCCTTACGCGCAGATAAAAATAGTAAGATTAGTAAATTTTACGTGAAAACTCAAGAAGGGAAAAAAATTATGGGGTCTTGCTTAGATGAAAAATCCATTATATATCAAAAGATACAAGAATTTTTTGCTTCTCACATTTGAAGAAGAAGAGGGCCATTTGAGAGTAAGATGACTGATTTCTCTTACGGGGGTTAACATAAATCAAGTGTTCACAAATGAATAATTAACTCCCAAAAATAAGGTTTGACTTCCATAATAAGGATTATAGAAAGCAAGTGTTCACATGCAGACAACTATATCCATCAACAGTGTTAAATCTTGTCAGAATTTTAGAGATGGTGGCGATAGTAAGGGAGAACATCGACGATGATGGTGGTTATCGGTAGAAATTGCTAGTGATGGTTGTTGACATTGTTAATAGGAAAGTATAAGAGAATTCTCTAGTTCTCTTAGTTCTTCCTCTCCTCATGTGGAGAATAGAGCTTCATTTATAAGATTTTTCGTAAGATCATAAAATTTTATGTAAAACCCTCAAAAAGAAAAAAACAATGATGGGGTATGGCCCATATGAAAATCCATTATACATCAAAAGATATAAGAATTTTTTCTTCCTCACATTTGAAAAAGATGATCTCTATTTGAGAAAAAGATGACTGATTTCTCTTATGGGGGTTCACATAAATATCAAATGTCCACAAATGAATAATTAACTTCAAAAAATATGGCTTGACTTTCATAATAGAGATTATGGAAAATAGGTGTCCATAGACGTACAATTATATACAACAATAGTGTTAAATCTTGTTAGAATTTTAGAGATGGTAGCGATTACCAACATTGATCATCAACGGTGATGGTGGTTGTTAGTGCAAATAACTGGTGGTAGTTGTCGACGATAATAACTAAAAAGTATAAGAGAGTTCTCTTGTTCTCTCATTTCTCTTTCTCTTCATCTGGAGAATGGGGCTCTATTTTATAAGCTTTTTGGAATGAGAATTTTGGTAATTTGGACAAGAAGCCAAAGCACTTCATAATATGATCAATATTGATTCTCTTAATCATGAAATATTTTTTTCAGTATTTAAGTTTCTTAATGATATTGAAATTAAGTGATCTTAGACTCGTTGATTTTGCCTCAACGAGATACTCGATTTGACTATAAGCATGTCAAGTTTGAAGTTCCAATGATCAGGATTTTGATTTCAAAAGTTTCAAATTCAACGATTGCCTCGAGATTCTTGCAAATCATATGACATTTTAGAGTTATATCATTTGTCTCCCTTTTTTGGACATCGAAGCATATTACTTTTGAAAATATATTTTAAATTTAAAAATCCTAAATTTTATTTTTTTTATTTTAGTATTTTAAAAATCTCTCTCTCTCTCTCTCTCTCTCTCTCTCTCTCTCTCTCTCTCTCTCTCTCTCTCTCTCTCTCTCTCTCTCTCTCTCTCTCTCTCTCTCTCCTTTAGGAAAATTTCTCTTTTTTTTTTAGATTTATTTTCTTAGAAAATTTTCTTCTTTTTTTCTTATAGAGAAGTTCTCTCTTTTTTTGTAGAATTTGTTCTTTAGATATATTTGTTAAAAAGAAGTTTTTTTTTTTAATAATATTCTTGTGTTTTTGTTTTGCAATATATATATATATATAGTGTGTGTGTGTGTGCTCGTGTGTAATCTTATAAATTTTAAATTTAAAGTTATATAACTTTCTTCCTTAAAGTTACATAAATCTCTTCATTAAAGTTGTATCTCTTTTCCCGTTAAGTCATGTAACTATTTTCCCCTTTTTTCAAATATACATACTACTCTTTCTTAAGAGGAAGAGTTTTCATCATTTCTCTTCTTCACTTTTTCTCTCAAAAGAAAAGTTTCACGATCTTGAATATGTGGTATCCCCTTTCAAGCTCATGTTCCCCTCTCTGTAGAGAACGAGTTGCTCTTACTCCCCTTCTCTTCTCTACTTTTTCTTTTAAAAGGGGCATTCTACTATCTTGAATAGGCAATATCCCCTTTCAAGCTCTAGTGCCCCTCCTTCAAGAGAATGAATTACTATTCATGAAAAGTTTTGAGTAATTTTCAGGATTTCTATCTTTGGCCATTATCTTAAAAAGAAGGTTATTTGACTCCATTTTAAGAGACTTTTCATCATAATTTGAAGCTCCAATTTTTCACCCAATAGTGAGATAATCATTACAAATAATTATTGCAATGTTAGATATAAAAATAGCATTTCAAGAAAGTACTTTAATTTATTGAGTTTTATCTTCAACTCATTGTAATAATCTTTTAAATAAAAAAGACCCTATGTTTGAATGTGATGTAGAATTTTAAATTTTGTTATATTTACTTTATGTAAGAATAATCCAAATTTGTAAACTTGCCCCCAGAGGAAAATAAGTTTTTTATGTATCTTTGAGATATTGCCCCCTAATTTGAGTAATCTAATTAGAGAAATTTATTTTTTCTATAACTTTTAGCCTTCTAAGATTTTTTGAGAATCTAAGAAATATATGCATTTTGAGGCTTTTAACCTTAAGAGATTTTTATGTAATTATAACTTTGAGGCTTTTAGCCTTCTAAAAATTTTGTTTTGCCTGTACCTTCCGAAATTTATGCCTTCTAAGATTTTTGGATATTCTATATCTTATGAGGCATATACCTTCCAAGATTTTAGATGTATATACTTTTTTTTTATGCGCTTTAGATGTATATACATCTTTTGAGCCTTTTTTCCTTTAAAGATTTTGCATGCACATGTTCCTTCTAAGGTATTTGCCTTTAAAAATGTTTGGATAATCCTAAATCTTTTGAGAATTTTACCTTCTTAGGTTTTTTATACCTATATCATTTGAAGCTTTTAGACTTTTAAGATTTGTGTTATACATGTACCTTTTGAAGTATATGCTTTATGAGATTTTTGAATAATCTTATACAAGCTTATGCCTTATGAGATTTTAGGTGTAAATATATTTTTGAGGGTTTTGCCTTTTGAGGTTTTGAGTATGCATGCTCCTTCTAGGGCCTTTACCTTTAAAGGTTTTTAGATAATATTGAAACTTATGAGGATTTTACCTTCAAAGATTTTTGGATGAGTAGAGATCTTATCAACCACTTGCTCTCATAGAGTATTTCTTGTGAGGACCCTATCCACTACTAGCTAGCTTCCCTTTGAGGTTGTCTCATGGGTGTGTCTTTCTAGGGTTATGAGTGGAGGACATGTTTGTAATTTTCTCTCATGGGTCCCTCTAGTGAGAACAATGTCTACTACTAACTTTTTATTGAGGCTACCTCATGGGCATTCCTTGTTAGGATTTTTGTTGGATCATTGGTAGATCACATTAACTTATGTAAAAGAGATTGAGAGAAATTCATCAATGATGATTGACTTATCCGAAGTTATTTATTAGATGTTATTCAATAATGTTAACATGTGTGAAAAGGATAGAATAAATCCACCTATGATGTTTAGTTTATCCGAGGTTATTTGCTAGAATATTATTCGATGATGCTAACATATGTTAAAGAGGTCGAATCAAACCCCCAAGGATTGATTATACCTTAATTAGGAGGGAAAAATGTCACGTATATCCCAAATTAAAGGCAAACATTGGTGACGTAGTGTTAAATATAGTAACTTGATTGGTGTCCTCTAAGTGTAGTGGTAATGAAGCTAGAATTTAGGTTTTTGAATATATTTGAATCTAAAATTTCTAAGCTTAAAAAATATGAGTTTTTCTTGAAGAACATTAATGGAAAACTCCAAATTGAATGTTTGGGATGTTATAGAACTAATTGTGATATTTTTATAAATTTTGGATCATTTATTGAGAAGTTATAAAAATTTTAATATGGTTGATCACACTAAAAAATTGTCTCTCTATATTTAAATTTTGGTAATGATATATTGTATTTCTTAGGGATTTAAGACCTTAGAAGGTTATGAGACAAGTGTGAGGATATATAGGAGAGCTTTTGAGAGTTTAGATATGTTCAAGGGTTAAGAAATGCTAAGCTTGGGGCTAAGAAGAGGAGATGAAAATTATGTATGTAAAGATAAGGAAAAAAAAAAGGTATGAAAAGATAACTAAGAACTCACCAAAGCCCTAAAAGATCAACCACCAAGCTTCACCAATATATAGAACAACCACCAAACTTTTTCACATGAAATTTGCATTAGCAAAAACAATTTTTATTTAATGAATCAAAATGTATGAAGTAAGTTCCTATTTATTAGCCTTTTCCATGACTATACAACTTTGAAAAGCCTTAAGAGCCAATAAAAAAAATTATATAAATTAATGGAATGTCCTAATACTAAAAGAAAGAAAATAAAGATATAAAATTAATTTAAATCTTCCAAATATATGAAAATTTGTATTGGTCATAAATGGTAAGTGGCGTGGTCTTAAAATCAATCAATTTATGAAGAACTTTTTTTTTACTTGTATGGCCCATCTACCCATCAAGGAGCCTTAAATTAAGCTTTTAAATCATCCTCCCATGATTTAAAATGTATTATAGAATGTTCATAGGCTTGCATGGAGAATTTTGTATGATATTGGCCTAAATTCTGATGATGGACCTTAGTTTGTGATTTTTTCATTGGCCTTCGTCTTGGTATTACATCAATTGATTTGTCTTTAAATCATCACTACCATTTGTGGCTGAGAATATAACATTTTCCAAGAAATAGAAGTCCATCTGAGGGATGTGTAATGTTTGAGATTCACTTAAAGCCTTCTCGTATTTGTTAGAAGTTTTATGAAAGGTGGTTGCTAGGAAGACAATTATATAATCACAAATTAGAGAGATTTTTTTTTACCACAGTCATGTTTGAGGTTTTAACTTAAATATATTTTTGAGGTTGCAACCAATATTACCCACTAAGGCCAAATCTATTTTTCACTAAATTGATGCAATAATAGATTATGATTAAGAGGAGATAAAATAATATATCTTTGCTATTATAGTGAGGTTTCCCTCAACATTGATGGATTTTTTTTGAACTTAATAATGGTTCATGGTAAATGGACTACCTCACTATATTCATGTCAAGGATATTGATGTGAACAACCCTTCGAGGTTGTAGCAAAGATTACAACCCCCCCCCCCCCCCCCGTCCCAAGAATCATTTTCCAGAGATGATGTCAAACTGTTATGGGGGTTAATAGAAATCAAGTGTCCACATATGAACAAAGTTTGATTTCTCCAATATGGATTATAGAAAGCATGTGTCCACAAACATACATTAAATTTTGTCATAATTCTGAAGATGAAGGTGATTACTAATGGTGATGGTTGATGACGATGGTGATTGTTGGTGCAAAAGCTAGTGGTGATAATTGGCAACAACAGTTAAAAAATATCAGAGAGTTCTCTAGTCCTCTCCTTTCCTCATGTGAAGAATATGTATTTATTTATAGGTTTTTTGGGATAGGCATTTTGGTAATTTGAATCATAATTCAAAACTCTCAATCGTACTATCCATATTGATTCCATTGATCATGAAGCATTTTTTCAATATTTAAGTGATTTAATGATGTCAAAATTGAGTGATATTGGACTCGTTGGATTCAACTTATCGATCTGCTTGATTTGATTATAAGCATGTCAAGTTTCGAGTTCAGGTGATCATGATTTTAATTTCAGAAGTTTTAAATTCAAAGATTACCTTGAGATTCATGCAAATCATATGAATTTTTTTTGGAATATCAATATATGTTTTTGTAAGAATTAGATTTTTTTTTTTTTTTTCAAACGAAACAACTAATTAATCTGTCATGCTTTCTATAAACATTATCAACATAAATATAAGATTAATAGGATCAACCAATGTAAGATTATACTCTTCTTCTTGAGCATTATGAGTCTCTTAGGATTTTATGCCCCTACCACATTAACAATTAGACATGGTTTTGAAAATCGGGCCAAATAATGAACCGGGAGGAGAGGTTATATAAGGTCTAATATTCAATGGTTAGACTGGAGTTGAACAAGATGATGTACTAAATATTAGCATTAATGGTATAATAATCATGCTAAAATATAAATTTGCAACTAAAAATTTTAAAAAATGTATACATAAATAATAGTTTCTATAATTTTAAATTTAAACACATTAAAATTTTAAATTTTATTCAAATTTAATATAAATTTAATTCACATATAAATTTATAATTTTAAAATATATAATTATTATTTATGTTATGTAGTCATATATAATTTATACCTATATGTTATGTAACAAATTTATATTATAAATATACATCTATAAATATTTTATTTTAAATAATTTAGCATTAATAAATAGATAAAATTTATTAATTATAGTGCATGTATAAATAAATAATTATTATTAATAAATAATAAATATTATTCACATTATAAAGAATTAATTAAAAAACTTTATATATATTGAGCTTTATAGCATCAACTCATTTATTTAGTCCCAAATCACTTGAAAACTTTCTCTCACTACTATTTATTTAACTTTTTGGGTTTGTATACGTTAAGAACTCTTATGGAGTTATGGGGACATAAAGATGGTTTATTGAACATTAAATCATTAATCTTGTACATTATTTTAATTAATTAGGCAATCAAAACTGGCCGATTCAAAGGAACCAGGGCCGATTCTCCGTTTGAACCATCGGTTTGGATCATTTGATGCGGAAGCAATCTTCAGGATTGATCCGGTCGGTCTGGTTCGATTTTTAAAATCTTGCTTTTAGTTGTCATTTTTTAAAATTTTATAATAATATTTTTATTAATGCATAATAGTTTTAAATTTTTGAAGTTAATTATGTTAAAAAAAAACATTATTTCATTATTATTATTATTATTATTATTATTGATACATCATGCAAAAATTATCTTGATCGGGCATAAATCTTGAGGCAAAAGCTAGTTGGAAACTTCAAAAATTAAATTTGAAAGCTCCGAACTCCGATTTCAGCGAGCTTACAGTCAAACTGAGCGTCTCGGAAATATGAACCCAACAACACCAAGATCAACCCAATCCGAGCCCAAATGAAACCGAATCAAGGGCTCAAAGCGCTGTTGGGAGGTTCAAACCGCAATTTGAGTTACCAAACGATCTCCGATTTTGACGAGCTTATACTAGAATCGAACGGCTCGACGAGTCGAATCAAACGAGCCCAAGATCGCCGAATTCCAACATCACTAAGGCCTTCAAATGTCCAACGAACGGTGCATGATCAAAGGATTCGATATCGGCCGTCCATTCAAAACACTCCCAATTCGCCCCTGATCTCACGTCTATTTACGGACTATGCCACTCCAGAAAAACTATAAATAGAGCCCTCATTCTACACCAAAGGGGGGAAAAAGGAAGAGAGAGAAGAAGAAGGAAAAGGGGAAAAGGCGATTCCTCTCCTCCTCGACCACCACCGGAGATCTACCTGCCGCCTGAATAGGCCGGAACTCTGCCGGATATTTGGGAGATCGCCAGAATTCTTCCCAACTTCTACGGGATGTAAAAATTCTTCTCAATTAACGATAGAGTTCCCTCCTGACGCTGAAACTCCGACCAAGTGAGGCCAGAGTTCTCCTCTGCCACCAACAGACGTCGGATTTCTACCCGACGTCGCACCTTCACTCATCGCCAAGTTTCTACCCGACGCCGGACTTCTACCGGTTATCGAACTTCGCTGGATGTCTATGTGAAGATGCATGTCTTTTCATTGTTGGACTTCTACCTGACGATGTCCTTCTGATCTTCGTCGTCAGACTACGGTCCTTCCAACCTCCGTCGCCAGCCGACTACGGTCCTCCTGACTTATGTCGCCCGCCGACTACAGTCTTTCTGACCTCCGTCGTCTGCCGACTACGGTCCTCTTGACTTACGTCGCCCGCCGACTACAGTCCTTCCGACCTCCGTCGCCAGCTGACTACGGTCCTCCTGACTTCCATCGCCCGCCGACTACAGTTCTTCCAACAAAGCGAATATGTCAATAGTAGCTCTTTGTATTTACATCATGTAATGTACTCTATAAGATGTACATCAAGCTAAGGCCTTCTCCCAAGGAAGGGCCTCATTTGTAATCAACTGCAAATACTAGTGGATTCGTTCAAACTGGGCTAGGTCCCGTGGTTTTTCCCCCTTTTCAGGGATTTTTTTCAGGGGTTTTCCACGTAAAAATCTTGGTGTCTCATGAATGTTAGACCCTCTCTACTTATCTGATTGCGTGCCGGATTTTCGTACAATGCTAAGACGATAAATTTTATATTTCTCTACCGCCGCGAATACTCCTGGACGCAACAATTATTATTATTATTATTATTATTATTATTATTATTATTATTATTATTATTGTATTTAATTATTTCAATAGGTATTGTGATTGGTTTTTTATTTTCAAATTTTTATGATTATATAAAATTTTGTCCTATGCCAACTACAATCCTTAGACAATTATAATCCGATCGCTCGACAACACTCCTTACGAACTATGTCGCTCATCGACTACAATCCTCTCAACCTTCACAGCCCGAATACAATCCTCATACCATCGTTACCTGAGTAAAGTCATGGAGAAATTGTCACCCGAATACACTCCTCCAACTACTATTGTTTGACCACAATCACTCCATACTCTATAACTTATCGACTACGGTCCTGTGACCCATTATATTTTGGCTATTATCACCTGGCTACTCCAACATTTACTGGTTTAATCACCTAACGTCGCTAATAATGCCAACACATTTTATTACTTACATAATTGATGGACATCGTCCACATCAACCCTGATCCGCAACTCCATTTATGCTTAATTTCTACCGAAGTGCTCTTTAAACCTCAACCACATAATATGTTCTTTGCATTGCATCCAAATCTTCCCTAAAAGATATTTTACAATCAATTTTATTAGAATATTATATTTAAAAATAGGATTTATAATTTCTTTTATAAATAGTTGCAAAAATAATTCTTTTCGACCTAACTCGAGAGCCAGCGCCGCCTGCCAACTTCCAAGCAAAGGCGTGTGAGCACTAACAAGCTTCACATTTCCCATAATTTCCACATTTTTCGATTCTAATCACCGTCCATCCTTCATCCGACGGTCAATATCCCCTCCCACAATTGTGCAAGTCCACACGCCTTTTCCACACGCGTCAACCTAAAACGGCACGTTATTGGTTATTTCGGTCAACAAGCAACTTTTTTCCTTTCGACCGAAGGACCGTCGACACGTGCCAATACCTCTAAATCCACCGTCCGTGTCGTGATCAACAGCCGTGATTCTCCCAACAACTCGTCTTATAAACTGAACCGGATTCAGCGACCGCCACACGGGACCCGAAACCAAGACCATGGCGCTTCCCATTAACACCTGCATCAGGCTCTCCTCATCTCCTCCTCATGCTCCTCCTCTCTCAAACGCTTCGCCTCCTCCTTTGTCCCAATGGTAAGCATAATTCCATGCAGTACCCTTCGAAAGCTATCAAATTGTTATGATTCCCACTAACAGGTTCCTTAATTACAGGTCGGGATGGCGGCGAAACACCCTTGCGGCGGCGGCGGCGGCGATGGTCACAATTGGGGCTGCTTCGGTCATGGAAGGGCCCATAGTGCTGGCTGCGGAAACCGGCCGCGCAGTAGCAGCGCCGGCGGCGGAGCGGTGGAGCGAGAAGAGGAAGTGTCCGCCTTGGCACGCCAACACGCTGGAGAACATAATGCCAGAGAATCTTCCCCGGCCGCCGCCACACCGGAGATCCGATGGTCTCGCGGCTTATCGTGATGCTCCGGCTTTGGGCGGAGGCGCGCAACTCCATGGATACAGCAGCGGCTGCTACTCTTTGTAATGAATGAATGAAGATCAAACATTCCTATACATAAATATAGATTTTTTTTTTCGAATTTCATTTATCACATTAAGATATATGTAATAGTTTTTTTTTTCTTTTTTTCTCATAACATTAAGATATATGTAATAGTTTTTTTGAAAGTAGTGCTTGGTTGAATGGTGAGGGTAGGGGTGTAATTTTGTCAAGCTGACTCGTGAACCCAGTTGAACTTAGGCGGCTTTCTTTCTGCTTTTAAAGAAGCTTTCAAGTAAAAAAAAACTCTAAAAATTTATTTTAAGAAGCATAAAAAAAGTCATATCAAATGAAGCCTTAATTTGATAAATAGATTGTTAGTTGCTAACGGGTCAAATTTGACTCAATACTAATTCAACTCATGAGCATGTGAGATAAATCATTTAAAAATATTATTATACAATATACAAAAAATAAGTTTAAATTTATTATAAATGTTTAAAAAATTATAAATCAATTCCTTGTATCAAATGATTTATTATTAGTTGTCTTCTATTTTCTCATGTTTCATCATTATATTTTTCTCTTCAAGCTCAATTCAAACTTGCAAAATTAAGCACAAATTCGAGATCGAACTCGATAGTTCAATCTAAAATTTTTTATTTGGGACTTTTAATTGATAGTCGAATCTCCTAATGAATATATCAAACTGTGAGGCATCAAGTTAAAAAAAAAAAAGATGATTAGAACTCAACTTCACTCATTTACACCCTTCAATGGGTGAGAAATTGATGAAAAATGTCTATATGGAAATAATTAGTAGCGGGGCCCAAAGGGTCATGATTAAAAATTTTAAAAATTGTACTACAAATTTTGCAATCATTCATGTAGTACAGTACTGCATAGCTTTTCTTTTGTACTGCTGTGAATTTTTGTATTACGTAGCTAACCTTAATTTATTGATGGGAATCTTTGGCCATCAATTAAAAAGTTTTGAATTTTAGTTTAAGACAAAGGTGTCAATTTTGGCCAATACCCGAAACCCAACTCAAATCTGATCCGAAAAAATTCAGGTTTGGATCGACCCGTTTGTGAAAAGGGTTGGGTTCGGGTTAATAAAATGATCCGTTTCAAAAAATGGGTCTGGTTCGGATTGACCCGGCAATCCGAAAATGACCCGAAATTGACCCGAAAATCCTCTTCCTGGTCTGCTGCCCGCCCTGCCCGAAGTGTCAGCTATAAAGTTGAGCCTCGTGCCTGTGCGTCTGCGCATCCCGAAGAGTCGAGACGGTCGAGTCTCGCGCCTGCGCGATGCGAGTCCCAAATCGGCGAACCCGAAGCCGCGAACCATCCCGCGCGCGTCTCGAGTCCCGATTCCGCTGCCGGCGATGCGAGTCCTGAACCCTAAGCGGCGATGCCGACGCTTGCCGCGCGCGTCCCAAATAGTCAAACCCGAAGCGGCAATGCGTGCTGCTGCAGCTCCCAAGCTCCACCTGCGACGCGCTCTACCGTTGTCGCTGCTCTCGCTGCTCGGCCGCTGTTGCTGCTCCGAGTCGGGTTGGGTCAACGCGGCAACCCACGCGGGTCGGGTCCGGGATGAAAAAGTCAACCCGTTTACAAAAACGTTTCAGGTTCGGGTTGACCCGTTTAAAGTCGGGTCAATTTGGGTTCGACCCGAACACGACCCGCTGACCCGAATTGACACCCCTAGTTTTAGATATGTGATATGTGTATGATTTTATCTTAATTAGTCTAAGATTTTATTTGGGATGACTTTTTTAGTGGTTCTTAAAAATTTTTTTTTAGATTATAAATTTTAATTTTTGTACTAAAAAATCGATTTAATAAGTTGTAAGAAGTCGTCCCAAATAAATGATAAATATTAAAAAAAATCCCTTGGCATCTATAATATTTTGTTTGATATATATATATATATATATATATATATATAGTGTTGTGTCCAGGAATATTCGCGGTGGCAGAGAAATATAAAGCTTAACGTCTTAGCTTTGTACGAAAGTCCGACACGCAATCAGATAAGAGAAAGGGTTGTCATCCACTAGAGACATCAATATTTTTACGTAGAAAACCCCTGAATAGGGGGAAAACCACGGGGCTTGGCCCAGTATGAATGAATCTACTAGTATTATATTTGATTACAAAAGAGACCCTTCTCTAGTAGAAGGCCTTAACTTGATGTATATCTTATAGAGTATATTACATTGTGAGAATACAGAGAATCACTGATGATGTGTTTGTTTGGCCCGAAGGGCTGTAGTCGGTGGGTGACGTTAAGTTGGAAAGAACGTAGTCGGTGCGCGATGGAGGTCGGAAAGATTGTACTCGGCGGGCGACGTTAGTCAGAAGGGCTGTTCTCGGCGAGAGACAGAGGCAAGAAGGATCGTAGTCGGCGGGCGACGAAGGTCGGAAGGACTGTAGTCAACGGGCGATGTTAGTTAGAAGGACCGTTGTCGACGGGAGACAGAGACAAGAAGGACTGTTGTCGGCGAGCTACAGAGGCAAGAAGGACCATAGTCGGCGGGCGACAAAGGTCGGAAAGACTATAGTCGGCGGGCGGGCGACGTTAGTCAGAAGGATTGTTGTTGGCGGGCGACAGAGGCAAGAAGGACCGTAGTCAACGAGCGACAGAGGTCAGAAGAACTGTTGTCAAGCGTCAGGTAGAAGTCCGACATTAGTTGGCAGTCGAGGAGAACTCCGGCGTCACTTGGTGTTCTGACAAAATTCTTGTGTCACTTGGAGGTCGAGCAGAATTCCGGCGTCACTTGGACAGAATTCCGGCAGCGGTGGTCGAGGAGGAGTTCTTCTCTTCTCCTTCTTCTCTTCCTTGCCCCCCCCCCCCCCCCCCCCCCCCCCCCATAAAAGAAATGAGGGGCCTATTTATAGATTTCTGAAGTGGCATGGTCTGTAAATAGGTGAGAGATTAGGGGCAAATCAGGAGTGGTTTGATTGGACGGTCGATATTGAATCCCTTAATCATGAACCGTTCATCAGATATTTAAAGGTCTTAATGATATCAAAATTCGGTGATCTTGGGCTCGTTGGATTTGTCTCATCGAGCCGCTCGATTCGACCATAAGCACGTCATGTTTGGAAACAAATTAGTAACTCAAATTATGGTATGAACCTTCCAATAGCACTTCAAGTCCTTAATTTGGACTCATTTGGGCTCAGATTGAGTTGAATTTAGTGTCATTGGGTTCGTATTTCTGAGACGCTCAGTTTGTCTACAGGTTTGCTGAAATTGGAGTTCATATGCTCTCATATTTAATTTTTAAAGTTTCCAGCTTGATTTTTGCCTCGAGATTTGTGCCCGATCAAGATAATTTTATAATGACGTATCAGTTGCCCCCCTATTTTCGGACGTCGAAGCTCTAGAAGTATATGTGCCGACATTTCTCATTGGCCGAATTTCAAAAAATTGCATTCTAAAAATTAAAAACTTGCTCGTAGAGTCCCTATTGAGCTCCGAAAGTGCCAAAATTGAGTTCGGAACGTCCAAAAACATGTCTGGGGACCCGAAAAACATCAGATTTGGACCGTCCAGGTTATCAGCCTGGAGAAGTGTAGGCGGCCGAACCGTTCGGCCGCCGCCCGCCGCCGCTGCTGGCAGTGGCATGCCTGCCACGTGCGCCAAAGGGCGTGTCCCTCGCGGGTACCACGTGGTTAGATTGCGGTTAGAAATATTTAATTTTTTTTTTTAATTTATGGCGGGGCTTATATGGATTTTTTTTTAAATCCAAAAAATTCCAAAAAATTTTGAATTTTTTTTGAAAATTATGGAAACATCCAGAAGCATCTCTTTTCCTCCAAAAATACTAAAAATACAGCCTAAGGCCACGGGGAAACTTGCAACTTCTTCTTTTCTCCTTCTAACTCTCTGACAGTTGTGATTTTCTGCTATTTTTTAGTATGTGACTTTCCCTACTCAATTTAGCGTCCCTCCTCTTGTACAGAAGTTAGAAGTTTCTCTTCTTTCTTCTTCTGGCTTTCTGGCAGTGGAGGCATTCCGCCGTTTTTTATAGGTGACTTTCCCTACGTAAATTGGAGCCCCTCCTCTTGTACAGAAGTTAGAATTTTCTTATTTTTTCTTCTTTCTCCCCATTTTTCTTCTTGCTCTGGAGGTCTTCTGCTGTTTTTGGTAGGTGACTCTCCCTATTTAAATTTAGTGCCCCTCTTTAGTGAAGAAGAAAATTTTTTCTCTTTCCACTATCTTCTCCTCTAGCTATCTTCTTGCAGTCGAGGCATTCCGTTGTTTTTCGTAGGTGACTTTCCCTACTAAAATCAACGCCCCTCTTCTTATACAAAAGTTAGACTTTTTACAGTCGTTTCTTTTCTTTTTCTTCTCTCATTCTAACTTTCTTACAGTTGAGGCATTCGCCTATTTTTTGTAGGTGGTATCCCATACTAAAATTCAGGGTCCCTCTCTTTGTGTAGAAGTTAAAATTGTTGCTCCTTATTCTTTTCTTATGTTCTTCTTCTTACATTGGAGGCATTCCACTGTCGTAGATATGCAGCATTCCCCTATCGAGTTTCAGTGCCCCTCTCTTGTATAGAAGGAGATTTTTCATCTCCTTGGTCTTCACTTGCGAACTTCCTCTTACATTGGAGGCATTCCACTGTTGGTGATAGGCGGCATTCTCCTATCGAGCTTCAGTGCCCCTCTCTTGTGTTAAATGAGATTGTTTCCTTCTTCTTCTCCTCTGGCGCTCTTCTTCTTACATTTGAGGCATTCCACTATTTGTCATAAGCGACATTCTCCTATCGAGCTTCAGTGTCCTTCTATTATGTAGAAGGAGATTGTTTCATTCTTCTTCTCCTCTTGCGCTCTTCTTCTAACATTGGAGGCATTCCACTATCGTAGATAGACGATATTCTCCTATTAAACTTCAGTGCCCATCCCTTGTGTAGAAGTAGCCACGATGAGAGGATTTCTTCTAAAAAATAATTCTTAACAGAAGAAGACCAGTTACTACTTGTATGTGAGGGTGATTTGAAAAGACCTGACGGCAATAGTATCCGAGAGGAGAGCTAAAAGGATGAGTAGACGGGGCGAATTTCAACGCCATTTGAGCGGAAGTCTATCGGCAATGGACGATTAAGTTGAAGCCCACTAGCAGTCAACGACCGAGTGTAGAGCTGAAGCAGAGAGTTTGAGGGTGCGCTGCAAGTAGCAGTCGAACGAGAAACCGATGATGACTGATATGAAGTGAAGGACTGCCGGCATATATCAAACGAGTAGCCGATGATGATAGGAGTCTAGTGGTATTTTGCCAATGCAATATGCATCCATATTAAAGCATACCAACAACAGATATCCCTGAGTCAAGGGGCCAGAGCAGCGTGTTATGCATTCATTATGGCAATACACTAATATTGCTTACTGAGTAGATGCCTGATGAAAGATCAAATTGTAATATTCCTTCGAACAAGATGTTGTAGGAGATGCTTGTGTGTAGTAGAGAAGAAGTCATTAAATCCACTAAGGATATTTGACTGTTTTGAAGTTGTTTGTTATTTTATAATTGTAACTTATACATATGATGTCAATGTACTTTTTTACTTTCAGATTCTTGTAAAAATGAACTTGTATAATTTTTGTAATATAATTTCAATGATATTGAGAATTTATCCTTCAAAGGAAGTTGAATTATTTATGCATCTTTGAGACATACTTTGATATATTACATAATGTACTTTTTTTAGGCTTTTTAGCCTGCTAAGAATCTTTGTAGAAGATGTCAAAAGAAGCTATCAAAAATATGAGACCTGTCCGAGGTTGTATGTCAGAGCCTTGCTCGATGACGTTAGCCTGTGTTGAAAAGGTCGAGAGAATCCACCCAGGATGTGAGGCCTAGTCAAGGTTGTATGTCGGAGCCTTTGCTCGATGACATTAACCTGTATGGAAGAGGTCGAGAGAATCCACCAAGGATGTAAGACCTATCTGAGGTTGTATGTCGGAGCCTTTGTTCGACGATATTAACCTAAATGGAAGAGGTCGAGAGAATCCACAAAGGATGTAAGACCTATCCGAGGTTGTATGTCAGAGCACTTTGCTCGATGATGCTAACTTGTACGAAAGAGGTGAAAAGAATCCACCAAGGATGTTAGACCCTATTTGAGGTTGTATGTTAGAGTCGTTGCTCGATGACGTTAACATATGTGGAAAAGGTCGAGAGAATTCAGCAAGGATGTGAGACTTTTCTGAGGTTCTATGTAGGAGCCTTTGCTCGATGACATTAACCCGTATGGAAGAGGGCAGGAGAATCCACTATGGATGTAGGACCTTTCCGATGTTGTATGTCAGAGCACTTGCTCGATGACGTTAACATGTATGGAAGAGGTCAGGAGAATCCACCAAGGATATAGGACCTTTCCGAGGTTATATGTCGGAGCATTTGCTTGACGATGTTAACTTGTGTGGAAGATATCGAATCGAATCCCCCTGGGACCAATTTTGCATTGATTGGGAGAGGGCGAAATCCGCGTGTATCCCGAATCAAAGGTAAATGAGGGTTTATCTTTAGACCATTACTGGCTTTTTGAGGTCGAGCTTAAGACCTTGCCCAAGGAGTTGAAGTACTGCAAGGGACTGTATAAATCTTGCAATTGATTGTAAGTATCCTTGCATTTGCTTGAATTTTTCTAAAATATCATCTTGATGTTGAAAGTATTGGAGGATCTATTTGACCATGGTTCGAGTCAAAGTTTCCTTCTAGTTCGCATCTGATTCTTATGAAATTGATGCTATGAGTAATCTTTTGAGATTGGAGCACTAATTGCCACCCCAGTCGGGAATCACTTTCCCACAGACGACTTTAAACTGTTGTGTCCAGGAGTATTCGCGGCGTTAGAGAAATATAAAGCTTAACGTCTTAGCTTTGTACGAAAGTCTGGCACGCAATCAGGTAAGAGAGAAGGTTGTCATCCATTAGAGACATCAATATTTTTACGTGGAAAACTCTTGAATAGTGGGAAAAACCATGGGGCCTGACCCAATATGAATGAATCCACTAGTATTGTAATTGATTACAAAAGAGGCCCTTCTCTAGTAGAAGGCCTTAACTTGATGTACATCTTATAGAATACATTACATTGTGAGAATATTGAGAATCACTAATGATGTGTTTGTTTGGCCCGAAGGGCTGTAGTCGGTGGGCGACGTAAGTCGGAAGGAACGTAGTCGACGAGCGACGGAGGTTGGAATGACTGCAGTCAGCGGGCGACGTTAGTTAGAAGGACCGTTGTCGGCGAGTGACAGAGCCAAGAAGGACCGTAGTCGGCGGGCGACGAAGGTCGGAAAGACTGTAGGTGGCGGGCGACGTTAGTTAGAAGGACCGTTGTCGGCGGACGATAGAGGCAAGAAGGACCATCGTCGGTGAGCGACAGAGGCAAGAAGGATTGTAGTCAACGGGCGACGAAGGTCGGAAGGACTGTAGTCGGTGGGCGACGTTAGTCAGAAGGACCGTTGTCGGTAGGCGACAGAGGCAAGAAGGACGGTAGTCGGCGGGCGACAGAGGTCAGAATCACTGTTGTCAAGCATTGGGTAGAAGTTTGACATCACTTGGCAGCCGAGGAGAACTCTGGCGTCACTTGGTGTTCTGGCGGAATTCCGATGTCACTTGGAGGTCAGGCGGAATTCCGACGTTACTTGGATATAATTCAGGCGACGGTGGTCGAGGAGGAGTTCTTCCCTCCTATCCTTCTTCTCTTGCTCCCCCCCCCCCCCCCCCCCCCCCCCCCCCCCCCCTCACAAGAGAAATGAGGGGTCTATTTATAGATTTCTGGAGTGGCATGGCATGTAAATAGGTGATAGATTATGGGCAAATCAGAAGTGGTTTGAATAGACGGTCGATATTGAATCCCTTGATCATGAACCGTTCATCATACATTTGAAGGTCTTAATGATATTAGAATTTGGTGATCTTAGGCTCGTTGGATTCGTCTCGTCGAGCCGCTCGATTCGACTATATGAATGTCATGTTTGGAAATTGTTTGGTAACTAAAATTGTGGTTTGAACCTTCCAATAGCGCTTCAAGTCCTTGATTTGGACTCATTTGGGCTCAGATTGAGTTGAATTTGGTGTCGTTGGGTTTGTATTTCCGAGACGCTCAGTTTGACTATAAGTTTGCTGAAATCGGAGTTCAAATGTTCTCAGATTTAATTTTTGAAGTTTCCGGCTTGATTTTTGCCTCGAGATTTGTGCCCGATCAAGATAATTTTATGATGACGTATTATATATATATATATATATATATATATAATATATATATATATATATATTATATATATATATATTATATATATATATATATATATAATACATCATTTTAGAAGCATATGATAGTAATGTTCAATTTAGAAAGGCTCATATCGGTTGAATTTGCAAAATTAAGACCCGAATGAGCCCAAAATATTAATGAGAATGAAAGGGTGTGATCATCAAAGTTGAGATATTTGGGATCAAAAGATAAAAGATTAATTTTTTTTTTTGGACAACTTTATTATTATTATTTTTTAAATAGTTCTTTAGAAATTTTTTTTTTTGAACTGAACATTTTTTTTATTAAAATATTAATTTTAAAAAAAAATAAAAAAACTGTCCCATATAAAGCCTAAAATGTAGCAAGTTTTAAGTAGGTGAGAGCGGTAAATAGAAGTATTAAAAAAATGATCGTAAAATAGATTTTTTTAGCCCCTTTTTTTTATTAGGTGGTTAGTAAATTCACTATAAATCTCGAGATAATATTTAAATTGATTTTTTTAAAAAATTAAATTCAAAATCATTGTTACTCCAATTTCAACAAGGTTTTAATTGAATTTAACTTGTTGATAAGATGAGTCAATCGACAATATATATTACCCGATCTAACTCGAACTGAGTTTCACTCAGGCACTTGAAACATAATTAAAAAGTTTTGGACATTAATTGATAGACCAATCAGTCTCTATGTATTACTTGCTTATAATCAAATCGAGTAGCTCGATGAGATAAATCTAATGAGCCCAAAGTCATTTAATTCTAACATCATTAAGGCATTCAAATGCTGGAAAATAATTTATTATCAAGGGGCAATATGGACTATTCGATATGTTTTGGATTATGACCAAATTTATCAAAATTTTACTCTTAAAAAATTATAATTAGAGCCTAATTTTTTACGTGATTCAAGAGCAATGAAAGCTAAATAACTCCATTGTATTTATTGAGGATCACTATCGATGACCATCATTATCAATCACCAATGCCACCACTTCACCTTTGTTATTCAGCTTTTGCCACCTAAGACTAAGGCTTCATTTGGACGGCTTTTTAACGGCTTCTTAAAGATATTTTAATATAAAAATTAAAATTTTCGTACTATAAAGTTGTCCCAAATGGGCTTGAGGCATTGAGTAAGGAGGGAAGCACCGTGGGCAAGAAGCTAGGACATGAGTAGGTTCATGGGAAAGTATCTGAATAAAATTGATAGATGAAAAGCACCAAACAACGTTCTCTCGATCTCTTCCTTCTCTCTTCTTTGATAAGGCGCGATATTGAAATTTAGTTTTTCGTTTAAACAAAAAAAATTAAAAATTATATTATTACAAAGCATGTACTGTTAAAACCCCCTCATTATAATTCATATTTATAAATTTGGTATATGTTAAGCACTATGCATATGCTTGCATCATATCAATCCAATATACATAATTGTACCTACTTTCCTATACCTAAGCTCCACATTAAACCTTATATTAACTACACATATGTCCACTGTTTGCATTAAATGAAGATCTGATATATTAAAAATATCATTAAATTATTGATGAAAAGAATTCATTCGTATTCGACATTCCATTTACACCATCAATTCAAAACTAGATAATTTAGTCAAATATGAAAACAAGTGAATCAACCTCATTTTCATTAATTGCTCAAAAGAAAGAATAAACATAAGAAAATATATAATCGGATGAGTTCAATGATCTCCTATACACTCATCCTTAAACTTATAAAATTGCTTCCTGAAAAATTAGCCAAACACTCTTATGAAGTGGATCTAGTGCTCATTGAATTCCCTTAGTTGTTTCTCCTAAGAAAATTGCAGTGAAGCACTATGATGACTGAAATTAACTAAGTGATTGAACTCTCTTACTAATATTACAAACATATTATTTATAGAAAAATATAGAAAATGAACTCTAACATTGCAGCATTCTAGACGCTTGCATTGTGGCACCCATAGAATGAACTAACACCACAACGCAGAAGAATGTCATCCTCTGCGACACTTACAAACGTGGAGACACTATTTAATGAATCGACACATCTCTTCACTAGCAGATCGATCATGTCATGTCGATTATAACTATGGTGCAGGTCGTGCAGCGGCGTTACTGACGATTGAGCATTGCGGTATCCACGTAGCACTCCCCTCGTCTTGGCAGAGCTAGAAATTAGCATTGCAGTGATGTACATATAGAGATTGGGCTTTACATCACTGACTCCTTTGATGCCGCGGAGGTATATTATCTAATGCCGCGGTGATATATGATACTTGAAATTTTATGCCTTTCATATATTTTTTTTGTACAATACAACTAAAATAACACAATTTTACTAGCAATTTAACATATAAAACATAACATTATTTACACTTATGAGTAGGCGAGCTTGTGTATTAGCTAGAACAAACTACAATTGTCTGACTAGAATCCTAATAATGATAATATGAGATATATTATTATTTCATTGAGCCTAAGTCTAAGTGCGAGATACATATATCCACAAGTGCTTATCACATCCAACATGCGTAGTAATTTAAAGGTAACCAATTATGTATATTGGACTTTGCACATTGCTTAAAGTTGATTTACGCAAGCATGCTAGTGGACTTGCTTCCTACGCTAGGTTGGACAATAACTTAACTCTATTACATGCATGCTTCTTCTAGACCAAGCTATGATGAGATCTATACTACTATATTGAGATATGTAACACTTGCTTATAAAAATGCTTCATAAACTATTGATCTCAATTCTCTCTTGTTTATTCTTGACTCCATTTAAGAACATCTTAGACTTGACTTCAATCTAGACCTTCCTAAGAATAACAGGGTACTTGGTCAATTATGGTGGCCGTCAATCATTCTTTCAAAATATATCATTCATGTTGCTGAAGAAAACTTTCGATGCAATCGATATAACTTGTATTTTTTGTAAGCAATATTATTCAGCTTCATGGCATTCTATAGAGCTTCACCTTTGTCCACAATGTTAAGTTCAAATGATTTCATATTATTTTCTTCCACCTTCTTGCTTTCTTCTTGCCATCGCTATGCAAATTTGCTATTATGAAGCTATTTGATTTGAAGTAAAAGGTGGTGTAAAGTTAAAAAATATATTTTTTAATTTGGCTTTCATATGAATCATGGGAACTAAAATAAATGTAAAACATTTTTACTACCTCACTTTCTTCTTGATCATTAATATACATAAAAAATATCATTTTGTGCAATCCTTAATCTTTTCATTCAGCCAATAATCCCATTTCACAAAGTTTATTTTTACACTTTCTTTAAAAAATAAATATATAATTATGAGTTTTTCATGCAATATTTAACACAAAATTATGTGATTAGTTAGTGAATATTGTATGTATCAAAATTATAAGTTATAAGTTGCAATGCTTTAATGTCAATTAGTAATAGTCGAGAAACTAATTTGCCAATATTTAAGATATTACTAGAGATTTTTTTTTTTCTCTAATGTCTAATTCCATTGCCTAAAGTTAGAAAATATATTTTTTTAATATTAAATTTATTAGATTATTATCCTATCATGGAATGCATTCCAAAATTAATGCTAGTCTAAAACTCTACAAATGCATACAACACCCCTCAAATATAATATTGCATTGGAGATTTATATAAATAACATTCATAATTATAGAATTTACATTTTTAATTTCTACATTTTATCTCTAATATCAAACAACACTTCGTTAATATATAATACAACACTTCGCTAATAATATATCTTAAATGATTTGGTCGCATAAAAAATGGCCTTTAGATGATCTTGTTAGGAGAATAGATGTATTAGATTTGACTTGTGTTAAGAAATGTAGAAGTAGACCTAAAAAGAATTGGTTAAAAAAATAGAAAAGACATTTGTTTAATAGATTTAAATGTGAATTTAACTCTTAATTAAACAAAATGAAGAAAAAAGATTGACGTAGCTAATCACACGTAGTAGGAAAGGCTTGATGTTTTTGTTGTTAATAAAATGCCTAGGGCTTAACAATGGGCAATGGAACTGACTAGGGCAATAAGGGTCAAGTAGACAACTTGCTTAAAAGTTAAATCCTTTCGTCTCACTATTAAAACGTAGCCAAGCTCCTCGCACTATGCTCTAAGAGGTTCTCTAGCCCAGCATAACGTAGATGGAACGAATGACGTAATTTGATGAAAGATTATGACATAGTAAATAATAAGGTTGTTATATGTATATATATAATAAATCTTATATTTTAATTCTTTAAATTCTATAATTTAGACTTATGCAGGTAAATTCTCTTATTTTTATTCGCGCATAAAATAAACAAAAATTATAATTTTTTAAAAACTAATATTTCTTTTTACAAAAACAAAATGAACCAAAAAATCTATTAGTAAAATGTAAAATTCGACTATTACACTTTCGAATTTGTCATTATGCCAAGAAAAAAAATTATATATGTATATATTTTTATTCCAATCATTGATTAACACAACACAAAAAAAACACAATTAATTATATATAAAAAACTTCATATATAAAACTAAATGAGGCCCAACCATACATAGTACCCACAAACAACAGCCCACGAGGAGTATTGGCTTAGAGACGGTGGGAAATTCTAGCCGGCCCGGCCCGCACGCTAACGAGAAGCAAGTCATCAATAACCGGCCCACAAAGTGCGCCATCATCCCGCGTGTGATAGAAGGAGCTCTGAAACACAACGTTAGTCCTCTCTCCGACCGCCGTGAATCTCAACACCGCGCGCTTGTAGCCACCCTTCCCCTTGGACTCATACGGTATCTTCACCAACGACCGCGCCGCAAAGGCCTCCACCACCATACTCCCAACGCACCCATCACGCGCGTCTCCAACCGCAAATGTGAGCGCGTAGGCCCGCCCGACTACAGTCCTCACCGTCTGCGCAATCGCGCTCTCCCGCCCGGCGACGAGCTCCACCGCCCGGCGGCCCTCCCCCACAGCAAAATGCGCGGTGTCGATGTACTTAACGGCCTTTAGAGAAACAATTTTCCAGGCAGGGAGTGCGGAGTGGTCGTCTTCTATATTAGGGGGAATTATGATTCCCCAACTGGCGTGGGGGAGGAAAATGGGGCCTTCTTCAAAACCGGCGTTTTTAAGGATGTTTTTATTGGTGGGGCGGGGAGGGTAGAGGGTGCGGATGGCGACGGCGTCGATTAATGGGCCGCAAGCGGGGTCGTCGTCGACGCCGGGGTTGTGGATGACGAGGTGGACGGTGGATTGTTTGGCGAGGAAGGCCCAGGCGTAGGAGTCCCAGCCGTTGCTGCTGTAGGTTGTTTGGATGGGGAGGAGGGAGGAGAAAGGGGTGACAGAGATGTTGAGGCGTTCGGATTGGGCGCAGGTGCGGGCCGCGGAGAAGGAGAGGGAGTAGCGGAGGGAGGGGGTGAGGAGGAGGGTTTGGCGGATGAAGGCTTCGTTGCCGAGGCGGACGGCATAGGACCCTTCGGGGACGACGAGGAGCATGTCGCCTTGTTTGTGGCCGGAGGGGATGTATTCGACGAAGCCGGAGACTTCCCATTGGGGGATGGCGCGGGCGGCGCGGATTATTGTGCCGTTAAGGTCTTTGGAGTTGGGGCCCTGTTCGAAGTTACCGTTGGGGAGTAGGCCTGTCCAATGCAAGCAAAGGAGATCAGTTTTTTTTCCTCATATGAATTTTGTTATATATTATTATTATTTTGATATATCAAACTGAATTAAATAAAATATATTAATTATAAATATAAAATTATGATGTATAAAATATAAATACATGTATTCAATATTTGAATATTAAAATTTGGGAATTTCTTCATCAATTTTAAAAAATAATTTTTTTTTCGTAATAATTTATACGTACACTTACACAAGATATTGATATCATTCAAAAGCGGCACGTCATGTGACTAATTCGGCTTCATACTAAAGATATGTAATTCATTGTTACTTGAAATATATAATGATTACTAAAAATCGACAAACCATGTGAGTGGTTTGGTCCTATAGAACTTGCATAAAGAAAATATCAATGATTAGGATCCTATCACTGATCAATAATTGTTGTGCTCGTCGGCTATCAAAAATAGTTATGATTGGCCGTCACCATGAATTGGATATGTTTAATAAGTGAAAATTGGGTTCAAGGGGCCCTCCCAAAGGAGAAATTATTACGTGTGGATATTGGATGCGTCCGAATGCCAATCAGAAGTCGTGACATCACCTAATGCATAGTACATTGCGTGACGTGGAGGCTCCTGATTAATCTCCAGACGCATTTGATATCCGCACGTAATAACTTCTCCTCCAAAAGAGTATAACATTTATCTTTTCTCAAATAATCTTTCACTTTAAAGAATGATTGTATACGCTTTAGCTAAGTTCATCATCATCTTCTAAAAGCATTACTACATCAATTTAGACAACCACCTCACCCACACATCTAATTGCAACTGACAAATCTATTTTTCAGACAATCAAATCATGTGCATAATATGCTACAATTTCATCATTAAGGATAATCACATTTATTGTAAGCAACTCTAATGATTGCTCCTAGATAGAACTATAGTGCACGCCACTTAATTAACAAGTTTTTTTAGCAAGGATAAAAACATACTAATATCAAAGCATAAAGAAGAACATAAAGGACACTAGTTACTTAAAAGAAGAAAATAATTAGAGATTCATATGAAGAATTGGATGAAGAACAAAGATCAATACAAATTCCCTTTAGTAAGAATTTCAATATGGATGATCCTTCAATTAGGCAACTTCATTCCACAAGATTGTTGTAATGTTCTTATTAAGGGGCTGTTTGGTAGCACGTAGAATTTTATTTAAGTAGGATTTTGTAAATCCTTTAAATCCGAATTTTTAAAATCCTAAGGGGCTGAAATTTTGGAAAATTGTTTGATAACATTCATGATAAATCACATTAAATCTCGTGTGAATGTTTGGCTATATAAGGGATTTAATGAGCGGACTCTTCCTCTCGAGCTAACATATTTCATAAATCCGGCAAAAAATAAGAATTTAGAAATCCAAGATTTAGCACGAAAAGGCGAAATTTTTGGTCTACGGCGGCTTTCATTTTTCCGTGAGATTTTGTTTTTCCTTTTAGGCCGTTTGGCTGGATTTCGCTTAAATCCGCCTCAAATCCGACCTAAATCCCCCTACCAAACAGCCCTTAAGGCTTCATTTGGTACATCTTTCTTATTGTTTCTTAAGTCAGTATTTAATACATTAAAAAGTCTTTGAAAATAGCTACTATGAGATCACCCAATAGTGCAAGTGTGTTCAAATAATATACCTTTATTCAAAGTCCTGTCGGTTGGGAGCAATGCTTTAAAAACAGGACCGGACCGGCCGGTTCAACCGGTTCGACCGTGAACCGGTCACAAGATCGGTCCGATTCACTCTTAAAATCGCTTCTGCGTTGAACCGGTCTGAACCGGCGGTTCAACCGGGAAACCGATGAACCGGCTCCGATTTTTTTGAACCGGCTGGTTCAAATCCAACAAATTTTAAATTTTTTTTAAATAAATAAATATTTAAAACATTAATTTATATTATAATACATTTCTTAATTCAAATATTTGCCCTCAAACCAACATGAAACATCTTTACATGGCCCCACCACTCCATGTGAGATCTTCATTCCAAGAAAACTCAAAATGCTTTATAACCAATAGTAAGAAAGTGTTTCCAAAAGATGTGAGACTAAATAAAAGGGTTGAGGTGTGTATGGATTCATAACATATATAATGTCTATAAAATCTATTTTTAAGCAGGTTTTTTAATTAATTATTTTTAAGTGAATGATAATTATGTATTAGTTAATAATAAAAAATTATTTATTCATACATTATAAAAAATAATTTATCATTAATAATATTATCTATTTATTAATGATTTTAGATATAAATTTATAAAATAACTTTGGTATACAACATAAACATATAAAATATATTTAATCATATACTATAAAATAAGAATAATTTATATTAAAATTATAAACTTATGTTAGAATTAAATTTATATTAAATATGTAACATGAATTAATAATAATTTATATTAAATTATGTGGTTATATTTAAATTAATTTTAAATTAAAAATCAAATTTAAAAATTGAAAAATATTTAAATTTAAAATTATCATATTTTTATGAGTGTAAATTCTTATAATTATGATATTTAAATTTTTTTTTTGCTTTTATATGAGATTTTAAAAATAATTCTTTTACTTAATTATATAAGTTTCATGTTTCATAATTTTTTTTTAATTTATTTATTTGTCTCATACTTTAAATGATAACATTATCGTTATGTTAATTTTATTAAATTTTAATATTATTTATTATTTATTACGTCATCCGATTCGACCCCGATTCCACCGGTTGAACCGTGAACCTCTTCTTCTTCTGATTCGTTATCCGGTCCAGTTTTCAGAGCCTTGATTGGGAGGTTTAGCTAACTAAGAGGTTTTGAATTGTAGACTTATGTATATGATATATGGGTGAATTTTTTTTTTATTAGTCTAAACATCCCTAAAAAAAATTCTTAATGAAAAATATTAAAATTTAGGGGTTTTAATTTATAAAAATACCCTTAAAAAAAAAGAGTAAATGGCAATGAGAGAAGAAGATGGAAGCCGAACGAACGCTGACAAAACCATAAAAGCGCGGAACCTATGCACATGCAGCCACGTTGGCCTGTCAGACGATTGCCCGTAGATCTACTATGATTTCAGGTTGACCAAGCCCAATATTCTCATCAATTTTAATTAAAATGAATAATAATTTATTTTTAATTATATTTATTTCAATTTTAAAACATTTTTAATATTCTAATAAAATTTATTTATTATGAATTTCAACATTCTTTGATTTTTGGTTTAAATATTGTAAATTTTAAACTCAGTTTTAAATTTGTTTTGTATTATATATATTTTAAAAAAAAATTTAATTATTTCTAGACTAAAAGTAAAAATTCAAAAAATAAAATAAATTTTTTCGGAAAGTTTGTGGGGCTAACTACTTTCATTGCTGTAAAAACAGAGTTACAGATATGCCCAAAAAAAATTAAAAATTAAAAATTGGGCCTAATTGCTGGCAGAATCTTATGTCGCAATCACTCTGATGCAAAAATATAATATAACAGGGACTTATTTGAAATAAATTATGCAACTTTTAAACAGAAATGTAAAGTATGAAGAGTGAAAGAACTTACTGATAATAAATTAGTGAAATTTGTATGATAAATACTTTTTTTTTTCTGAATGAAAGGCTCAAATAGGAGTGTAAATAAGTCGAATCGAGTCGAGCTCTTGCTTAATCGAGTCACTTAGTTTATACCGAGCTAGAACTAGAGCTCGAGCTCATTTCAATTGAAAAATAGCTGACTCGAGCTCGACATAAAAGTTTGAGAGTTAATCTTATTAGCACTCGAGTTCTTATTTTGAATATGAAAAAAATAATAATAATTAGGCTAATATAGATGCTCATGTGTTTAAGAAGATTAATTGAGCCAGTTGAATAAGCCGACGAGTCGAGTCAGGTCAAGTTTGAGCTCGAGCTCGCATAATATATGAGCTCTAACTCGAACTCGTGGCTTAACAAAGTCACTTGACGAGCTCATTAATATGTCGAGCTTAAGCTGGCTTGGCTCACTAACACGCTTAGGCTCAATACAGTTAGAAAGGAGGAGAAGAGAAGGGGATGGGATTCTTACCATCGGTGATGGAGGTAGCCACGTAGAAAATGGCGCACAATAGCAAGAACGGCGCATGGAAGCCCTTCATCATCTTCTTCATCTCGCGGTGTCAATGGGGGAGGAAAATAAGTGAAGGGGGGATGGATCGACAGTGGCGAAGTAGGGTGAGGTTATAAAGAGGTGAGTTTTGTTAAAAGGTCTTGGTTCAAGCGCTAATTACTACAATGCCACTTGCTGAGGTGGCATCCTTATTTTCTTGCGCATCTGCTGCTCCACATGTAGGCCATTGGGGTTTCCCCTTGTTTTTCGTTAGGTGGGCCATGACTTGTAAAGAAAGTTGTCTTTGATACTTTGATAGTATTATAATTTATTTAATTGTTTTATACAAATTTAAAATTTTAAAAATAAATAATGTAATATGATTTTTACTTTAATATGTATCATTAATATTACAATCATTTAGATTGGGAAATTAAGATCCTAAAAATCACATATGAAATAGAATACCAAAATATATATTATAGCTGGTCTCCTTGACGGTTTCGTTCCGCTTTCGTTCCCATACAGCTGGTCTCCTGACGGTTTTTCCTTCTACCACAGTTTTTGGGTTATTATAGTTGACAAATTATTGTATTTGGTGGTATAGTTGGGGTTTTTTTCTTCCTTTTGGCCCTTAGTTTTTGTATTACAAGGGCTTTTTTCCTGTTACTGCTTTACTTGTAATTTTCGTTCTTCTTAATATATGGGCTTATGCCCCAAATTTTCCCAAAAAAAAATATATATATTATAAAAATCAAAATTTAATATAATGATCAAAATGAGCATGTAAGTATTATTTTGAGTTGATCATGAGGCTCAGCCAGTTAGCTCTATTCATCATATTTCAAATAAAATTTAAGACTGAGTAGCAAAAATGATAAAAAAAATCTTGAAAGAGCAAGTTTATGCACCAAAACTTATTGGCATGACTATCAACGTAGTAATTTATAATTGAATTTATTTTTGTAAGAAGGAGCAAGTGTTTAATTTAAATTAAGAATATAAGCAAAGTAATAAATTTTTTTAAAAAGAAGTAGACTAGCCAAACAAAATGGCGCAGTCCATTAAATGCACCAAACTGTTTGGCTTATTTAGAATAATTCAAATAGTTTGATACATTCAATGGAATGAGCCATTCTGATTGACACATTCCATTGATGGCTCATTCCATTGAATGCACCCTTTAGTATGACGCATAACGCATTGCTACAGTTCTATGAAATTTAGTTTGGCTGACTGGGGTATGCGAGGTGTGCGTCAAATGATTTGGTGCATTCTATAGAATGCGCCAATTTATTCCTCCTTTTTAAATTTTAAAACTTACATGCTTCTATTACTAAATATATATATATTATATATGCTCCTTCTTTAAAAAAATTAACACTACAGGAAAAACAGTGAAAACCGGCGGTTTTTACCGGCGGTTAGTGTAAACTTACCGGCGGTTTGTCAATTTACCGGCGGTCTAACGGCGGTTCAGTGACCGCCGGAAAAAACAGCGTAGGAAAAAAATTCCGACGGCCTTTTACCGGCGGCTTACTTTTGCGGCGGTTTTCCGGCGGCCCATACCGCCGGTGATCACCGGAATTTCAACCGTCGGTCTTTCGGCGGTTTGGCCGCCTGTAATGTAACCGCCGGAAAACCGCCGGTCATAGTACCGGCGGTTTTCCGGCGGTTAACCCTGGCGTCGTCTGTTTCATTAGACCGCCGGACGGCGCCGTTAGACCGCCGGTACCTTACCGGCGGTGGACGGCGGTTATAGCCGTCGGTATTACCGACGGTTTAAACCGTCGTGCGTCCATCGTAGCACCGCCGGTGACCGTCGGTAAGCCGCCGGTATTCACCGGCGGTTTAATAATTACACCGGCGGCTTTATATTACCCGTCCGGTATCGTCGTTACCGGCGGCCAAACCGCCGGTTAGCCGCCGGAAACCTGTAGCACCTGAAAAAAAAAATTGACAGCATCCCCTCTATTTGAGGGAGGTTCACCCTAAAGTCTAAACCTGCAGAAAAAACATATATATGTTGGGCAACACGCCGCTATATTCATCACAACCAGAAAATACAAAATTCATCACAACATTACAATCACAAATTCACAAAATAGTTCATGATAATGTTACAATCACAAGTTCAAAAGTTCACAAGTTCTAATTAATACAATCACAAGTTCAAAAGTTCACAAGTTCACAACATTACAATCACAAACATAATAAACATCTAATCATCATCGGTATCCTCACTGTCTGCAGATGGCTGCTCCTGTTGGTCCTTCTTCCTTTGTTTTCCAGCTGTGTAGGATTGCAACCGTGCTTGCATTTCATTCTGAGCCTTCCTCATTTCTTCAATCTCTCTAGCTTGAACCCTTTTCATCTCTTCAATCTCTCTAGTAAGTGCTGCAACCCTCTCACTTACAGATTCTTCAGCTCCACTTGGATCATGAAATGCAGAGGTGTATGAACTGCCCTCAATAGCAAAAGCCTGTGAACCCATGCCATATACCCTCCCCCTCTGTCTTCCACCAACAACTTCTGACCATGTCTGATACTCAGAAATATGGGCCGATCCAGAAGATGATCCCTCGCCAGTGGACTGTCGACTTTCTCTAGCTCGTAAGAAATCATCCTGCAAGTTACAAATAGTTTTATTAAAATAAATTTTTATTCTAAAAATCCAAAAAATTTTACTCACATGAGCCTTCTTAGACTTCTCATCAACCCACTGGTGGTCAGCTTGATGTTGATGAGTTCTTGTATGCAGCTCCAATGGTGTTGGCTCCCGACCCAGGTGCTCTTTCTGCAAATTTGATGCTTAGTTATACTAACATAAATATATGTAATAAACCAATTCAAAACACTTACCAGTCGCCGCCTATGTTCTGTATGAGGTACAGATCCACCAGTATGAAGAGAGCTTCCTAAACCGCCGCTGTCAGAGGCTCTGTTCTGTTTATTCTGCTCTCTCATTTTTATAAACTCCGGGGTAGCCCAAGCACTACTCAAATCTGCCCAAACGCCCTCTCCAATCCAATTAGGCCTCTGCCCGGACTTTCTAATGTCCGTGAACATGTCTCTGAGACGGGTCGCTCCTCTCCTCTCAAAATTTGATCTGATCCTCGTGCTGTACTCAGGCAACCACCTAAATTCTTTCTGTACAAATGTAGGCAATATCAAAAAGATTAGTACAAATTAAATCATATATTTGAAATCATACTAAAAAAAAATTACCTGAAATTCTCCAAACCACATATCTCTAACTGGCTTTGGGATCTTCTTCCAGGATAAGTAAGGAGCATCATACTTATTCTTTATTATATCCCGGATCATATGTATAGGTGGCCTTGAAGGATTGAAGCTGCAAGTGACTTTGTTTATCAATAACATGTAATATATCAAAATAAAAACAACTGAATAACTTAAATTGAACTTACTTATCGCCGTCAGGCTCGATGTATTGACGCTTATCTGTTGCTGTTGCAGGATCGGTAGCGCCAACCTCTGGTGGTCGTGATGGTCCACCCTGTTCATGCTGCACAGGATAGGGGTAGTAATATGGGTAAGGGTAAGGAGGGTGAGGACCAGTGGATGGACCAGCAGCCTGTGATGATGGTGGGGGGTAATATGGATAGAATGGAGAAGCATGTGTCTGATCTGGAGAGGGGAAGCGAGGACTCGTCGAGCTGGGAGGGAAGTGGCCAGGGAAGTATGGAGGTGCAACAAGAGGTGGATCTAACTGTCCCTGACCCTGCTCTGGTGAAGGCTGCTGGCTCCTGGAAGGTGGTGGCGGTGGTGGTGTAGGTAGATCTGGTGCAACTGAAGGCCCCTCACCTACCTCAGTCTGTGTGGGTACTCTGCTAGTCGTAATCTTCTTCCGGCGGAACTTTGAGGCAAATGATTTACGAGGAGGATCGTCGCCTGAAGCCATCTGCAATATTAAAACAAAAATAATTAAGAAACAGTTAATAAAACAGTTAATAAAGCAGTTAATAAAGCAGTTAATGAAGCAGTTAATAAAGCAGTTAATGAAGCAGTTAATGAAGCAGGTAATGAATTACGAGAAGCAGTTAATAAAGCAGTTAATGAAGCAGTTAATAAAAGACAAGGTGGCAAAATACAATATCATTTCTAAGCAGTAATAAAAATTACATAACATTTAAATTCTACAATTCTAAATTACAGAAACTAATCAGAATCATCAAAACTATTTTCATCACTCTCAAGAGTATCTTCACTTTCATCCTGGTTCTCTTCTTCTTCTGAACTAGTTGAACTATTGACATCTTCTAACTCCATTTCAATAGTAGAGGTTGTAGTTGGCATATCCTCAATTTCAACAGGCATATAACTTGACATCTCATCCTCTTGATGTGCAGTTGCTACAATGTATTGTTGATCAATTATTCCCCGTGCTTTTGTTTTTATGACAGCTAGCCAATCTTGTTTGTCTTTGCGACCACTGGGATATTTGCTGAAATAAACTTGAATAGCTTGGCTTGCTAACACAAATGGATCAAACTTTCCGTATCTTCTACTATGTTTAACATCTACTAAACCATACACAGGATGAACCCTTGTGCCTCTATTTTGTACTGGATCATACCACTGACAGTTAAATAAGCATACAAAGTTCTCATCTTCCCCTGGGTACTCCAAGTCAAGGACCTCATTCAAAATACCATAATAATCACACTCATCTTCTTCATGAGTGTTTCCTCTAACACATACTCCACAATTTTCAGTTTTTCTTCCTTCACTCCACGATTTGGTATGAAATCTGAACCCATTCACTATATATATTGGCCAAGTTTTTACTTTTTGCATTGGACCCCATGCTAATGCTTGCAAACCTTTATCGAAATATTTGTTATCAGGATTTTGTACCTAAAAATATTTTCAAATTTTAGTATTTTTGATAATAAATAAGATTTAAATTTATAAAAAAAATGTACTCACATATGATCTGAACCAAGTTGGAAATTCATTTGCAACAGCTTGCTCAATTTCCCTTGAATCTGTCAAAGGCAAATTGCTTACGAAATACCTGGTGACAAATAATACATAAGTATTTTAAATAAACATTACTAATTTATTATTAACATTATGTAAGAACTTACTCTAAGATTGGCTCAACTTCTTCACAGTTCAGTAGTACATACAAATTCACTGTATTTATTTCTAAATCGTTGAGATATCTTTCAACACATTTGCCACTAGGCTTTCCTTGCCTTCTAAATACTGTTAGTGTAGCATGTGATTGTTCTTCTACATCGAAGTCCATGTTACGACCCATTTTTGTTCTTGTACTCCTTACATGTGGCTCGAAATAGTAGGAGCAAAAGTGAGTTGTTTCTTGAGATAAATATGCTTCACATATCGATCCTTCTGGTCGTGCTTTATTCTTAACATATTTCTTCAACTTGTTCAGATATCTATTAATCAAATAAAAATATGTTATCTTAACTGATTCAAAAATATTGAGTAATTAATAAAAATCTTAACACATTTACCTTTCGAAAGGATACATCCAACGATATTGTACAGGTCCACCAACTCTTGCTTCGTAAGGTAGATGGACTGGAAGATGTTCCATAAAATCAAAAAAACCCGGGGGAAATATCTTCTCTAACTTGCATAGGATGATTGGTATGTTATCCTCGTACCTCCGTAAAGCATTTTCACTGAGTTTAGATGAACATAAATCTTTGAAGAAAATGCTAAGCTCAATCAACGGATTTGAAATGTAATCCGGTAACATACTGACTATGATCGGAAGAAGAACCTCCATAATTATGTGACAATCATGACTTTTGAGTCCAAATAACCTTGCAGATTTCAAGTCAACACATCGGCTTATATTTGATCCATAACCATCCGGCATTTTTAATCCTTTAAACCACTGACATATCATTCTTTTTTGTTCTAACGTGAAAGAGTAAGGAGCTTTGGGCTTCATTAGTTTACCGTCAGTTGTTGTTACCAACTCCAAATTTTTTCGCCGACAAAACTCTTTAATGTCCATCCTTGCTTTGACATTATCTTTACTCTTGCCTTTAACATCCATAATTGTATTAAAAATATTATCCAGAAAGTTCTTCTCAATGTGCATAACATCCAAGTTATGTCTTATCAAATTAGTTCTCCAATAAGGTAATGTCCAGAAAATACTTTTTTTAATCCAATTATGTTGAACACCATAACCCGGAAATTTTGATTCTGATAGCATTGGATAATCAATAATTGTTGGAATGTTGGATAGTCTCTGTAGTATCTCATCACCACTTAATCTGGGTGGAGGAGGTGATCGTTCAATTCTGTTTTTAACAAATGCTTCTTTATTTCTTCGGAACTGATGATTAGCATTTAAAAACATACGATGACAATCAAACCAAGTATTTTTCCCTCCATGTTTTAATGTGAAAGCTTTACTGTTCTCCATGCAGTAAGGACATGCTAATTTCCCTGCTGTGCTCCAACCAGACAACATACCATAAGCTGGAAAATCACCGATAGTCCACAGCAAAGCAGCTCGAAGGAGAAAATTTTGTTTTATTGATATGTCATATGTGAGCACTCCTTCTTCCCATAATAATTTAAGGTCATCAATTAATGGTTGCAAATAGATATCAATCTTAGCCTTCGGATTATGTGGTCCAGGTATAATCAGAGTTAAGAACATGAACGGAGTAGTCATACACATCTCTGGTGGCAGGTTGTATGGTGTTAAAATAACTGGCCAACAAGAATACGGTGTAGCTGTTTGACTATAAGGAGTAAAACCATCAGTACATAATCCCAATCTTATGTTGCGGGGTTCAGCAGCAAATGAAGGATGCACTCGATCAAAATGTTTCCACGCTTCAGCATCTGATGGATGAGAAAGAACATCACTTTTTGCTATTTTCTCCTTATGCCATCTCATATGGCCTGCTGAACTCATTGATGCATAGAGCCGCTGAAGTCTTGGAATAATTGGTAAATAAAACAAACGGGAATATGACACATCTTTCTTTGGACGACGTTGTTTTCCCGAGTTCTGCTTAAAACGAGGTGCATTGCAGCTGCGACAAATAACTTCTGCTGCATCATCCTTATAGTATAACATACATCCATTGATACAACAATCAATCTTTGTAGCAGTGAGACCCAGCTTGGATACTAATTTCTTTGTTCGGTACAAGTCTGAGGGAATTATATTGTCAGCCGGATTAGTTTCCTTCATAAGACCAATAACGTCATTAAAACACTCACGGGGAATATTATACTTAGTTTTAATACTTAGCATCCTCACTGCAATGGATAATTCCGAATGCGTACTGCAACCTTCCCAAATTGGCTTTTGAGCTGAATGTAATAACTCAAAGAATTTTTGTGTCTCTGTATTTGGTGGCTCTTCCACATTAGACCTTAAATTATGACCTGCTACATCAAAAATAAGGTCTTCATAGGGTCTACTCATTTGATCTTCATCAAATGTTTCATAAGCTGTAGATGAACCAGCATGAGCATCTCTATGTGGCTCGTACTCGCCATGTGATGTCCAAATCCAATAGTTTGGAAGAAATCCCCTACGATATAAATCAAGTTTCACATCATCGGGCTTTAGGAATGCTAGATTTTTATGCTTCGAACACGGACATCTAAACATTTTATCAAGCTGAAAGGAAGGCAGTTGAGATGCAACTTGAATGAAAGTTTCAACTCCCTCTATAAATTCAACTGTCAATCCTTTTCGACCCGGCAACAATCTGTTATACATCCAATATCTCTCTTCTTGGATAGTCATTTGGACGTTGAAGCAAACGTCACCCTACATAGTTAGGAAAACATTTATTAGAATACACGCATGTGCAACGTGTTATAAGAACGCATCTCCTTGTCCTAAACTTGGCTAAATATGCACAAGTCTCTATACTCAAATTCATTGTATAATTAGAACTTTGTTTTCGTCATTAATAACAGTTCCTATTGATATGGTAATTGGCATGCATTGAAATCAATATTCCTTTTCCATTGAAATCAATATTTAAGAAGAACAAGCATAATTTCATTATTTTATGAATCTCGAGATTGCGTGACCAAACTTTTTATAATCATTTGCATAACTCTCCACTTTTTCTGTCATTCACATCTCTCCACTTCTTTTTGTCATTCACATCTCTCCACTTCTTTTTGTCATTCACATCTCTCCACTTCTTTTTGTCATTCACATCGAGCGGCACGACTATAAATAGACCGAGCAGTGCGCTGGTTGGCTCGGAACGGGCCGCAATTTATTCTTTTCAAAATCAGGCCCGGCCTGCCCCGTTAAGGAGGAGGCCTGAATAGGTTGTTTTCTTAAAACTAATGTTTATATGTTTTTTTGTTGAATGTTCAATTTTATTTTAGACCTTTTTAAGAAATATTATTTGATTAAGTTTTAGTCTTCATTTTTATTGCTTTCTGAAATAGCTTTATAGTACAAAATTTTTTGTAATGAATAACAACTTTAGAAAGTAATAAAAAAACTGTCCCAAATGAAACCTTAATGACTTGGCCACCTAAAAACCCCAATGAAATTGAGGAATATATTATATCACTTTACATTTTTCTTCCATTAAGTAGCAAGTAGGCTGACTGGTGATCCAAGTATGATCATTAGACCCTTGCCTATTGGATACATCAACATCAAGGTTGAAGGTGAAATTGATGGTGGCGATTACGATGAAGAAAATGCATAGTTAGTGTTAAAGCTTGCATAATGTGCAAGTTAGATATTTATTCTTTGGAGTTCTCATAGCACTCTCCCTCGAATATGAACTTTAATGGCTTTATTAGCTTGCTTAAAAAGAGTGTAATTGTGCATATATTATTGATGAGTGAGGATCATCATAGCACCTTTCTAGCAACTCCACTTACTCTCATTTGATCTTTTTTTGTTCATATATCATAAAAAAAGACTCTTTTTTTAAAGAATTTCGAGTGTACATAATCACTCCCTCATTATTAAATTGGGAAAGAATAATAATGAAAGAATCATGGAATTTGAATGATTATAATCTATTTAGGCTATGTTTTAGCCTCTTGTAGGAAATGAAATTAAGACCTAACGGTTAGCTAAGCTTGGCATTAATTAAGGCTTCGAATCCTATGGATGAATTTAGTTAGGTTTGACCAAAATATAATCCTAAGTTTATGTCAAGCTAATTTAGTTTAGGTGTTGTGTTAGCTTGGGGTTTGGCCTTTAATTCATTAGGCTATGCTGACTTAATTTGAAGTTTAAAATTGATGTTAGGCTAATATTTAACTATGGTTGACTTCTTATGGGTCTTAGGGTGTTTGTAATAATGTATAGAGTGTAGGGTACTTAGGACAGCAGACTACAAATTGAAAATTCGGCCGGAGAAGAGAGATCGACGGTTACCTTCGGTTAGGGAGTAGGTTGGTGGTCGGAGAAGAGCTATCGGCGGGCGGAGTTGATCTGTCGGCGGCCGGAGAAGACACGTCGGCGGCCGGAGAAGACACGTCGGCGGCGGAGTCGATTCGGGGTTCAGGAGTGGTCGGAGGCGAGGTAGGGCAGAGCGACCGAGAGAGAGAAGAGGGAAAAGTGAAAATGAAATGCGAGGCGCGGGTGTTAATTTTAGGGCTTCTACCGGCGGTGTACCGGCGGTTAGTGCCGCCGGTAAAAATTTACTTATCAACGACGGCCAACACCGTCGGTAAACCGCCGGTACATATTGTTGTCCGGCGGTTTAGCGACGGTTATATAACCGCCGTTAATACCGGCGGCATAATGAGGGATAGGCACCGGTAAGCCGCCGTTAAACACTGGCGGCTAAACCGCCGCCCAAACCGTCGGTAAAACTGGCGGCCTACAAACCGCCGGTTATGGCCGCCGGTAATAGCTGTTTTTCCTGTAGTGATTCCTTATAATTTCAATTTAGTCAACATTCATTTTCTAAATGCTAAATTTAGCCCGAATACTCTCTTGATTGAGATAGGAAGTGAAGAGATGCTGGCAAAATTGTTGCCAAAGCTTTTCTTGTTTAGTTTCCTCTAGAGGCTTTAAACAATGCTATGTAGTGAAAGAAGGTAAATTTTCTAAAAGCCATTAGGAGTGCCATTTAAGGAGGCAATTTATTCCATGATTTGAAGGAGACTAGCTTAAGAGGAGGTGAATGTCTAGGCAGCTAGCCTTTTAGAATAACATTCAAGGAGCAAGAGATGAGAATGTGACTAAGGATTTTATTCTTATTCTCATCCCAACATTAGTGGCTTTTTTAATCCGCAAAAATATTCCTTACAACAAGAACATTAACAATTTTAAGCCAACATTTAATAGCAAGCCATGAAGAAATTGAATATCTCAAGGCATAATTCTTGTGCCAAACTAGCTAACACCTAAAAGAAATAGGCAAAGAATTATAAAATGCTTCATAAATAGCTTGAAATATAAGTTCCTTAAATCCTTGCCAATAAAGCCTTTCCTCAAAATTATTTAATTGGATTAATAAAGTAAGATACTAGATATGTTATAGAAAAATTGAAAGAAACAATCATCATCCAGTATCATCAATAGAGAAGCAAAAATGAAAATGCGAGAGAGCAGAATTTGTATTAATAGTCTCAAACCAAGCACCTCTATTTATCATTCCCTATAAACGCTTGGTTCCTACAACAATATGGAAGATGTATTACATATGAGTGACTTTTCTATAAAAAAAAAAGAATGATTTTCGATGATAAGCCTACATATTGACAAATATTTTCCCAAAAATTATGAGGAAATAATATTAATTTTTATTCATGAATTCTCCAAATAAGTTACGACATGAAGACTAAAGAAATGACATGTACTGAGGTGAATACCAAGGACTCTTTAACACGGGGAATACAAGAGGAGACCTCATTAGTCTATGTATTCCCATGAAATAATTCTGAGCACCATTTATAAACCAATTAAATGAAATCTTTAGGGAGTAAAGTGCCCAGTCCAATATATACTAATGTTCCATGCAGTGAATTCAAGGAATTGAAAACTTATAGCATGATATATAGAATAAAGAAAAACTAGAGGCCTATATAGTTTAACAATGCACAATCAATCTAAGGAAGTCATTGAATTGACTTGAGTGAGTCTCCAAGCTAACCTGAAGGAGTCGCCTACTTATGTGAGTTCTTCAAAGCCTTGGCAAACCTATTTCATGTTATATTTACTATAAACATACCTATTTCGCGCTATTTTGAATGTGTCCAACAGCTTACTTTCACCGTACCTTTCTTATGGTTCCTCGGATGCTTCGTCTCAATGCCTCGCTAGGGCTATGCCCTAGCTCCGGCGCATCCCACTCACCAGCGTACCTTCACCGGTTTTCAGCAACGTCTGCCCGAATGATTCTAGTTAGGGATTTCGTCTCATGTTCTTTATTTGCCTGCCTCGTCTAGGTAACTTCCTTCGTTTCTCCTTAATTTTTCTTGCAATTTTTCTACCTTTGACATAATTTTTTCTGCTGGAATGGCAGTTAATCACTTGATAGACATGGCTTTTTTTGGGTGGCAAGTCGCAACGTAGTTCTTTTCGAGAGGCTTTGTCAAGGGACTCCTCCTCATCAGATTTTACTACACTTAAGATTTCCTCGCTCCATGGCTTGCCGGCTTTGTTGATTTTTGATGTGGAAATGCAGGCATTAGCACTGCCTTTTGAATTTTTATTGGTTGGAAAGTTTCTTGGGCGGCGTCTGCCATTAGATGCGACTCGAAGATTTTCTTTAACTTAAAATTGTTTGGTGGTTTTTTTATTACTGTACTCAATCCGAAGAATATTTTGATCAAGTTAATGAGAATGATTTAGACTATTGTAGACTTTTCTCTCATCGATCATATTTTGTGAATATTTTTTTCATGAAGTTGTTCAAGTAGACTCCCCATTCTAATGTTAATGTGGAATCCCCTACAATACCGATTTGGGTCTCTTTCCCTAATCTTCGTCCTTACTTGTTTTCTCCCCAAATTCTACATGGGTTGGGCTCTTTGTTTGGCTGTCTGTTAAGAATGGATAATGCAACTTATATTGGGTTTAGGCCTTCGGTTGCACGTATTCTTATGGAGTTAGATATTACTAATCATTATCCTAATCAAGTTTAGCTTGTTTAAGAAACTTTCGATTATGTCCAATTTGTGGAAATGATAGAATTTCCCTCTTGTTGTGTTCACTGTAAAAGTTTTTGTCACTCAAAAGTGGAGTGTCACATTTTACATCCTCATGTGGTTAGTAATGTTAATGTGAATGTTAATGTAGATGTAGATCCTTTGCAACATAATGATGATATTATCTTAATTGTTGCTCCTATTATGGATGTGGTTAGTGCCTTGGAGGTTAATGATTGTGAGCAAGAAAACATGTATGTTGATGGTTCTTTTCAGGAAAATATTGTCCCTTGCAATGGGGTCAGATGGTTGAACCTCAGGCTAAGAATGTCTCTAATCCTTTGTTGAATGATCTGGTGGTTTTCAACTATGGTTGTAATGTTTCCTTTGCTTGTAAGGATATGGTTTGTGCTGGTGGTGAGGGAATTTGCGAGTTGATTCCTTCACCCACTGATTTGGACATTATGAAAGGGTCGAATTTGGAGCTTTGTGAGGCTAATATGGAAGTGGTTAATGACTTTTCTAATTATTTGGAAACTATGGTTGGCCAAATGGGGAGTGATCCTATGGGTGAGCTTGTTCCTGTTGATAGTGGTGAGGTTGGTAATGCTTTGGATACTCCCGCTCGTTTAAGTGTTTTTTCTTCTGATCCTTTGGATTATAATGTTGTTACGCCTCTTATTGAGGTGCCTATATCCATTATGTCCAATAATGATTTATTTTCTCATCTTGTTAGCAAATCTAGGGATTATGTGGTGATGCATTGTGATTGGTTAGATAATGACAATTCCAGATGGTGGGGAGGAAATTATTGAGAAAGATTTAGATTTTTGAGATAATTTTAATTTAGGTATTATTCAATTTAATGAGGATGGTGGTTCTAAATAGTGCTAAGCATGGATGACATAAATCCAAAAAGAAATCCTAGGTTGTCTTTCTTCTATTGGGATTTGCTTGGATTGGGCCATCTTTCTGGTTGTTGGTGATTGGGGGCTTGCCTTTGAGGTTGCTGTTTTTTCTTTGTGGCCAGGGCAATGATGTGGCGACTTTCTATTCACCTTTTGGACGGTTGTGTTTTGTTGGCAACCACTGGTGGTGCTTTTGGAGGCCTTGTTTTGCGGGGTTGTTGCTTGCTTCCTCCTTTGGATGGTCCTTGTCTAGCTTCAGGTGATTGCAGAAAGCTTCTTGCCAATGATTGGACTCGACTGGCATTTGCTTCCTTCACTTTTTAATGTCTATTCTTTGCTTATTATTGAATTGTATTTTAGTTTGGTCCCTTATTAAACTTGCTTGTATCCTCCTTTCATTGATTGGAATAAAATCCTTTTTTTTTTTGTTAACAAAAAAAAAAAAAAAAGTCTAACTTCAACTTGAACCAAGTCTATGAATGATTTACTACACACAAAATAAATAATAAAAAAAATTAAATTCAACCGAATCTCTCAATTATAATTAGTTTTTAATCAAATTTATTGGTCCACTCCCAATTTCATCCCTTCATATCTTTATTCTATTTTGGTTTCAATTGTTTTAGGTTTATTTCATGTCTGTATTCTATTACAAAATCACATTTATCATCGACCAGCTCGCATGCTGCTGCCCGCTCTGCCACCGACAGGTGTCTTTGTCCTTTGCTGATGCATTCAATTTTCATGACTTAAAAAATATCTTCAATTATCCTTTTTTTTTTCTTTTTAAAAAATTTGAATCACGTGCACTTGTAATAAATGAAACAAAAAATTCAAATATTAGAGAATATTCTCATTCAATTTTTATGTTACAAAACTGGCATTTATGATATTTTCACAACTTATATTAAAGAGGTAAAAATGGATTGATGTGTCGGATTCGGGTTGGACCCCAAATTAATCCAACTCGTGTTCAATCAACCTGTTTAATAAACGGATCAAAATTACAAACTTGATCTATCTCATTAATCCGTTTTGGTTTAAATTTCTTTTATACCCTATTAATTATAAATTTTAGGGTATTTGATAAAAAAATATAAAGATTATATCCACACAAAAAAATTAAGAAAAAATGATATTAAACAGGATATTTTCACTACAACAAATGGGTTCGTGGGTCAAATCAAATATGTCTAGTTTAATAAACAGGTCAAAATATCGAACTTGAAATCTACCTGTTTATTAAACTGATAAATTCAAACCCAAAGTTCTTGAATCGGATTGACGGATAAGGTCGTTTATTGACATCCCTTATATATGATATCTCAATGTTTTATTATTTTATTATATATTTCAGTAAAAACATTTTCCATATTTTTTCATTTTACCTTAAAAAGTTTAATTTATTTTCATTCAAAATAACAACTAAAAATTAAATAGAAAACATCAAAAACTAAAAAAATATTTATATAAAATAAATAAATTCTTGACATTTAACAGGTTCTAATAGAAACATGTCGACTAAAAATCTCTCCACAATTAAATATCGGATGGTTTCACATGGAATTCTATCCATATAAATCGTATTATTAATCAAATCAAATCAAATCCCTCAACCACATTGTGCAGCAGCCGAGTTCCAATAATGTTTTTTTCTTTATTCTGTCTGGTTACCTGATGCAGCTCTACGTCAGGTAGCCAATAATATGTCACCACGTGCTCTTACTTTTTACCGTGCAGACCGACAACCCGACCCGGAACGGACCCGGGAGCTTGTGTATTGCTCGGTATTGATCGATTTTACTCAACAAAAATAAAAAATACCATTCTGTGAAGAGCAATACCGAGCAATACCGAGTTCTTTTAAGTATTACTCGGTATTGCTCGGTATTGATCTTCACATAGCGGTATTTCTCGTTATTGTCAAGCAATACCGAGTAATACCTAGCAATACCGAGCAAATACCGTGCAATACTCGAACATAGTAATCCCGGATTCGGTCCGAGTCGAGTCGTCGGGTCGCGCGGTAAAGAGTAAGAGCACGTGGCGACATATTATTGGCTACCTGACGTAGAGTTACATCAGGTAACCTGATGGAATAAAAGGCTTAAGTTTTGTTTGGAAAAATTTTCGCATTATTTTATGGAATAGTTTTTTAGTACAAAATTTTTTAATTTAAAAGATTTCTGTAGTGAAAAATTGCTTCATAAAACAATAAGAAATAGAAGTGTCAAAATTAATTTTGGGTAGGGTTCTGATTCAACTTGAAATTGACCCACCCTTGATTGATATATCTCAAACCCAACCAAATTATACAAACACATAAAAAATGAACCCGGAGCAAACCTTCCTGATTATCGGGTTGACCCAACCGGACAGGCGCAAGCACGATTACTATGCTGTGCGAGCATGATTGGGGCGAGGTGGGACCACGCTACGATTGCGCGACTGCAAGTGCAAGGCCTGGGCAAGCAACGTGATTGTGAGTGTGATCGTATGCGCGTGAGCGGGAGCGTGAGTCTAGGACACGTGAGGCCCCTGTGCGTGTTGTCATGTTGTGTGCTAGGGCGACTAGGGACATACCACATGTCAGATCGGGTTAGTGGATTGACCCAGATCCATCCCGATTATTAAAACGGGTAAAATTTTTGAACTTGAATCCGACACATTTATTAAACAGATCAACCCGAACATGGATTATTCGTGTCGGACTGTCGGGTTCATGTCAGATTAATTATTGTCTCGGGTCAATAATTAACACCTCTAATAAGAAAATTATTCCAAACAAAACCTTAATTAGCAGGCAGATGGCATTGTCACAGCCATATCGTAAGTGTTGGCGGCCGGAAAATCAACATCAACCATTTCCGGCAATCATTCTGTATCCCGTTGCCGTATAAGGCGATCCCAATCTCCGGTGGCCGTACAGATCTGGCCGAGTTCCGGCGAGACAGAGTTCTCAGCCCTGCCGCAGCACAACCGAATGCTTCACTTCAAGGCTGTCTGGGACTCTGGAATATGGATACGAGTAGGATTCAACTTTAATATGATTTAGTGAAAACTGTTTAGTATTAAAAATTAAAATACTCAAATTTAATTTACATTTTATTATCATCAATAAGCTCTAATTAGTAATTAGTACTATAATTAGAGATTAGATTAGTTAGCAAATAATTTAAGTAATGATTTAATTACTAATTATAATACTAATAAGATATTTATTTAATTGGGTTTTATTTTAATAAATATTTATTACTAACTACACAGTTAATTTTCTAATTAATTAATTAGTTATAATTTGGAATAACTAATTAGTTAATTATTATTTTATTATTAGTTATTTAATTTATTATTTAAGCGTTATTTTAATAAGTTTTGATTGGTAATTATAATATTACATATTTAATTAATCATTAAAGTAATCTATTACTAACTAATTATTTAATTATTAATTATCTAGTTAATTATTATGTTTTAATTTATATTAATTAAATTACTTAGCTTAATTCCTAACACTCCACTAAGGCCCCGTTTGATTGCGCCATTCCTTTTGCATAAGGCGGTACAGACGCGGTTCTCAGTAAACAAAGTTCTCCCAAAAAAATTTTAAGCAAATTATTATTCGTTTGGTTACATTTTCTTTTTCCTGCGTACCCAAACGTAAATCTGATTAAAATACATTTTTGCCCTCTAACAATCAGTAACTTTTTTCGAGAAGACCCAGACCTTTATCGCGGCGGAGGGATGCCGATCAACTTTCGAGAGGACCCAGAACTTCTTCACCACGTCAACACTTGGCTTCACTACCATCTTCTCCCACAACTCCTCCGCCGCAGACGCCTCCCTCCGCCGCATCAAAGCCGCCGTCGCATCCACGCGGTTCAATCGCCACCCCTCCTCTGCTTCAAACCTCCCGATCTTCTCCCTCTGCCGCCTCGTAAGCCTACAAGTATTCTACTTTATCGCACCAATCGAAGAAAGTGAACTAGCCTCTGGTTTAAACATCGCCCGAGCTTCTTCCACCAAGGGTTTGCGCTTCTAATTTGGCCTGCCCTCCGTGGCTCGGCTATTCGAGCCGCTTGACAAGCAGTCGAGTCGAGCCGAAGTTTGATTGAACTCGTTCTCGCTTATTTGACGAGCTTGAAAATTTGCTCGAACGCAAGCTTGAAACTTGAAAAGCTCGGCATTACATGTTTACATGCCTACACGTACACCATTCTTCTCTCCAAGGCCATTTCAATTATTTATGTTGTTTGCTTTTCTCTTCTTGATTTCTTCATTGCTATTTGATTTTGTGTGCTTCGTGTGAGGTAGTGTTTTGAATGAGTAGCTAAAAGAAGGCTTCTTCGCTCCTTTGACAATGATCCTTCCTGTTAGATCGCAAGTCACGATAGTTTGCCATTATTCCAATTGGATTGGAAGTGAAGATGGGAGCTCACTTGTTGTGAAGATAATCGTCTTTCCCTCCTTTAGTGCTCTTCTCGACCAAATCATGTTAATACATCAAATTCTCGTATTTACTCAATCTGTGATTTATGTACAAAGAGGTAAACAAATGATTTGTTTTGATGTGAGATTTAACTTTCATCAAACCCTATTTGATAGAATTTAGCATAAATCTTGTATTCAAACACCCTTTTTATGGAACTAACAATAGATGCATTCAAAATTGGCTCTAATTAGTTATGTATATAAATAAGAATAATTTTTGTAATATTTAAAATTTCATATTTTTTTATATAACATTCTCATTTTTAGATTATTTTTGTGTATTTATTTATATACAGGGGCGGAGCCAGGATTTTTTTTATGTGGGGGCACAAATCATTAAAGTAATTAAAAAATTCTCAACATTAAGAAGCTCGATTATGCCTTAATACTCGACAGCTAACTAAACAATCTTGAACAACCTAGTGTTCATGAACAACATCGTTTAGAGCTCGTGAATATGTTCGTTAAGAAGCTCGATTATGCCTTATTTAATTAAAAAAAATATTAAATATATTCAATAATGTTATTTAAATTATATATATATATATATATATATATATATATATATATATATATATATATATATATATATATATATATATATATAATTTTTTAATAACAGTTTTTTAAATAATGTGTTTAATAACATTAAGAAATGCCCTAAATAACATTATTTAAATAATATATTTAGATAATATGTTTAATAACTATTTTTTTAACTCCCTCATGCCCGCGTCTCTCCCTTACTCTCCCCTCGTTTTTGAGGTTTAATTCTACCGCTACTCTCCTCTGTGGCCACATGAAAACAAAAAAGAAAAAAAAAATTGTGTTGTGATTTTACTCATAATAAGATTATTTTGTGAATTGTGGTCGGCTCGGATTTGTTGGAGGCTCGACGAGTTGAAATTAATCGAGCCCAAATCTTGTCCAAGAAGCTCCGAATCGAACTTGATCTTGGATTTTGCAAATGAGCTTGAACTCAAACAGGCCAAAGCTCAGCTCGGCTCGGTCCGTATGCCTCCCTATACGGTAAGGATTGCTATTGGGATGAAAAGGGTAAAAAATTATTTGATTTATCCTATATCATAAATAATATTAATCAATGTTAATCCAAAGCCAGTGGGGGCCCATGCCCCCACACTACATCCGCCACTGTTTATATATCTAAGATTAAATTTTATGTTATGTATATAACACTTTGTTATTTGAACCACATCAAAACAAATGCATGAAGAAGTGCATTTCATATTAGAAAAGTTAACAATGGTGATATTTTTTATAACATTTAAAGATTTGGGTGTTATAGAAGTAAATGCCAATGTTTAGGTGTTATAGAAGTAAACCCAAGTGCTCAATGTCGGGGAAACTCTTGGTTTTGACATTAGGCATAAGGGTTTTAATTGATGGCCAATATTAGCCTTTGTGGAGAAGGCAGACATTGAACTTATTGGCGATGGCTTGGGTTGGCATTATTTTTGACAATATCTATCATCATTGTTCACAATGGAATGCATAAGCGATATCGGTAATGTGCATCAATCTTATTGACAATAATATGCATCAATATTATTGTTGATGAAGTGAATCGACCTCATTGATGATGATGTCCATCGATGTTAAGAGTGATGTGGGCATCACGATTGGTGTCAATGATGTACATCATTCTTATTATTGATAATGTAATATCGACGTTGTTGTTGATGGCAAGCATCAAGTTTATTGATTGACATACATTAGTATTGGGCTAACGACTTACATAATTCTTATTATTGTAGCATGGGTTAGCAGTAGTTTTAATGATGATTAGGCAATAGTTATTATCAAGCTATGATAGTCAAGTATTAGTAATTGAGTAATGATGATTAGACGATGATGACAGAGTAATAGTAGTCTGGTGACAACAGTTATCGTGATGATCATCAGCATCAATCATTAAGCAGAGCAATCTTTGTAGAAACTCATACTCAATTCTTGAGGAGAGAACAGAGAAGGAACGGTGAAGAAGAAACAATGAAAGAGAACTTTATTTCCTTTTCTTACCTTGTCATTACAGAGCTACTAATTATATATACTAGCTGAGGCTAGGCATTACACGTGTACACCAGTAATTGGAGAACAAGAAGTAATACATGATTTGGTTATTCTAACATTCCCCCTCAAACCGACAATTTGGTCCAATTGTCAGTTTGGATCGAAGAATTTTGAACCTAGGTGTAGAGAGAGGTTTTGTGAGAATATCCGCAAGTTGATCTTCACTGCTGATAGGCAAAAGGCGAATGATCTTGTTTTGAATGTGATCCCGAACAAAGCGTTGATCAATTTCGATATGCTTTGTTCGAGCGTGAAATACAGGATTATTCGCTAATGCAATGGTAGAGGTATTGTCACAAAAGAGATCAACTGGATTAGAATGATCAATGAGAAAATCTGCAAGTAGTTTCTTGATCCAGATTGTATCCGCTGTTGCTGAAGCTAACGCCCGGTACTCTGATTCTGTGGAGGAACGGGAGACTGTTGCTTGCTTTTTAACTGTCCACGAGACCAATGTGTCACCAAGAAACGTACAAAATCCAGTTGTGGATTTGCGCGTGATCGGGTCTGACGCCCAGTCGGCGTCCGAGAAGGTTTGGAGCGTGAGATTTGAACGGGTGATAGGCAAACCGAAAGCCACCGTGCCTTGTATGTAACGAAGCAGTTTCTTGAGCATAACCGTGTGTGGAACTTCTGGATGGTGCATATGCTGGGATAGCATATTGACTGCATAAGCTATGTCCGGTCGAGTCAAGGTGAGATATTGTAGGGAACCAATGATGCGCCTGTAGGAGCTGTCTGAGAAGCACGGTTGATCGGTGGGAGAGATACCTGGTAATTTTGTGGACAAGGGATTAGCTACCAAGTTGCATTCTTGCAGCTCGGCAAGTTTGAGAATTGATTGGGCATAACGAGTTTGAGATAGAAAATACTTATCTGGAGATGAGTCTATTTTAATGCCGAGAAAGTGATGTGCATTACCCAAATTTTTCATTGTAAATTGCGATTGAAGCTGTGCTACCAGAGTCTTTATAGCTGAGGGATCATTGCCGGTTAGTAGTATGTCATCGACATATACTAGCAAGTAAATGTGAATGTGTTTGCGATGAAGACTCAGCATTGATGGATCGGCTTGGCTGTGTTTGAAACCAAGTTGTAGAAGGTAAGATGTGAAAGTTGTATACCACTGGCGAGGAGCCTGACGTAATCCGTAGATTGCTTTTCTTAAGCGACAAACGTGCTCAGGATTGGAAGAATCTTCAAATCCTTTTGGTTGTTGCATAAAAACTGTGTCATTGAGGTCACCGTGCAAGAAGGCATTGGCCACATCGAGTTGGTGGATTGGCCATTTGTAGAACAGGGCGACTGTGAAGAGAATACGAATAGTTGGTAGCTTGGCTACCGGACTGAATGTTTCCTGGTAGTCGAGACCGAATTCTTGTTGATTTCCTTGGGCTACAAGCCTTGCTTTGTGACGAGCAATCGAGCCGTCTGCATTACGTTTTGTTCGATAGGTCCATTTTGAACCCAAGATGGAGCTATTCGGCGGAGGCGGAACTAAGTCCCACGTACCCTGTTTTTGTAGAGCGAAGAATTCTTCTGCCATTGCTCGTCTCCACTCAAAATGTTTGTTTGCTTCAGTAAATGTCGTGGGATCTGTATCATTCGTTTCAACATGTAATAAGTTAAGTTTAGTTAATGGCTTAAGTGAACCTGTGCGAGTGCGAGTGATCATGGGATGCGTATGTTCTGTTGCAGGAGCCCTCACTGATGCCACAGTAATATTATGACCAGATGGTTCTGGTATAGGTGAGCAGGCAAGCGGAGGCTGAGACAACGTCGGCTGGACATCCGGGAGCTGAACCGAATTATTGCCGGTTTTTGTAGAATTTGAAATTGAATAAGGGATAAGTAAGGACGGTGGTGAGAAGTCTGAGATTGGAGAGGCTTGTTCGGACCTGTTCTTAAACGGAAAGTTAGATTCATTAAATTTTACATTCCGAGAAACAATAATTTTATGAGTTTGGGTGTTTAAACACCGGTAACCTTTCGCAGTTTCAGCGTACCCAAGAAATACACACCGTGGGGATGTCGTTGTGAGTTTAGTACGTTGAGTGGGTGGTAACAATGGATAGCATTCACATCCAAACGTTCGCATATGATGGTAGGACGGAGTAGTATTGAACATCCTTTGAATAGGAGATGCATTTTCGGTGGTTGCAGACGGAAGGCGATTTATAAGATAGGTAGCGGTAGTGGCTGCATCAAGCCAGTACGAGAGCGGTAGTCCGGCAGTATGAAGAAGCGTTCGCGTAGTGGTTATAAGATGACGATGCTTTCTTTCCGCAATTCCGTTCTGCTCAGGTGTATAAGGGCATGTAGTTTGGTGAATGATACCAGCCTTGCGGGTAAAATCTTTAAATTGACGGTTGATGAATTCACCGCCACAATCTGTTCTAATAACCTTCAATTTCCGATTTGTTTGTCGTTCAATTAAAGAGACGAATTGAATAAAGGTACTAGTAACTTCAGATTTAAACATAAGCGGGAAAAACCATATGAAACGAGAATAGTCGTCTACGAATATTACGTAGTATTTGAATCCTTGGTGAGAGGAGACCGGTGACGGTCCCCAAACATCCGAGTGAATCAACTCTAACGGTGCAGAGGTTTTGCTCACAGAATTTTCAAAAGTCAGTTTATGACCTTTACATGAAGCACAAAAATTGCAAAAAGACTTAGCAAAAGAAATATTAAGAGAGGGGTTTGAATGAGAGATCAGCCGCATGACTTGTTGATGAGGGTGCCCAAGACGAAGGTGCCAGTCCGGTGGAGACGGGGTATTCACCGAGAGAGCTTTATTGTGAGCACTGAGCTGATCGGGGACGGTGTACAGGCCATCTTTACACGGTCCCTGGAGGATAGGAAGACCTGTCATCCGATCCTTAAAGACAAAACCATTTGCGTCAAATGTAATTGAGATTGGATTATCTTTAACAAGTTTGGATATAAACAGTAAATTGTATGATAAAGATGGAACATGAAGAAGGCGAGATAAGAGAAGCGTACTAGACGGGGTCGGAAGGATGCCCGTACCAGAGTGAGCAATTGGTATCGACCTTCCATCCCCTATGGTCACAGAGTCTTGGCCGAGGTAGTTGCTTGCGGTTGCCAGATTTTCAAATTTGTTTGTCATATGTGACGAAGCCCCTGAATCGATGTACCAGTCGGTTGAGTTGTTGGTGTCGTAATTTGTGAGCAGAGCGGACTGGTTCTTGGTAGGGAGTTGATTCGGGATATAATTCGGATTGAGTCTGTGCCAACACGCATCGGCTTGATGACCTTTCTTTTTGCATATTTGACACGTGATGTTGGATGCTTGGGAAGACTTGTTGGTAGTAGCATTGTCCGGCATTGATCTGCCTCGACCGCGTCTTCCTCGTCCTCTGTATGTGTAGAGGGCGGTTTGAGGGTCGGGTATCTTGGGAAGTTTTAGCGCTGCTGCTTTGAGGTGGATTTCCTCACTCATAAGAAGCGCGTACAGTTGGTCGAGAGAAAGAGAGGTTTGCATCGTGCGAATGGTTGTAGTAAACGACTGATACTCCGGAGGCAAACCGTTGAGAATGTATATCATTACATCTTCGGAGTCCACGGACGAACCAGCAGACGATATTTGATCCACAATCTTTTTGACTTCAGTGAGATACTGAGTCATGGAGAGAGATTGCATAGCGATATTGTGGAGCTCGTTCTTGAGCTGTATCACCTTGGATCGGTTGGACGATTGGAACCGCGTGTGTAGCGTTGTCCAGATGTCCGACGTAGATTCAAGATTGATGACATACGGTAGCACCGCAGGGGATATCGTTGAACACATGGCTGTAGCCAGATTCTGATCGATGACCGACCAAGATGAGGAGTCTTGATTGGGATCGGCATTCTCCGGTGCCGATTTTGAATCAAGAAACGGCGCGAATCCGTTTGCTTTGAATAACTTGGCAATTTGAGTGCTCCATATAGGGAAGTTATCCAGTGTGAGAGCATGTGGAACAAGAAGTTTTAGATTGGAGATGACGAACTTTAACGACGGAGAGATTGTCGGAGATGGTTGTGCGACTCCGATCGTAGAACCAGATGAGGCAGATGCGGAAGATTGAGTGGCCATGGCAATCGGCAAGGTCGTCAGTATCGAGCCGCTCTTGATACCATGTAGAAACTCATACTCAATTCTTGAGGAGAGAACAGAGAAGGAACGGTGAAGAAGAAACAATGAAAGAGAACTTTATTTCCTTTTCTTACCTTGTCATTACAGAGCTACTAATTATATATACTAGCTGAGGCTAGGCATTACACGTGTACACCAGTAATTGGAGAACAAGAAGTAATACATGATTTGGTTATTCTAACAATCTTCAACTCCATTTCGAAGCTCAATCCCCTACATGTGAGACATAATAAGCTATTACAAAATTTTAAAGTGACGCCAATTACACAAAAGATGTCATTTTTGCCTTCCAAGAAATGACAACAAAGCCATTGTACAAGTGATCCAATCATCTATGTGTTGTCCATTCTTAATTAAAGATATTATTGACCAAATATAGTGAAATTTTACGATTCTTTTGAATTATCTAAAAAATTTCAACTAATTTTTGTAAATTTTTCCCCTAACAATATTATTTTCTCGCCAAAAAAAATAAAAAAATTCGTATTTCATTCTTGCTTGCATTACAATTGTCTCGCTCAACATTTATATTGCAAAAAATTTATATAAAAATATTCTTGTCACAACGAACTTTAAAGTTTTTAGATATGCTTTGAGATACGTGTAATACAAATTATTTATATATTGCACTCATCTCAAAGCTAATCCAAAGACTCAAAAGTCCATTCTAATATAAAAAATGGTGAAATATAAATTATTATACTCATATTTGCATCCTAGTATAAAGACATGTACTACAATCCTTCTTTCTCTTCACATATTTATTCTCTTATTATTATTATTTTTAAAATAAATAAAAAATAATGTCACACAAGCCCTTAATTTTTTTAATGAATATTATAATTTCTAATAAACATTAAAAAAAAAAATCAAAGACATTAAAACAATTGCATGTGCAATCATAGATGAAACCCCATAGAGGTGATGGTAGGCAATTGCACATCCTCAACAATTTTCTCTACATATCAGCGCGAATTTTGAGATTTTGCCCCGCTAAAAAACGATTTTATCAGCCCCCAAAATTTTTTTTCTATATATGAATATGGTAATTTTGATATTTTGGCCTCTTTTGGGATAATTTTCTTACTATTTTTTAAAGCATTTTTTTAATACAAAATTTTTTTGAACTATACATTTTTGTACTAGAAAACTATTTTAAAAAATAATAAAAAAACTATCCAAAAAGAAGCGTCATGCTTGCCCATTAGCGGAATCAACCATACTTTTGAGGGCAGGCAAATTTACTACATTAATAATTAAATATGAAAAATAGAATATATATATATATATATATATATATATATATATATATATATATATATATATATATATATATATATATATATATATATATATATATATATATAACAATCTTTAAATTGTCCAATTCATATATAGAAATAAATTTTAACCGTGAGCAAAACTAATTTTTTATGGGGGCAAAATCTCAAAAATTTCCTGCCTCTTATGTAGGGAAAATTATTATGTCCGGTCAAAAAATCAGAAATCCGGACGTATACCGAGCAATATCGAGTGCTCGGTACCGAGCTCCAGGTGACGTGGCGCGTTATTATTGGTCTCTGAACGCGTTCGGTGTCCGAACGTAATAATTACTCCTTATGTATAAATAAAATTTAAGGGCAGGTAGATGGGGATGTGCAATAAAATAAATTTTTTTCTACAAATGGAAATTATAATATATGAAGATGAGCAAAGAACTTTTGGTCCAACTAATACTAATAAAGTTATATTCAAATAATCTAATTAGCGCGGAACAATGCTTTGATTGTTTACACAAATGTGATTTTCAAGACTACCCATGTGGGGGGCATATGCGCAAATCAAGGCTTTGTTGATCTTCATTGATTGCGGTCGTGGAAGCGTTTGATTGGGCGTTTGGAGTCGCTCAATTCAAAGAACTTTTATTACTTCCGGTGTAAGGACGTAGAGGAACATCCGGTTGGAGGTAAAATCCCGCAAAAAAATTCGATATTTGCTTGGTACAACTAGGTATTATTTGATATTAACGAGAAATACTGCTCTTTGAAGATCAATACCGAGTTATACCGAGCTGTACCGAGCAATACCGAGTTGTACCGAGTTTTTATAGGAAAAACTCGGTACAAATTTTGTATAACTCGGTATTTCTCGATTTAGCTCGGTATGACTCGGTATTCAGTCTTCAAATGATGGTATTCCTCGTTATTATTTGGTATTGCTCGGTATTTGCTCGGTACAACTCGTTTTTTGGTGGGATTTGGCTTCCGACCGGACGCAGAGGAACGTCCGGTCGGAGGACGTAATAATTGTTCCAATTCAACAGGCCCAATCAACTCTGAAAGCGTAAGAATAATTGAATTTAAATAAATACTATAATATTTGAGCTGTTTTTCAACGTTTTTTTTACGATGAAATAAAATACAATTTCTAGAAAAACTAAAATATTTTCGGGGAAAAAAAACAAGCAAGTTGTTATTAATTAATATCGTTTTCCATAATATTAGAATGTATAATCTCATATTCTTCGCTCAAAAATATTAATTACTGTTTCATTTCTAATAAAAAAAGTGAAAATTTCTTTTATTTTTGACCTTAATCCTTTCATTCCGAGACTAACCAGAATGTGCCACGTCAATAATACCGAGCTTGGTACCGAGTAGTACCGAGCAGGGTACTGAGCAAAGGGTGACGTGACAAAAAAACAATTGGAGCCTACAAAGATAGAGGAACTAACCCCCTAGAGATATTTACATAAGATCATTCAAACACAAGAAAAATAATATAAACAAGGGGATCAATATGAACCATTCGATGGATTGTTTTAGATTCTAGCTAAATTTATAAAAATGCTCAAATCCAAAAGCTATGAATAAGACATCATTTGTTATGCAAGTGAGGTGGGTGAGCTGAGAGATCTTAAGAACTATATTGCACTACTCGACGATCATCACTGACAACTGTCATTAGTAACCATGACCATCATTTCCTAACTACTAACATTCAACCCCATCATTTGACTTCAATTATCCGACCATGAACACTCGATTTGTATTATATTATCTTCGATTAATTAACATTATATAATGGTCTCCACTTCCATCACTTCTTATATTTAGTCTTGCAATGGGAATCAAATAAGTATAATAAACTTTGTAATATCATTTTTTAGCAAATTAAGTCATTCATAATAGTATTACCCCTTTTCAGACTTTTTACATTAAAATTTTAAAATATCTTAAAACTTCTATCTGGACATAGCTGGCTTTTTATATAAAGCTGAGATATAAAATACTATAACATATTAGATTATCTTAAAACATTGTATTAATTGCTTTATTAGGTTCTATCCATTCACTAGCTTACACGTGTACTCTTAGCTATGAGAATCTATTTATAGGCACTCCTGTACACTTGTAAACACATGAGGAAATAAATCTTCTGTCTTCTTCTTCACCTGCTCTGTTTTCTCTCTTCGCTTAAGCTTCTTTATGGTATCAGAAGCGGTCCTTTCTTGAGACCTTCCTTCCATGGCTTCCTCCGCCTCTGTCGCCGCCTCCTCTCGCAAAACCGCGGCCATAGGCGACACCTCCGATAAGCCTCTTCTTTACCCTTCTCTAAAATTTATCATCTCCAACCTCAAATCTCTGGTTCCACACCACCTCTCAATGGATAACTATCCTATCTGGAGAAAACAGATCTTCAAACTCTTTAAGGCCAACGCCTTCGAATCGTTTCTTGAAACTCCTCCCCCCGCTTCCGACGATCAAGCCCAGTCGGATCAAGATTCTGAATTCTCAAAATGGCTTCTCACCAACCGAAATCTCGCCGCGGCAATCTCCTCTACCATCTCTGCTTCGGTTATCCCATACGTGATGCATCTTGACTCCACCTACGACATCTGGAATGCGCTTCAAACACGTTTTCAATCGGCTAATCGCTCGAAGGTGATGCAACTCAAAAATGAGCTCCAAAACATCTCAATGCGCAACATGTCAATGCAAGATTACCTTATGGAAATCAAGAAAACCATGGACATGATCATCTCCGCCGGCTGTCAACTGGACAATGAGGACATTATTCTTCACATACTCAATGGCCTCCCTCCTCCCTATTAACCGTTCAAGACTGCCATACAAACTCTGCAATCCCCACTGTCCTTAGACAGTCTCTACGCTATGCTTACTAGCGAAGAGATACACCTTCGTCAAGACTCCCAGCGCTTCTCTACGGTGGCTGATACCCACGCTTACCTATATACCAATCGTGGATGCGGACGACGGGGTCGCGGTCGCTCTCAACAAACGTCTACGCCGTCCGTCAAACAGGGATCAAAATCACCTCTCATTTGCCAAATTTGTGCCAAACGGGGTCATTCCGCCAATGTTTGTTGGCACCAACATAATTCAAATTATGTTACTCCTTATCCCAGCCACCGCAGAATGGACAAGCACTCATCGCTACTGCCGACTCATCTTCATCTGAATGGTACCTCAACTCCGGTGCCTCAACTCACATGACGAACAACAACGACAATCTCGTTCAAACCTCTAACTATCATGGCTCAGACAGCGTCTTGGTTGGGGATGGAAGATCTGTTCCCATCGCGCACTCCGGCACGGGAATCCTTCCTACCCCCGAGCGTAAGCTGTTTTTGTCTGACTTGCTTCATATTCCAGCAATTTCTCATAATCTTCTTTCAATTTCTAAACTCATCTGCGAAAACAATATTTCCATTGCATTCGAACCTCACGGTTTCTTGATGAAAGATTTGCAGACTAACAGGATTATTCTTCACGGTCCCTACAAGGCCGGTCTATATCCCATTTCGGTCAAGATCCAGGCGGACAATCAACATGCTCTTGCTACTCATCAGCACAGCCATCCAAAATGGCACAAACGCTTGGGTCATCCACACCAACGCATACTTGATCGTATTTCTCAAGAACATCCGATCTTGCACATAAAGAACACAAATAATAGCTGCAATTCTTGTAAACTATGTAAAAGTCATAAATTGAGTTTTCCTCAATCTGTAACAAGAAAACAAAATCCTCTGGCTATGTTACATTCGGACATTTGGGGACCTTCCCCGGTCTCCTCAATGCAAGGATATCGCTATTATTTGCTTATTGTTGATGACTATTCTAGATACATATGGGTGTTTCCTTTTTATGCCAAATCCGAGGTTCCGCTAATTTTTACTAACTTCATTAAATTTATTGAAAAACAAACCTCTCATCAAGTTCAGGTTGTTCGCACCGATGGAGGATCCGAATTCATCAATTATCAGTTCCAGAACTTTCTTCAATCCAAAGGAATACATCACCAATTATCTTGTTTGTATACGCTTGAACAGAACGGCGTCGCCGAACGCAAACACCGGCACCTCGTTGACACTGCCAGAACGTTACTCCATACCGCTTCTATGCCTCATCAGTACTGGCCAGACGCCATTTTGATTGCCGCTCATCTTATTAATCGAATGCCTACACCTACGACCAACTATAAAACTCCACTACTGCTCATGTTTAACAGCAAACCCGATTACACAAATCTTCGCACATTCGGATGCGAATGTTTCCCTCACCTACCAAAGCACTCTCGGAACAAGTTGGAGCCAAACTCGGTTTCATGTGTCTTTCTCGGCTACGCTCAGAACTTCAAAGGCTACAAGTGCTTGAATAAAGAAACTAATCGGATCATAGTTTCTCGTCATGTTCAATTCCTCGAAAACTCTTTTCCCTTCTCTAACTCTCGCTCTATTAACTCACCGCCTCCTAATGTCATGCCTCCCTCTGTTTTGCAGCAGGTCCCTACAAATAAATCAACTACGACGCCCAACTGCTCAAATCCCAACATGGACAACCGAACAACACCAGCTAGCTCCACTACCTGCTCTCAGGATGCTCACATTCCCTCGGATACCCGCCAACCATCTCCAAGCAACTCGGTGGCAAGGCATCCCATGATAACCAGGGAAAAAACTGGCAAACTCAAGCCAGTCACTCGCCTAAATCTCCTTCACAACCACATTCCCCAGCTGGATCCTACCAGTTATGCAGAAGCAAACAAATACACTGAGTGGCGCAATGCTATGGCCGCTGAGTTTCTTGCTCTCCAAAAGCAAGATACATGGAAACTAGTCCCTGCACCTCCGAATAAACAAATCCTGTGATGTAAATGGACATACCGTCGCAAACTTCACTCTGACGGAACCGTTGCTCGGTATAAGGCGCGGCTGGTTGCACAGGGAAACCAACAAGAATTCGGACTGGATTATATTGAGACCTTCAGTCTGGTAGCTAAACTACCTACAATTCGTGTCCTCTTCATCATCACCCTTCATTACGACTGGAAAGTCCACCAATTAGACGTCAAGAATGCATTTCTTCACAGTGACATCCAAGAAACTGTGTATATGCGGCAGCCCAAAGGCTTCGAGGATATATCACACCCGGACCATGTCTGTCTTCTACGGAAAGCTCTCTATGGCCTCAAGCAGGCTCCAAGGCAATGGTATACCACATTCTGCAACCAACTGCTTCAATTCGGCTTTCAACAGAGCAAAGCAGACCCCTCCCTCCTTATTTTCAATCAAGGTCGGACACAAATGTTCTTACTAATATACGTGGATGACATTCTTCTCACCGGCTCCGATGAAGCTGCCATTTCTAAGTTCCTTCATCAACTCAATCAAATCTTCGCACTTAAACATCTTGGGACGGCAAATCATTTTCTCGGCATACGCATACAACACACACAAGATAAGTATTTCCTTTCGCAACCTTCATATGCTTCTTCCATTATTCAACAAGCACATATAACCAATTGTAACCCGGCAGCAAATCCGTCTTGTACCATGCTTCCGGCCAACACCGAGAAGGACTATGCGAACCTGGCGGATTCCCGCACATATCGTCAGATCATCAGTGCTCTACAATACCTCACTATCACTCGACCGGACATCGCATATGCTGTCAACACCCTCTCGCAGCATATGCATGATCCTCAATCGGATCACGTCTTTCTCCTAAAACGACTAATTCAGTATATTCAGGGCACAAAAAGCTTCGGTATTCCAATTCAGAAATCGGACCTTCAACTATCCACCTTCTCCGACGCTGACTGGGCGAGTGATCTCGTAACTCGAAAATCCACCTCGGGTTACTGTACATTTCTGGGATCCACACTGGTATCCTGGACTGTAAAAAAACAAACTACCGTATCTCGATCGTCAACGGAATCAGAATATAGAGCTCTTGCCTCCGCCATTGCAGATACTATGTGGCTCAAGCGTCTGCTCTCCGACTTTTGCATATCTCACGACGATTCGGTAGCTCTACATTGCGACAATACTTCAGCCATCGCTCTTGCCACAAATCCCGTTTATCATGCTCGAACCAAGCATATAGAGATCGACCACCGATTTGTCCGGGAACACATCATAAACCATCATCTGCAGCTTGTTCCGATCAAAACCGAAGATCAGGTTGCCGATATCTTCACCAAGCCGTTGTCCACTCCAAGATTCCAAAAGCTCCGCGACAAACTCACCGTCATTCTAGACCCGTTCGTTTGAGGGGAGATATTAGATTATCTTAAAACATTGTATTAATTGCTTTATTAGGTTCTATCCATTCACTAGCTTACACGTGTACTCTTAGCTCTGAGAATCTATTTATAGGCACTCATGTACACTTGTAAACACATGAGGAAATAAATCTTCTGTCTTCTTCTTCACCTGCTCCGTTTTCTCTCTTCGCTTAAGCTTCTTTATAACATCATAAATTTTCTAACGCGTAATAATATTTAAGTTTCGTTTAGGACAGCTTTTTTAAGCATTCTAAAACAACTTTTTAATATAAAAAATTATAGTCCAAGAAAACTTTGGAAAGAAAAATTACTTTATAAAGTAATAAAAAAACTGTCCCAAATGACCTTGATTGATTATTCCTTTAAATCAAGTAAAAAGAAACCAAATTTTTTCAAATTTCTCATCAATTAAACAGTGCTCGAGCTATAGCTCGTTCGTTGAGAAAACTCGGCCCTCCTACAGGAGCCGCGCCAGAATAGCTCAAACGGCCCAAAAAAAATGATAGGGACTCCATCATATATACGTGTCGAAAGGAGAGCGACGTGGGCGAGCCCTGACCAGTTCGGCAAGCAACGTGTAAGCTCCTGAAGAAAAGTGAAAACGATTTGTGCATTTCTCTTGATTAATCCAATACATGCCTAAACCGCACTATATCAAGCGGAGAAATCTTCAGTCTTTAGCATCCTTTCTGCCAATGGAATCTGAGGAAGATAAGAAGACGAAGGTGGATCTCCTCCACGCCGCCGTTCACCAGCTCTTGGAGCACAGAAGGATCAACAGTAACAGGGATCGTGAAGAAAGCCTCCTCCTTTCCAGATTACTCTGTCAGGTATTCTCCTCCTCGTTCGATTCCAATCAATTCATCTACCTATCCATGTACTAATCCAAGTTTATGCAGCTGGAATCGTTGGACGAAGAGGCGCACACCACCTGTTTGACGAAATGCCCCTACGGCCCAAAATGCTGTGGAGCCAACCAGGAAGCTAGTATTGAGAAAATTGCTAGGGAGCTGAGGAGCATCAAGATACAGAATCGGATTAGCCATTGTCTGCTAGCTGTGATGATCATTATAACCGCGGCGTGGCAGATGTCCGAGGTCTCGTTGCTGCTGTCAGTGAGGGATAAGCTCTGCAATCCGTTGAAAATGGTGGGGAATTTGCTCAGAAATTCCATTAAATGGCAAGAGAAGAAGTCTGAGATTGAAGAAGCTACTTGGCCGCTCATTGGAGTGCCGCAGGTTCCTGATATTGATCTTGCTTTTCTGCCTTTTAATAATAACAACAACAACAAAAATAATAATAGTAATAATAATAATAACAATAATGGGCATTGAAGATCTCATGAAGTTGTTTTTTGCGTTAAAAATGGCTATTTTGAAATGGAGGGAGGGACTTTAGTTCTTCATATGTAGCAGTTGTGTTTTTATTTTTATTTGTAGGGGCTGTTTGGCTGCAAGTAGGATTTAGTTCTTAGTATATCCTGTAAATTATTAATCAATCTTGCGTACATTTTTGGGAATGAGAGGTGTTCAATCTACTTGAATGTCATAAAGTATTTTGGGTACTTATTTAAGGATCTTATTATGTTTGTTTTGTCTATATCAACTGTGATTATATTAATTTAATCATGATTAGTTTAAGGTAATATTTTGAATTATTTATTAATTAGTAAATTATTATGCTTTTTAGATATAATAACTTCTATTAATCAAATTAAATAAAAAACAATATCATTTTGTTTGTTAATATCTTTTTAATTAACTAATATTAATTATTAAGGTTGATTTGATTTTTTAATCAATGAATAATATATAATTTATTTGATTGAATGCTAATAGTTTTTAATCAAAGAAGCTGACTTAAATTTTTTTAAGTTGGGTTTGTATCAAGTTGTTGGGTCGGATCATTTATTAAAGCTCGTGCTCGGCTCATGCAATTGAAAACGAGCTCGCGAGCCTTTTGCGGTACGTCTTTGCCCGCGCTTCTGCAATCCTCCTTCGCCCGCTCTTCTATGGTCTGCCTTCTCCCGCATTTTTGTGGTCCGCCTTTGCCCGCTCTTCGGCGTTCGCAAAGATGAGCCGCTCGAGATTACTCTCGAGCCGAGCATCACACGAGCTCTAATAACTTGAGCTCGATAATCCAACGAGATGGAAATTCTATTCGAGCTCGAAACTCGACAAGCTCGGCTTATGAATTCGTTAAAGAGTCAAGCTCGAGCAGGCTTGCGAGCCGACTCAGCTCACTTACACCTCTATCCACTACATATTCAACACCATTATGATGTTGATGCCCACAATCATCGCCTTATCATCACTACTATCCTCCACAATTTATTATTTAATGGTGATAACTTATCCACAAAGTCTTATACACGTAAGGTAAGATGTGGGAGAGGGATTGTCTTGTAGATGGGTAGGCTAGTTAGCTGGTTTATGAGTTAGCTAGTTGGTCGACTAGCTGGTTGTTGAATACTAAGCTCAGCCCAGCTCTTCATAAGTGCTCAGTAGTATTTGTTTCGAGGCCCTAGAGCAAAGCTTAGTTACTTCTGCACCTCTCTCGACTTCTTCTACAAATCTCTATGTAGCCATTCATATGGGTATTCTTTTCTCATCTCCACAAAAAAATGTTGTAATTCTCTTCTATACCTTTTCTAGTAAACCTATCTCTGTAAGACTGCTCTTTGTATTCTATTGAAGAGCTCAATAAATCGTCTAGGCTAACCGTAAAGTGGATTATGGTCATTTGATAAAGCAACTCTAAAAGTTCTTGTCACCTTTATCACAATAACCTTAATTTTTACATGATTAAATATTCATTAATGAACTGTTAATGAATCAAATTGAATTTCATGTATTCTTAATTTTTTAGCTTGGGACGTTGTGGCGCTCTGCCGCTCTGCTATTGAGCGCAGCAGCATTGCCCTCTTTGTTTGAGGGTTTTGAAATGAACGGTGCTAAGATTTCTAATGCTGTGATAATAGGCCACTAAAAGTATTTCTATTTTGTAAAAATATCAAAATCCATCTGCTAAGATCCCTCACCTCACCCATTGCTCCCTCATTCCATTTGCATGTTCAGGTGTGAAGAGAGGAGAGGAAGAGAAGAGAATCAGGATAGAGGAGAGGGAATGTGGGGTTCAGGCCGATATTTTCCATCACTTTAGTTATGGATAATGATATTGCTACGATCATGACATATATGTAACTTTTATCTTATATTTATTTTCAATGGTTTTGATTTCCTACCAATTTTTTTCTCTCTCAAATTCAATAAAAAAACTTATGATTTTATGATTTAGACAATTTATACCATATAACTTTTGATATATGATCACATATATCATTATTCTAAGCAATTTGATATGACATATTGTATTTTCCCTGGGTAGTTTTGTGTATCTAGACTTTTACCCTTAATAATTAGGATAAAGCATGTATAAAATATGTGCCCATTTGTGTATTAATTTGAGTGTAAAGTACATGATATGCATAAATGATGCAATTCATTTGACATGCAAGACATGCATTATGACATATTTACACTAAAATAGTAAATATACATGCCATATATATTAATTTTACTGGTCATGTACATGATATGATAATTGTATTTTATATTGATATACATGCTCTACATATATATATGAAAGCAAAAAATATTGGTTGGAAATGATTAAATGATTTAGGCTGGTTGGAGATCGACATGTTACCCTGTGCAGGAAAGTGGGTCGATGAGCTTTCTTTTATGTAAAGTTTGTAGTGTAATCATAAATGAAATAAAGAATGTATAAGGTAGAGAGTGATGACTCTTACATGAAGTCACCTAACTATTTGACTTGTGATTGATATAATTGATTCCTATTTACATAGATAATTCATGTTGATTTGGAAGACCAACATGAATAATACAAGAAAAAAACCAAATGAGGCATATGTCCAATCTTGCTTATTATTTATATTATATGACGTGCATATAACATGATCTCATACAAAATTGAACATGGCATGATAATTGCAAAACTAATATGACTTGATTAATACATGAATATGATGCATGATATGACTGATAATGGCATATGATGAGATCACTTAAATTGATACTGAATACATGATATATGATGTTGATAGATGACATTTATATATGATACACATGACATATGATATACATGCATGCAAATAGATATTTGATGTATGTTATTATATGATAGGCATATTGATACCCATAACGTAGCATAGAGATAACATTTATGATCTTGACTTGCATTGATAATTGATAGAGCAAATCATAACTCAATGTAACAATAGAGTTTGAAATAGGTGCATAACCATAAACTAATTTGTGTTTAACATCCTGGACTTAATTAAGCAAATGTAAAAATATGCAATATGCTTATATGTAATAAAATCCTATTACATATAAGCATCTTATTATATTATCATTGATTTTTTTTTTTTTTTTTCTACTCATGAGCCACTTCATTGTTATGAACTATCTTAATATGTTTTTATAAATAAGTCGGCAAAGCATTAGTTAATCATTAAAAATAAGTGAAAATTTATGAGTCTAGGAGCATATTACTACAAAAACATGCAATACATTATCATCCAACGTGTTAAAAAAATATACACAACATCAATTCAAAACTAATAGTCAGAAAAATCTATATAAAAAGCTAAGTTATTGTTGCACTAGTAAAGGATAAAATCAATTCCAAATAATGAAAAAAATATGAATTGATAAAAAGAACAAAAAACGTAGTCAAAAGCTTAAAAACCTACTAAACCCTTCGTTATAGATTTATAAATAAATGGGGAAATTTAATAAGTCAAATCCTACAATTTGAATGGCTTGTCACTTTGAACCAGAACTAAAAAAGATGAAAATAATATAACAAATGCAAGAATTTAGAACCAGACAAATCATTATTATACATAATTCCAACTGTCTTTGAGCTCAATGTAGCAAAAGTTTTAATTTTACCTATTACTGTAATATTATCTAATAACAATGTAGTTATCCTTTGCTCAATTGGGCAAATTAAACCAAAAAAAAAAAAAAATGATGAGCTAGCATAACTAGAACTGAAATATAATTTGTAATAATAAATGTAAATAAATTTAAGTGGTGACCACAAATAAAAGCTCTACAAATAAGTCACAATTATAAGTTTATGTCCAAAATCAAGCAAATTTAACGTTTATCTACCGCTACATTATTTTATTGATTTAACTATCATCATTTTTACTTTTATTTTGGTTAACATTCATATTCATGATATTTTGTTTAACAACATCTAGTTTAGGATCCTTAAATCTTCAAGAAAAAAGAATTTAAATAAAATATATAAATAGTGGTTAGATAACATGATGTTCTATCTTGATCACTATATAACTAATCTTTCACATATATTAATGCTTCGACAATATCATATTTTAATGCACTTTGATATTCTATCATTACGCTAATGCACTTTTGAAAGTAACTGTAGAATTTTAATAACAAGACATTATGAATTGTTGCAAAATTTTCAAGAAACTTGTATTAATTGCATTCGCAGTATTGTAAGTTATCTAATTTGACTTCTTTTTTTTGGTTTGGGCTCATCTAGATAAATTTTAAGTTCAAACATCCTAGGCATTATAACTTTTACCTTGAAAGAATTAAAATCTTATATAATTTAAAAAAAGGGAAAATAAGATATAGTAATTGCCTTCAAAATTAAATATCATTTGCAAAAATTGTGATTTTATAATTGTTGAAGAAAGGCTTTCTGAAAGCTCACTCCGAGAAGATTATGTTGCTTATGTTGTATGTGAAGATGAGTTGTTCCTATTTTCTTTCGAGTAATTCTCAAATAATGAAAATAACGTTTCATTTATCTTTCGAGTCTCACTAACATAATCACCATCATAAGGTTTTTTTGTGGATCAAACAACAAAATTAATATGACAAGTATTTCTTAATCTTTGAAAGCATATTTGTTGTCAAGTTTTTTTATATAATCATAGTCACTTGATATTTCATGCTTCAATGTTGTATAAGCAGTAGATATGCAAGAAAAAAAAAAAACAAATTAGGTTAAATAGGTGCACATCATTTTATATAGAAAATTTCATCATTATCTAACTATTCAAATGATTTCATAGAAATTCAATTGAAACATTGTTATCTGAACATTGTCTAAAGTAATACTAAAAAATTTGCCTTCAATTTTTCATCTAGTTAAAAACGATCGTTGCATTTCAAACAATGTTATGGCAAATTTTTCGTGTTGTATTTCTAGAAAAAAAGGTGTAGGTCTCAGCGCAGAAAGGATAGTATTGCTCTTTCACAAATAACATTAAACAGATTGACATGACAAATCATGCGTAATGAGGCAAGCAATAAACAAATCCCGAAAGACTGAGTGATTAGATGCAACATAATCTTTCAGAAGGGATCTTTTAGAAAGCATTTCTTCAATAATTATAAAATCAAATTTTTTTGCAAATGACATTTAATTTTTAAGGCAATTACTTTATCTTATTTCCTTTTATTTTTTTAAATTATTAAGTTTATTTTTTATATTCATATAGGATTTTAATTCTTTCGAGGTAGAAGTTACATACTAGAAAGTTTAAACTTGAAATTTATTTATGTGAGTTCAAACTTGAAAGAAAAAGTTGAATTAAATATCTTCCATTATTGCAAAAGTAATTAATACATGTTTCTTGAAGTTTTTGTTATGATTCATTATGTCTTGTTTATTATAATTTATATAATTGCTTCTAAAAGTGCTTTTAGTAATAATGATATAACTATTGATCAATATCAAATTGCGTTAAAACATGATATTATCGAGACATTGATATGTGTGAACTATTGGTTATATGGTGATCAAGGTAAGATATTTTGTTAGATGAGTATTATTTATATATTTTATTTACTCATTTTTTTCTTTTATTGCAGATTTAAGGATCATGAATTGATGCTAGTACACAGAATATCCTGAATATTAATGTTAAAAAAATGATGATAATTAAATTAATAGAGTAATGTAGGGGAGAGAGACTTTTATTTTGCTTGAACTTTTAATTGTGACTTATTTATAGAAATTTTATTTATTTTCACTTGCCACTTGAATTTATTTGTTTATTTATGTTATATTTATGCTTACTTGTTCATCTCTTTTTGCTTGATGTTTTGTTTGACTCAACAATAGATAACTAGTTGTTGTCAAATAATATTATGACTATATTTTTTATTCTTTTTATAATTTCATATTATTTTTCATTGTTTGGAATTAGTATTAGCCTTTACTAGGAAAATAATGTCTTAGCTTGTTATACAAATTTCTGTTATGTTAGTGTTGAATTGATGTTATGCAGATTTTTGCACACATTGGATGCCAAATGTTTTGTATATTTTTTGTGATATTCTACTCCTAGAGTTGTAATTTTTAACTTGTTTTAAGTGATTAACTAATATTTTGTCCACTTATCTCTCTCTCTCCCTATATATATATATATATATATATATATATATATATATATATATAGTTTATAATAATGGAGTGGCTCATGAGCAAAAAATAAAATCCAATAAAAATACAATGAGATGCTTACAAGTAATAAGTTTTTTGTAATGAGTTTTCTTTTGTATGTTATTATTTTGCTTATTTGCTTTTATTATTTCTATTTCATATAGAAAGACAATTTAGCTTATTCTTGTAATCATTTTACTATGAATACGTATATCATTTTGTCATCCAATATAGGTGATATTATTGTTGACCAAAATTTATATATGCATGAGTTTTTGCAATGTTTAAGTCTAAGGCTTCTTTTAGAATATCTTTCTTAATGCTTTCTAATGGCTTTCTAATATAAAAATTTCTAATTTAATAAACTTTTGTATTAGAAAGTCGTTTTAGAAAGCAACAAAATAACTTTCCCAAATGAAGCTTAAGTTGTTAAAAATGTATTTCAATTTATGCTTGAGTACCTATTTCAAACTCTATGGCTGATGACAAATAGATTAGATTTGTTGATGAATTAAATTATGATATTTCTTTTTTTTTTTTTTGCACTGCTACTTCTTTAATTTGCATAAATTCTTTTGCTTATCAGCCTCTCTTAGCTTATTATATAAAATTTTTAAGTCAAAATAGATTATCATGTTAGATTTAGGTTATTCGAGTTACCAACAGGTTCGATTTTGATTGTAATATCTATTGCTACAGTACCTAGTCTGCTTGTAATGAGTTGAAGTGAACCTGGTGAAATTTTACTATTAATAATTTCATATAGCTACTATTAATATCTATTGTTTATAATTTCATATAGCTAATATTAATAATTAAGTGTATTGCTACAATCATATTACAAATAGGACATTGCATGATTACCATAATACTTTAATTGAACTATAAATCTTCATGTTTATTCCTATGTTATTTATTTTAATTATAAACATTATATTCTTAGTAGGTTTTGAATAGCTTGTTGAGCAAGTAGTTTGCTCACTCTTTATATTTATATATTATTTCATAATGATAAAGCCCCAACTAAATAGAGAGGAAAATATTGATGAAGTCAAAAATTCATATTATAAGTATGTTCCTATTATAGAACTATTCTTTAGTAATTTAGTCATTTTTATATATGAGTTGACAATAAAAAAGTTATAAGGGATGATTATTATTTGTGATTTTTAATGGAAAATGAATTGTTTATATTATCTTTATTGAATGTTTTAGTTATAGGTTAATTGTTGATGATGCGTTACATATGAATTCAATCCGTTAATACTTTTTGACACCTCTAAAATAGAGGAGAAATTATTTGGTGCGGGCTGCGGACATAACTCTACATCCGGACTCTAATACCATGCTGCCACGTGGAGACCCGATGACCCGACCCAATAAAATTATAATATTTTTTTTGCTTCTTTTTCAATTTACAGCACGTCCTGATGCCCCGACTCGGTTTAGAGCAAAAAAGTGTCTTTTTACTAAGATAAGTTTTAATATTATAATTTCATTGGGTCGGTTTGTCGGGTCATCACGTGATGACATGGTATTGGAGTCTGGATGTAGAGCTACGTTCAGAGACCACAACAAATAATTTTTCGAAATGAGATGGAGTGGCCGAGTCAACTTTTAATTAATAAAAAATCTACAATATATAATAAAATTTAAATTATTTTTTTTATAATAATTATAGCCCTATTTATGGTTCATTGAGATGGTTTATATTTTTTATTTAGTTTTTAAAATTCGATTTTTGTAAGTTCTTTTTACTACCAAACGCATCGCTTTCTCGTTCCAGTAGTCATCCAGGATCTTGATTTCCCTACGTGGAGATTTGCTTTTCACTGGAAGCGGCGGATGAGAAGGTACAAGTTCACCATGTCCTCGACCTCGAATCCAACATAACTCTCCAGCTTTCATTGGCCACCACATCCTTCCGTCTTTGGCCGTGGAACCGTGGAGAAAGATCAACGATGCAAACCCTAACCGTCTCATTACCTATTCCATTCTCCGGCTCAAATCATCGACTGCCGTCGATCCTCCTCGGCTTATCTCGGATCAATCGATTTACTTCGGAGATAAAGACTCAGATCTCGATCCGTTCCCCACCACTTGGATTCGATTACCGCACGGAGCTGGCGGAAGAGTCTCGGAAGGCGGTGGCGGAGGAGCACCTGGAGCTGATGGATCTCGTGGATGACGGGAGGTTGGTGATTGTCGAGAAGAGGCGATTTGGACCGGTCCCCGAATGGAGAAGGGAGTTCGTGGAGCCGGAGGCAATCTGGCTTGTCGGAACTTCCCACGTCTCGCAAAAGTCCGTGGTGGATGTTGAGCGCGTAATCAGGGCTTTGAGCCCTGATAATGTTGTGGTTGAGCTTTGTAGGAGCAGGCAAGTGTCTTCGATCTGTCCTTGATGTTCATTGTTTTATTGATATGCATGGCAACTAGGGTTCCTATTTCTTTGGTTAGGTTTTCTCTCGATTTCCGTTTAGTGGCGTAGGAATATGTTAATGAGTTGGTTGTGGTCATCTTGAAATTTTGAATTACGGTGTCTTTAAACTATTTATTTGATTATTAGTACTGTTATTTTAAATTTAATTATTAATATTTTGAATGTCATTATTAAAATAACGAGTTTTATTACTGGAAATTTAAATATGAATACTTGCTGTTGAATCGAGCCAATATTAATTTTTAGATATTGAGTAAACATATTTATTATTTATGATAATCATATTTTTAATAATAATTGTTGCGGGTTAGTATATTCGCGACGGTAGAGTGATTAAACTCTTCGTTTTAGCAATGCACGTATATCCAACAGACAAACATAAATAGAGAAGTAAAACACCCGATATTGTACGTAAAAAGCCCGAAGGCGAAGAGGGAAAAACCACGGGGCCTAGCCTAGGGGAAAAGATTCCACTAAATATGAGTGAATTACAAATGTTGACTCATCCATTAACTTAGAGGCGGTCAAATTACAGTAGTTTAAATATTTAGGCAAAGGTCTGGCATTGGTCGGGCAGAAGTCCGACAGCGTCCGGGTCAAAGGTCAGCTGACTTGGAATGATCCAACAAAGGTCGGGCAGAAGTCCTACGATGCTCGACTACCAGGTGGAAGTCCAGAGGCGATGGACAGTGATCTGACGAAGGTTAGACTGAAGTTCGGCGGCGGTCGGTGGCCGAGTGGAAGTTCGGCGGGCGGCGGCCGAGCGGTGATCAAAGCTTTGCGCTCTTGTGTCGAACCTTCGGTGGATTGTTAACTCGGAGGGTATTGATGGCAATCGAAATTTTGCTTTCTTGCAAAAGTTAGAAACGGTGGCCCTCCCTTGAGGAGAGATTTGACAGTAGCAATGCCCGAGAAGAAATTCGATGATATTAAACAAACAGGTAAAAGTCTAAGAATATTTGGCGACTGAGTGGAAGTTCAGTGTCACTTAGCATCCAAGCGTTGGTCCAATGATGATCTAGCAGACTTTCGCTGATGGTTGATGGTCAAGCCATGAGTTGATGATAAAGATTGAGCAGTATTCTATTGGAGATAGTATACATGTATGCTGACGGGCGCAGATAACTAGAAATTTGATAGGTCAAACATTGTGTCAACTACAACCGTCTAAGGGCACACTAATGATGCCAATATGGAGGCCTATCGGGGATCCAATCCTTCTTTAAAAGAATTGAGAAAGATGTTTAGAAATGTTTTAGGGGAAGAGGTCGATGGATCCATCAAAGATGATGTATGACATATCCAAGGTTATTTGTCTAAGCGTTGCTCAGTGCCGCTAATGTGTGGAAGAGGCCGAAAGAAACTAGCTAGGATGTATGACCTATTCAAGGTTGTTTGTTAGAGTGTTGATTGATGACGTTAACATGCGTGTAAGAGGTCGAGAGAATTTATCAAGGGTGTATGATCTATCCGAGGTTGTTTGTTGGAGCGTTGTTCGTTGATGTTAACCTGTGTGGAAGAGGTTGAGAGAATCCACCAAGGATGCATGATCTATTCGAGGTTGTTTGTGAAACTGTTGCTTGATGATGCTAATCTGTGTGGAAGAGGTCGAATCAAATTCCCCTATGATTGATTATGCCTTGATCGGGAGGGGGAAAATGCCACATGTATCCCGAATTAAAGGTAAATAATTGTCTATCTTTAGAATATTACTGTCTTTCTTGAGGTCGAGATTATGACCTTGCCCAAGGAGGAGAAGTCCAGCTAGAGACTGTAAACAGCTTGCAATTTATTAGAAGCATCATTGCATTTATTAGAAGTTTTATGAAAAATAAATTTCAAAAATATTATCGTGGATGTCAGATGATTTGGAGGAATTTTCTTGCCCACGGTTGCAGTCAAGATTGCCCCCCTGTCTTCATATGATTCCAATGACATTGATGCACCATTGGCTGATACCTGAGGGGCGATAGAAAATTACATCTGTTTGCCCCATAGCCAGGAATCCTTTCCCGCAGACGGCGCCAAATTGTTGCGGCAGTAGAGATTAAACTTTTCGTCTGATCAATGCACGGATAACCAACACACAAATAAAAAGAGAGAAGTAAAACACTCAATCTTTTTTTATGTGGAAAGCCCAAAGAGGGAAAAACCACGGGGTCTCATCGAGGTGAAAAGATTCAACTAAATTTGAGTGAATTACAAATGTTGACTCATCCCTTGACTTAGAGGCGATTAAATTATAGTAGTTTGGAGAGTCAGGCAAAGGTCTGGTGACAGTCGAGTGGAAGTCTGTTGGCGTTTGGGCAGAAGTTCAGCTGACGGGAAATGATTCGACAAAGGTTGGGCAGAAGTCTGACGACGCTCGGCTGCTAGGTGGAAGTCCAGAGGCGGTCGGCGGTGATCCGACGAAGGTCGGGATGAAGTCTGGAGGCGGCCCGGGGATGGCCCGACGGTTGTCGGTGGTCGAGCGGTGGTCCGACGATGGTCGGGCTGAAGTTTGGTGGCGGTTAGCGGCCAGGCAGTGGTCCGACGATGGTCGGGCTAATGTCCGGCGGCGGTGGTGTTGGAGCTTTTGAAGCTTCAGACATCTCTCCAATCTCTAGCCAAAAGTCCCCCTAATGTAGAAAGTAGGGGTTTATTTATAGATTTTCATGAGTGTTATACACCATAAATATATAGAAGATCTAAGATATGTTCAGAGTGTTTCATCTGATGGCCCATATTGATTTCCCCGATCTTCGAGTGTTTATCATACATTTGAATGCCTTAATATATGATGTACCGACACTTCTCCTCAAAGAGGTGTGCAGTGTCCGATACCGTATCCGACACGACACTCGTCCGACACTCGTCCGACACGTGTTGGACACACTAAAAACGTGTCCGATTAAAAAATATGAAATACAAATTGGACATGCGTGTTCGACACGCGTATCTTAAATATTTTATGAATTTTTTAAAATATAATTTCTTGTATTTGGCGGGATTTAAACTAAATTTCTTATTTCCTATCCACAATACCAAATCAACGTCTGCACTTAATACATAATCATCAAATATTCTCATTTTCATTTCTTTTTGGCAGTGAAGGTATTTTCATCTCCTCTCTTGATGACTGATAAACAGCATCGACGTCTGACTCTCGACATCCTAATACTAATCATTTTAAGCACAAATTCTAGTTAAAAGACTTATTATTTTTAAATTATTTTTAAAATTATACTTATTTAGTTTTTATACACTATTTTTTAAATATAAAAACTATAATATCGTGTCCAACCTGTGTTCGTGTCATATATTTTCAATAACTGACGTGTCTCGTGTCCGTGTCGTGTTGTATATGTGTCGTTGTGTCGTGTCTGTGCACATAGGCCTTAATAATATTAGAATTTGATGATCTTGGGCTTGTAGGATTCGTCTCGTCGAGTTGCTCGATTCGACTATAAGCACGTTATGTTTGCAAACCATTTGGTAATCCAAATTGTAGTTTGAATCTTCCAAAAGCATTTCGAGCCTTTGATTTGGACCCATTTGAGCTTGGATTGAGTCAAATTTGGTGTCGTTGGGTTCATATTTTTTAGACGATCAATTAAACAGAGTTCGGATGATTCCAATTTTAATTTCAAAAGTTTCCAACTTGATTTTGCCTTCAGATTCGTTTACGATCTTAATGATTTTTTGTGACGAATCAATTCTCCCTATTTTTGAATGTCAAATCTTACAAAGTCCAAAAATACTTGTGTAATTTCAGTATTTAAAATGTTCAAATCAGATTTTTGTGTGATTAAATTAGGTATATGTATAATTATGTACAAATATATACATATATGATTACTAAATTAACTAAATAATTATAATAAGGTTATATTAAAGTTATAATAACGTCATAATAAAGTTATAATAAGTTATAATGTATAAGTTATAATAAAGTTATAATAAGTTATAATAAAGTTATAATAACATTATAATTATACAAGTTATAATAAAGTTATAATAACATTAACTGATATAATTAATATATTTAATTTATATGATTATTATAATAACCTTATAATAACGTTTATATAATTATAAAATTACTTTATATAATTATCGTATAACTTAAGATTAATGATAAAATTTATAGCTATTATATAACTTTAGATTAATGACATAATTTATAACTATTTTATAGCTTTAGATTAATAACATAATTTATAACTATTATATAATATTATTGTTATTTAATGTAAAATTTTTTCAAAATTATTTAAAAATTAAAAAAATTTCTTACCAAACATCATTTAAAAAATTATAAATACACCATTAGGGGTTAAGGATGAGGTACTACTCTTAACTGGTCCAAAAATTTCTCCTATAATTTTAAGAGAATCATACTAAAAAAAATTTAAAATTTTTTGCTGTTGCGATCAAGATCTGGTACTCTTACGCAGACTACAGTTCACTTCGAGTGGGGAAAAACTGTCCTACAATAGTTTAAATGCTGGAAGTGGCGATCAAGGCCCGAAACTCTTATGTAGATTACAGTTCACTCCTATTGGAGGAAAAATTGTCCGGCAAGAGTTTAAATATCAGTGGCGGCGATCAAAGCCCGACACTCTTACACATGGTCCAGTTAACTCCTAGTGGTGGAAAAATGTTCGACAAGAGTCTAAAAATTGACGTCGGAGGCGATCAAGATCTGATGACTGTAGTTTTATCTTGTTGTTAGGCGAATATTGTCAACTAAAGATGAGAGTGCCTTGAATAGTACCTAAAATAGTGATTCTAGCTTATTCGATATGCGGTGAGTTTTAAAGAACAAAGACGATATTCCATGTGTATTATTTTTCTCTCATCTCTTTCATATTCTTGTCGTATTAATCTTCAAATATTATCTCTACATTTATGTATGCCCTTTCAGTCAGTAATTAACTAGATATGCTAAATGTTGTTCCTTCTACTCATGAAGTGGTTGAGTCGGTGCGAGCTCCTCGGACTATAGAGGTCGATGAGAGTAGGAGATCGACATTAATTGATGATGTTTCATCATCAATTACTTTGGACGACTTGATTGTTATTCGCAAGAAATTTCATCTGTCCAATGCTTAGTGATGATTGCTCATAAAAAGTCTGATCAAGCACAAGATCCTTCAAATGAGTTTATCATTGTGTACGAGATAACATTTCGTGCAGGTTTAAAGTTTTCTCTAGCCCCTGAGTTACTCGAGATTTTTAGGGTATGCTGTGTCCCTTTGGCCCAATTCTTATATAGGACAATTACGATCATTGTGGGCATGACATTTTTTTATAGGGAGCGTGGTCTCAGACAAACCATTGACCAATCCAAGATGTTTAGACTTACAAGCAATTTTCAAACGCGAATTTTATGTAGAGATAGAAAGTTGATGAATTTTTCAACATGCAATACTTCTAAGGATTGGTCTAGCTCATTCTTTTTTGTGAAGAATGATTGGGGCCTTTCTAAAAAATGGGTGAGATTAAAGGAGCTGGCAGACTCCCCACATCTATGAGAGGAGGAGATATTTAAAACTCTTAATTTTATGACACGAAGAGTCTTCAAGAGGAGTTATGTCATATTTGTCAGTATGTGTTGGAGGAAAAAACTTTTTAAAATTGGACTTTCTATTCACGCGAAAAGATCTCATGCAGTTCAGTTGAATAAGTTTAAGAAGGTTCGTGAAGCAAGTCCCAATATTTTAAGGTCTTTATTCAACAATCCTTCTAAAGGATAAAAAAAGGAGGTATATTCTCTTGTAAAGAAGGGAAGAGTTAATGATGCAGTGGACTTGCTAAGAGAATGGTGAATTATGCAGGGATGTTATTTGTCCTTTGATGATTGATATTGTTGCCCTTTAATTAGATAGAGAGGTTTGACCCCTCAAAGTACCAATCCCCAAAGATGTAATAAAACATTTATTTATTGGACGATACCTTACGAAAGAAGTGGCTAGTTGTCTTGATATCTTTTCTCCCCATTTTTTTAAAAGTGTTCATAATCATATGTCCACTACAGATGATACGGAAGAAGGATGTGGAGTCCTAGTTTGATACAGTATTAGATGAGTGGAATACAGAGTTTGTGAAGGTTAAATATCTGCAAGAGAAATATAAACGAAAGATGAATACAAAAATTAAAGAGATGTTAGTATTGAAGAACCAACTAGCAGAGTGTCTAGTTGAGCTGACGATGATATCTACTACTATTTTCCTTCAAAATCTGGAGGCTGATCGCTTTCGCACTGAGTTGATTGACGCTCGTACAGAGACTAATCAGAAGAATAAAGTCTTAAAGACACTTGTGGCGGAGAAGAATGCCTTTTAGATAGTGAATAAGTTACATTATCATCTTTTGGATAAAGAGGTGGTCATATTAGATGTAGATGCATATACATAAGTCATATCACTGAATGCTATAGAAAAATTCAAAAGGTCTTCAGCTCATTGTCAAGAGATACAGAATCACGTCCAATAGGCTTATAATAAGCTATTCTTATTAGTCTCTTTACGAGTCTCAATTAATTCGGTATGAGAGCAATCAGTCTCCCGATTTTGAAGGGAAAGAGTGATAGATATCGTCGTCAGCTTAACTCGACATTATGCTAGTTGATTTTCTAATGCTGACATCTCTTTAATCTTTGCATCTAACTTTCATTCATACTCTCATTGTAGATATTTAACCTTCACAAACTCTGCATTTCACTCATCCAGTAATGTGTCAAACTAGGACTCCACATTCTTCTTCCGCATCATATGTAGTGACATATGATTATGAACACTTAAAAAAAAGAGGGGAGGGGGAAGAAAAAGAGTTCAAGAGAGCTAATCACTTATTTCGCATGTTGTCATCCAATACATACATGTTTTAATACCTCTTCGGGGATTGATACTTTGAGGGGCCGAACCTCTCTATCTGAATTAAGGACAGCAATATCGATCATCAAAGGGCGAATGACCTCCCTGTATATTTCATCATTGCTTGGCAAGTCCATTGCATTATTCACTTTTCTCTTCTTTACAAGGGAATATTCCTCATCTCATTGTCCTTTTGAAGGATTATTGGATGAAGACCTTAAAGTATTGAGATTTGCTTCACGAATCTTCTTAGACTTCTTCAACTGAACTGCATGAGATCTTCTCGCGTGAATAGAAAGATCAACTTTAAAAAGTATTTCCTCTAACACATACTGACTAATATGACGTAACTTCTCCTGAAAATTCTTCGTGTCAGAAAAATTAAGAGTTTTCAATATCTCCTCCTCTCTTAGGTGTGGGGAGTCTGACAGCTCCTTTAACCTCTCCCATTTTTTTGAAAGTCCTCAATCATTCTTCACAAAAAAGAACGAGCTGGACCAATTCTTAGAAGGATCGCGTGTTGAAAAATCTATCCACTTTCTACCTCTACATAAAACACACTCTTGAAAATTGCTTGTAAGCCTGAACATCTTGGATAAGTGGTCAACAGTCAGACTGACACCGTGCTCCTTATAAAAAAATGTCAAGCCCACAATGATCGTAACCGTGCTGCATAAGAATTGGGCCAAGATGATGTCGCATGTCCTAAAAATCTCGAGCAACTCAGAGGCTAGAGGAAACCTCAAACCTACACGCAATGTCATATCGTACACTGTGATAAACCCATTTGGAGGATATCGTGCTCAATCAGTCTTTTTAGGAACAGTCATCACTAAGTCATTGGACAGATGAAATTTCTTACGAATAACAATCAAGCCATTCTAGCGGATTATTAATATCGATCTCATACTCTCATCGATCTCCATAGTTAGAGGAGCTCGCACCTGCTTAATCACTTCATGAGTGGAAGGAACAACATATAGCATATCTAGCGGATTGTTGTCTGGAGGAGCATATATAAATGAAAAGATAATGCTTGAAGATTAATACGATGATAATATGAAAGATATGAGGGAAAAAATATACATAGAATATCGTGTTGGTCTTTAAAACTCTACTTCTATCAAACGAGTTAGAATCACTATTTTGGGTACTATTCAGGGCTCCGTCACCTCTAGTTGATGACATTCGCCTCCCAACAGGGGAAAACTGCAGCAATCGGGTCTTGATAGCCTCCGCCACTGGTATTTAGACTATTGCGGGCAATTTTTCTCCCTCTATGAGTGAATTGGTGCATGCATAAGAGTAAGACTTTGATCGCCGTCACTAGTATTTAAACTCTTGCTGGACAATTTTTACCCCAATAGGAGTGAATTGGAGTCTGCGTAAGAGTACCGGACCTTGATCTCCGCTTTTGGTATTTAAACTCTTGTTGGACAATTTTTTCCACACTGGGAGTGAACTAGATATTGCCACAACAAAAAAAAATTTAAATTTTTGCCAGTTTGATTTCTCCTAAAATTGTAGGAGAAATTTGTTGACCAGCTAAAAGAATTAGTGCCTCCTCCTTAGCCCCTATGGGGGTATGTATAGCTTTTTAAAGGAGCTTTGGAGAGAATTTATAAATTTTTCAATAATTTTCGAAATTTTTGACATTAAATAATAAAAATATTATACAATAGTTATAAATTTTACCATTAATATGAAGTTATATAATAGTTATAAATTATGCCATTAATATGAAGTTATACAATAGTTATAAATTCTGTCATTAATCTAAAGTTATACAATAGTTATATAAAATGGCTTTATATTTATATAAACGTTATTATAATAATTATATAAGTTAACTATATTAATTATATCAGTTAACGTTATTATATCTTTATTATAACTTGTATAATTATAACATTATTATAACTTATATATTATAACTTATTCTAACTTTATTATGACGTTATTATAACTTTATTATAACTTGTATAATTATAACGTTATTATACTCTGTTATAACTTATTATAACTTTATGATGACATTATTATAACTTTATTATAACTTATATAATTTAATAATTTTATTATATATAACATTATTATAATAATAATATAAGTTAACTATATAACTTTAATATATCTGGTGGAGATGCGAGGTGTAAGTTAACTATAATAACTTTATTATAACGTCTCTCAACAACTGATGTTATAACTGAAATCTTTGGGAAGTGGGATATCCATGTCCAAAAGCACTTAAAATTTTTTCTGGAACCCACAAGCTATCTATCTAAATTTTTGTGTGTATATGTATATTCAGTCTATAAATTTATTCTGTAGTTTTCCAAAGAGCAAAAGAGTAATTATCTTTTCATTTGTGAGTTTTTAATCTTTTATCGATTGTTCTAAACTATTTGGTGCTGAAACATTGTTTTCAGGACAAAACAACCTCCTTAAATCCTTTATTTTAATCTGGAATTAGTTGGCGCATTGATACCATTTAGATTTGTCATATCATTTCATGTTATTCTTGAAGATTTTGTTAATGATACATTTTTGCCATTAGTTTTTAGTAAAATGATTTTTATCTACCATGGTAATAGAACCCAGAAATAACGCCATGCTCAACTTGTTTCCCCATGTGCAAACAAGGCCAAGGCTATGCTTTTTTGAAAGCTGTATAATGTCTTTGCTCTCAATCATTTTTCTAACTTCAATATGTGCAGAATTTACTTTCAGAGCTGGAATAATGTATGCATCAAAAGATGTTGAGGATGCTTCACTCAAATCAAATATGTTCTCCCTAGGTGGCACAGAATTTTTTGGTGCGGTCAATCGTAGCATAAATTTGGGTTAGCTCTGTCTCCACAATTTAAAAGTTATTCCTTCTGTTACATAAAGTAATTGGAGTCCCCTATAATATAATTGATTACATTTGAAATTGTTAGATCCGTTGGGAACTTGGTATTAGGATAATAGAACAAGCATTATGCTTCTAAATAATTAAATTAGGTTGAAAGTATGATGAATGATTCTCCAAATCAACTCAAAGCTATTCAAATCATTTATAAACATTGTTAGGATTCAAAAGGAGAGTACAAGGAATTTACTGCTGCAAGTTGTGAATATGTTGATGCTAGTGAGCTTTGAACTCACAAATATGGGTAAAATGTCCGTCATTTAAAGTAATATGTTTTTCTATTTCTGCTCCATACTGAAATCGACTACTATTATGAAAAGTGGGGAGATTTAATAGAATTATGGAAACTATATGCCATTCGATCACTATAATTTGGAGTGATAATGTTTTCCCTAATCTTGGTTTAAGTTTATTATATCCTTCTAATAATAGGCTCAAGAATTTTCGGGTTTAAAACTTAAAAAATATGAAGTTATTTGACAATCTACAGCTTGAAAGGCTGCAACAAATGGAATCTTGTTGTTATCTGATTTTGGTACTGCAATTACGAAAGGGTTCTTTGCATTTTAACCTATTAATACAAAATATTTGCTTTTGAAGCAGTAAAGGAAAAAAGCAAACGATGGGAGGTAAACGTAATGATAGAAGCCAATGAGTAGAAGTGCTGCCTAGTATTAGCACATTTTCACATTTGAAGTACATCATTGCTAGGAAAAATATGTAATATTATAAGATTTAAGATGAGATGAGTTAAATATGCTTGATTACCCAACTATGCCACTATTTTTGTAATAACAAAATATAATGTGAATCATTTCATTGTACACATAGCTAACAAGGAATATCTAGCCTATTCCAAAATAATAGAAAATAATACAATCAGAATTTAGACGAGTGAAATTTTCTGTGCTAATAAGAGGAAATGCAGAAGCTCTATTCCAAAATATAAAAATTTAGTCAAATTCGTGATTTTCAATTATTTGGTTGCTGCATATAAAATACGACACTTACCTGTTTGTACCAACTATTGGAGCAAAACAAGAATGAAAGTTTTGGCATTGAAATCAGCATCATCATCAAATTTTATACTCAATAACATTTGATTTTATGAAAATGGCTTCACCATTTTACCTATGGAGTGCGTTCTAAATTTAATTTGCACATATCTAGGTAAAAATGTTCCTCCTTGTTCTGTCCTCTTAAGGAAGCAACTGGTTCGATGGTCTTCTCTCGCATGTTGTTTTCCAAAATTTTGTCAGAATACATGTTGATTCTATCCAGCTGTATTCAATTTTTGTAAAATTCATTTCTTTCAGGAGGACAAAGTGCTTTTGCTTTAAGGTTGCTTCTGGCAGTTTTCTCTTCAAAGATTTCATTAGGAGCAAAGGGATCTTTTGGAGAGGAGGTCGGCTTAGATCATTCCACTTTTGAAAAATTGAGCTATTGAATTTCTGACTGGATTAAAGTTCAGTAGATTAGTGGTTGAATCATTTTTCTCTCCTGTTATTTATAGTTCCGTGCTGCTCGAAAATCTTCAGAGGAGGTTGGGGCTCAGATTGTTTTGGGGGATCGTCCAATTGAAATAACTGTATGCAGTCTGTTAGCAAAATTTTTAAAATATTTAAATTAACCTCAATTCTCATAGCTCAGATTATGCCCCATCTCACTCACAACTACTATTCTGTCTAACTGGAAAGTGCTCCTCTATGCTGGTGAAGTACAAACTTAAAATAACCCAATTATTTCTCTTTTGACAGCTTGAAAGGGCATGGAATTCTCTTGTATGGACTGAGAAGCTGAGATTGGTAATCTCACTATTTCGAGGCATCACTTCATCATCTATTAATATCTCTGAAAGTAACTTTAAGGTTGTTCTTTCCTACCCTTTCTCATTTTCTTGCCAAGTTTTATGCATCTGTTTTTGTTTCATTTAGTTCTTGTTATTGTTTGTCTCTATTCCGTACTAATTTAAACTTGTACGTGGTTTATCTTAAATTCTTTTTTCTGTATCTTTTAAGAAATTCTTAAAAATTCTATTCATGCATCTACATTGTTTTTGATTTATTCCCAATAGATTTTACAATTACTTTAGATACGCTTTTTAAGTTCATTGCGATTTAAGTGCTATTTAATAAGCTGGAAGCTTTCTTAAACAAAATTTTCTTTTTTTATTTACTTTTCTATTTTCAAGAAATGGAAATCTTATTTAATATTTATATTGACTTTTTCTTAAAATATTTCTAATACAGGGTATATAAGATCTTTATGCTGAAGGTATTAACTTGATTAATGTCCCCTTTGGATAGTGGTGGAAAGGTTATTTGGACGATGATGAAATGGATATTTAGGGTTTGGATAGATTTGGTGCTGAAATTTTTAGGCAATTAAAGAGCATGTTTTCTTTGGAGAAAAATTGTGAAGAAATTTGTATCAAATGTATTGGGCATTAGGGAACTAATATTGATATTTTTATGAATTTTGAATTAGTGGTTAAGGAGTTAATGAAATTTTTAATCTGATTGCTCATAGTAGAAAATTATCTTTCTATATCATGATTTTAGATTAGGGTATTTTAGGGTTCTTGGGGAGTTGAAGTCTTAGAAGGTCATGAGAAATGTAAAAGAATATTTGGGAGAGTTTTGAGGAGGTTGGATGTGTTTTGGAGTTGAGGGAAATTAGGCTCGATACTATATAGATGAGATAAAAATTATCTCTAGAAAGAGAGGGAATAAGACTGAAAAAAAAAATTTATGGACTCATCAAATCCCTAAAAAATTAATCAACAAGCTTCAACGAAGAGTAGAACAACCATCTAGCCACCAAATGTTTTATACGAAATTTGCACAAACAAAAATAAATTTTTTTCAATGAATAAAAAAGTACAAATTAATGTCCTATTTATAGATCTTTTTAAGCCTGCACAGCTTTGAGAAATCTTAAGAGCTAATAAAACACTAATAAATTGATTGATAACTTGTTCTAGTATAGTGAAAAAGAAAATAAGAGAAATAAAATAAATTTTAATATTTTAAATACATGAGAGTTCAGATTGGCCTATTAAGACAAGTAGAGTGGTCTTAAAAATAAGCAATTTATGAAGATTCTTGCATCCTTGACTTTTATGGCCTGCCTAACCATCAAGGGGCCTTAACTTAAGCTTCTTAATTATTCTTCCTATAATTTAAAAAAAATTATGGGTTGTCCATATGCTTATTTGGAGAGTTGTGCATGATGATGAACTACTCAAATCTTGATAGAGTGCCTTGATCTGTGATTTTTTTTCTTGACTTTTGTCTTATTGTTGCATCAGTTTCTTGCCTCTTCTTCTTCTTTTTTTTTTCTCTATTCTAATGTCACTATAAATAGGGTTTTGTAAATCTTGCAACCTGATCCCACGGCTCAAATTTGGCACAATGCAATCCAGTTCAATCTTTAGTCAGTTTGGGCTAGCTATAAGATGACTTGATTTGAGCTATGCCTTGCTCATTAATTTAGATCTAAGTTGATCCAAACCAAAACTAGGTTGCATTTTTGATTAATTTAGTCTAAAGCACAAACATATCCATGTAGAGATACATGCATTTACAGATGCATTAACAAAATTATAAATACAGGTATATATATATATATATATATATATAACCCTATCTGGATTAAATTTGGTTTGATGTAAGTTTGGCTCATTTCAAGACCCTAGTAGGCGGGTTGGCTCTTTCATTTTGATTTAAACTTAATTTGAGCTTAAGTTAATCTAATTTTTGAGCAATCTTCAAGTCAAGCTAACAAACCTAATGATTATTAGACGTGATTTCACTCTATTATTGTTCATAATCAGCGTAAACATGCTCTTTAGCCTTCATCTATTTTCTTATTTATCTCCAACGTAATCTAATGATTTGGACTTAACTGAGCAAATCAGTCGCATGGTTTACACTTTGGAATACCTTGACAGAATTTACATCGTAGAAGTCCTGATTCTCCCACTTAAGAGGGCATTGCTAAAAGTCTTCGAAAACAGTTAGTCATTTTGATAGAAAAACACACTTTTTTCTTCTCAGAAAAAAGCGATTTCATTTCTGGTTCTCATAGCCAGTTGCATGTTTTTGTAGTTATACTTTAGGATACTGTAAAGTTTGGGGATACTAAGATCCAAGATGGAAGAATTACAACAGTTACTGCTGAAAAGGATTAGCAGATTGTCTGAAAACATGATGTATCATGAGTACTATCTTATTCAATGTGAAAATACCACAGGCTGATTTTATAAATCCTCCTCCATTCATTCTTAATAAGTGTTTATTTGAGGTGTTATGTTTTATAAGTCTTTATGCACGAGTTTTAGTCATGTTATCTTTTATTCCTTACTTTTTCTTGCTAATCCCTTCAAATGATTCCATCCGCTCATCCATTTGGAGCAACTTTTGACCTCCATTGTAATATGTACTATTCCCTAGCCACTTGAATCTATTACTATAGTAATGTTTGACTTCCTAAAGAAATCCACAAATAAACCTCCTTTTTTGTTCCTTATGCCTAAGCTGATGTGAATGTGTCCCTATTAGGAAAAAAAAACATGAAAATGGAGTTTTACCTGTTGATTTATTTCGGGCATGAAGTATTACTCTATTTTTTTTCTCATATCCAATAAATCCTACTCCAAATACTCCTTTTAAATTATTATTTCTCTTATATATATTCGAATTTTATTCCACATTCATCTTGATTTTTTGATTTGCTGCATTATCAACTTAACTATGAATGAATTTTTGTTACCCAAATTCAACATAATTCAACATAACTAGTTTAGTTTAATTATAATATATTAAAATTATTTTTGTTGTCTATGTAAGATTCTCTTTAAACATATCATTCTTGAAGCTGTTCTTCTTTTTTAAAAACCAGCTTAATTTTGTAAGTTACAAACTTTGACCATCTAAAGAACTTATGAAAGGAAGGGTCGAATATCATAGACACATCCATTCCTCATTGCATGTGAGCATTTTTCTGAAAGGTATTTGTTTAGCTTCAATCACTGCTATTTACTGAATTAGGAGTGATCCAACTAAAACTATAAAGAAGTTATATATATTTATTTACACGTTTTGAAGTAGAAAGAAGAACAAAGACCTTGAAGAAGGAACTACTTCAGAGGATGTTTGGTTAAAAGTAAAGTGGGTGTAAAATTTTTCAAATATAGGAGTTTTAAAAATATTGGTATTTGGTTTGATGGAAAAGGAATGCAAAGTAAAATAAATGTAGTGTAAACTATTTTAGTTCATTTTTGAGGCAAACTAAACTCCTCAAGTTTGAGTGATAAATGTTTACATCACAAGCAAGCAAGCTCACTTGATCGCTGCCGCCGCCGCCAGCCACCAGTATTGATGTTTTATTTGTTCAACATCTGTCTTTTATTAGTTTAGCTGCCCTTATCACAAACTGAAATGTTGCGCCTTTATACCCACCATATGCGTGCGTGCTACTAACTTCCAAATTACATTGCCACTAACAATTCACATTTTCTGCGTGGCACAGGAAACAGACATAGATGGAGGTCCATTTCAATTATATCAACAACTGAGCAAATCCTATCCTTCTCTTTTGCAGCCTCTCATGTATGAACGTGATACGGTATTGTTTCTTAATCCAGTCTGAATTATCTATAGTCCATGAAAGTAAATAAATATAGATTGGCAACTAGCGGCATAAAAGAAAACTCGTCTATTTTCATTCATAGCAAGCTAAAATATTTCCTGCTCAAAATCCTGCGACTTACAAATTATAATTTGTTCTGTGTTTGCTTTCTCAATACTATGATGCACCGACACACGGATACGTGCCCGACACGGTAGACACATCCAATTAAAATAATTTTTAAATTTAGTTTGACACGGTTAAGACTCATTTTGGACATGGCTGGGACGTTTGTCGGACATGGCTGGGGCACGCGTGTCTTAATTTTTTATGATAATATTATTTAAATTATAAATATATGATATCCAATGATTTATTATGAGAGATAACTAGGGAAGTATAGAAGTAAATAGATACATTCTTTGTGATTTAGGTTAGAGGATAAAGAAATATTATGTGGGAGAACTAGCGAACTAGAGAAGTAAATAGATACAAAGAAGAACCAACTTTCATTATATGATATCCAATGAACTATGAAAAATCTTTCTCTTTATGAACCAGAGTTGGAAGCAATGATATTCATTGATGATGATATTGAAGGCCAAAAACAAACCTCTGAAGCTAATTCTAGTAGTTGAAGCTTGAATGCTTGATGTATTAGTAAGTTGTTATTTACTTATATTTTTGTGATTGTACTAGACATTTTATACTAAATATTTTATATTATAAGCTAGACAAGTTATCATACTATTCATTTATTATTATTTGTCAATTTTAATATGATGTTACATTAATATCTATACACTATATTAAAAAAAATATAATGGCGTGTCCGCGTTGTACCTATGTCCTATATTTTCAAAAAAAGTCGTGTCCATGTCGTGTCATGTCCGTGTTGCCGTGTCCGTATCCGTGCATCATAACTCAATAGTGTAGATCGCAAAAACAAAACTTGACGGCTATATTGCTTGTGTTTTCCCACAGTATCTTGCATGGTCTTTGAAGAGAAGCAAAGCTGTAAACAACAGCAAGAGGGTGGTGGGTGTTATCGGAAAGGGCCACATGAACGGGGTGGTTTATGCGTTAATATCTGACCAGGGGAACCTTCGATTCCGCGACCTCGCCGGAAGCAAAGCAGGCAGTGGTTCTAATGGTTGGGTGAGTTCTTTACTTAAGAGCTTAGTTAGAGACACCATCTTAGGCTTTATCTTGTGGGCAATCTATGAACTGCTTGAGAACAAGTTGCCCATTTCAGGCTTATTTTAGTACTGGCTTTATATTACAAGCGCTAATCACAGTAATCTGTTTTAGTTGTGTTTGATTGCACATTCTTCTCATTTGTGATTGATGGTACAGTTAGTTTAGGATTTAACCTAAACTTAAAAGAGGCTAAGTTCTTAAAATAGACAAACCTAGAAGGTTATTTATATAGACAAAGCTAGAAGTTTATGGATAGATAGAACTATCTATAAACTTTTATTTATAGATAGAGTATGAGTATTTGTTTAATTGAGCTAAGCTTGTTTAGTTGTTACTGAGCTTGAGCTCGAATTCGAGCTCATTTTTTTAGCGTAAGGTCATCTCGTTATAGGCTCGAGCTAGTTTGGAAGAATTGATTGTTGAGCTCGATTTCTTAGTTTTAAATTAAATTTTTTTTTATTTTTTTAAATCTTATTTTAATATAAAATTAATTAAAAAATGTTAAAATATATTATATAATGTTAATTCATATTAAATTTTAAATATATTTTAAGCTAATGGAGTGACTCAACAAGATTATGAGCTGAGCCATGATGAGCTCGAGCTTGAGCATGAGTATAGACTCGAATTCGTAGCTTGATAAGCAATAAGTTAAGTTCGAGTTGGCTCAGGTCAGCTCATTTATACTTCTAAGTTCTAATATCTCCATTTGGTATCAATCACCATGACTAAAAAACATAAGGTTTAATTTACAAAATCTCATATGTAAAGTTTTACTTTGCAGTTTTTTGAACGAATTTTGTAGCCTATGCTTCTCTGAAGATTACTGCACGTTGAGAATTTTAGCGAAGAGTTGGGCAGCTTGATGGATTTCATTTGCATGAGGGCATCATTTTTTTCCTTAGGCGGAACGTAGTTTATTGTTAGTGTGATTTAATTTTGTTTTGCATGATTTTTCATTTTTTATTAGAATTTTATTGAAATGTCTGGCTTCGGTTTGTAATTTTTTTATATATAAATCGGTTTTGTAATTCTTTTTTTATATATATATATATATATTTTTAATTTTTTAAAAAATTGGTTTTGTATTATTTTTTTAAGAAGGAACATTTTATACCATCAAAAGAGAAAGGTTACAACCAAAATAAAGAAAATAATAAAAAGAAAATTACAAGACAACAGTAGAGAGGGTAGAACTCAAAATAAAGAAGACAAAGAAGTCAGTTGGGGTCAGTAATTGGCACAAGCTCCCAACCATTCAAATGCTAGGCACGGACCATCCTGAGAAGGGAAAAAGCAACGGTCAACTAAAAAATCAACCAACAAACAACACCTGAATAAGGCCACCAAAAGAAAAGAAGATCTACCACCAATGATTGCCAACTAGCAATGGAGGCTTGAGCCCATTTGGTGAGCCAAAAGTCAAATCATAGCTCATAAATGAGACTAGACATCCAAAGATCCAACAATAAAACAAATTAATTCCTTCTAGAGTTTCTTCTTTCACGTTTGTCACCCCTCATAGCAAAAGCTTTTTCACCACTCCAATTGTCCTTCAATATAAACATAGTCTAAACACATCTTCATATTCAAGGAAGCAACACCCCCAGGAGGTGAGGGGACATACTCCTCAAGCCCGTCATTTTACTCCACACTTCAAAGGAGCCACAAGGGTCAACAGCACCCCTTCATTTCTCTTGCCTATCGTCTACCACAGCCATGTGTCAATGGCCACTACCTCCACGGCTGTTGACGGTTACCATTATCACCATTTTACTTTATATTTCATTGTCCAAATAAAAATAATAATTTCATGCATTTTTTTAATACTCATCCAAATAGCTTAAGGTGTTGTATGGTTTACTAAAAAAAGAATGCATATTAAAATAAATGCAGTGTAAAAAAAATAGTGTATTTGAAATTTTTGAATTTATTTAGATAACTATAGAAGGAATGCTTGTGATTACTATTATTATTTGTTTGACTCGAAATAAAATTAATACAATATCAAGCCTAGAAATTGTGAGGGTCGGTGGCCGGTGATGGTTGGAGATGGCAAGTCACCAGCAATGGTAGGGGCGGGCGGCAAAAATAGCGGTGGTTGGTGGCGGCCGGTGTTGGCCACTAGAGTTGAGAGTGGCCAATGTGTGGTAACAAGGACCTTCACCAACATTAGCATTCATGAGATCAACAACTATGATGTGGTATATTTGAATCAATAATCTGAAGCATTGTCAATGCTACATAAATAAGTACAAATATGATGTATTCGAATCGATTTTGAATCGATTCGATCTTGAACCGACGCTAAATCAACTAGAAATCAGACTGTTCTTACCCCAAATTGGTTATATTTACATCTAAAATAAATATAAATATATGATGCTACATAAATATTTATTATACCATGCTTTAAAGAAACCAAACTTGGATTGAAGAAAAATGGCGTCCACATAATATATTTCATCTTATGTAACATTTTGCAATTGAATTCTCAGCAACTCCCAACCTCCTAACCTAAGAAGGACTAGACTTAAATTCCCCTTAGGCTTTAACTATTATTGCCCAAGAAATGAATGGCAGGAAAAATATTGTAAGTCAAAAGGGGTTGCCGGTCCAACTCTCATTAAATATGCCAATATTAATTGTTCTCAATTCTCATTAATTGAAAATCTAAGCTTTTTTTTTTTATTATTATTTTTATTTTTTTATAATGATCACGACATATTTATCATAAATTATTATGTATTTATATGTCTAATATTTAAATTTTTATATTTATTTATATATTATTTTAATTTATAAAACATATTAAAGCATAATGTATGAAAGTATATGTATATTTTCAATAAATTAATATTAGTGATATTTTTTTATATAAATTAAAGCATTTATATGAAAAAAGTTTATTTTATTTTAAATAAGTTAATAGAAATTTGAGCATTATAGAATTTAAGTATGAGATATGTGAATATATAAAAAATTTATGATATACATGTAAACATAAAAGGATATTTATATAAATTATTACTTTTTATATATCTAATATTTAAAATATTATATTTATGTACATAATATTAAAGGCTTTAATTAATCTAAAATTATATTAATAATTTCATACATATGTTTTTATGTAATTTAAACATGAGAGTATTTTACATATAAATAAAAATTTTGTCTTATATATAAATATAAAAACTTTGTGGTTTATATATGCAAAATTCATGCAAAAAATTGAAATAAGAGAGAGGAAGTGAGGTTCCAACTCCAAAAATTTCCAACCTAATAAAGAAGAATGAGTTCATGTAACCTTTTATCTTATTAAATAATAATACTAATAATTATTATAATTATAATTATAATCATTATTATTATAATTCAAACCTAATTTATGTTATTTTATGAAGAAATAGACAGAAAGAAAAGTTATCTCATAGTGATTGGGATTCATTAGTTTAAATTTCCTTAAATAAATTTTGAAGTGAGAAACTGATCTTCTAGATGGCTATTTAAAAACCTTAAAATTTTGAATAATAATAAAAAAAAAAACATTTGGATAGAACATTGGATGGCAAATATGTAATTTAGCCATTAATACCGTTGGTTAGTGCACTAGAGGTTAACATGATGATTAATGCTTTTATGTTCATTCAAATAGATTCAATTGAAAGGAATAGATGTGGGGTAAGTGGTGAAAATTTGTTGAAAAATGAGAGAATTTATGGCATATGTGACATTGTGGGGGTAGCTTTATCATTATTTTGCTTTTAGGAGTTGTTTGGTTTGAATTAAAAGGGTTGCAAAGAATATTCAACATATGGATATTTGAATTTTAAGTAAAAGATATGCAAATTATAATTTTAGTATTTGAAATGCATCTTTTAATATACTTTTGAAAGTTGTTATATTTAAGCAATTTTCAAATATGGCGTAAATTATCTGATTGCCATCGATCACTATCACTAACATCAATCATTGGTCAAAGGTCAATGCCGGCAGACCCCTTAGACCCTTATCATCTGCTGCCCCTGTTGTCTACTGCTAGTCATTGGCCAATACTATTTGTGAGTTTTATATTGCATTCATTTTATATCAAGCTAAATTAAAAAAAAAAAAAAAATAATCACTTGCATTTATTTTACATTCATTCAAGCATTTCAAATGTATTGCATTCCTTTTTTATTGCATTCCACTTTACTCTGCATTCATTTTTTCAGCCAACTAAATGGCCCCTTGGATAATGATAGATTATTGTGCTATTTTATTAATGAGAAGCTATTTCTTACAATCAGATATATCAATTTGTGATAGTTATAAGAAAATTATTATATGAATTTTTTAATATATATTTATCTTCGTAATATTCACAACATCATGACTGTTTTTAATATAGATACGTAGTAAGGTCAGCTACATGAATCATTTTTTTCCATTGTGTTCTATTAAGAGTCAAATGTTCATTTAAATCTAATTAAAAAAGTCATTTATAATATTTTCTAACAAAGACTTTTTAGGTCCACCTCTATGTTTCTTAATATATATCAAATTTAAGACATCTACTCTCCTAACCCAGTCATCGGATGGCTGATGTTTTATGTGATCAAACTATCTAAAGTGACTCTATCTAATCTTATCTACCAGTGAAGATACTCCAACTTTTTCACGTATATGCTTGTTTAACATTCTATCTCTATGAGTAAAGCCACTCATCTACCTAAGCATCCTCATCTCTACAATACTTAATTTAATTTTATGCTTCTCTTTTAAAGGCCATTATTTTACGCTTCTCCAACTTGGTTATCCTTTGATTAACCATTAAAGGTCCACTCTATTGGTAAAATGAACTCAACTAACTATATAAACTCCATAGTTCCACATTTCTCTACGCTTGCCATTGCCACCTTGCGTGACTAAATTCAAAAGCAAGTGAGAATAATCAAATCTCCACGTGGCCTCTAGAAGACCACTTTGATCAACCATTGACCACAAAGCTTGAAAATTTTCAATTTTCTAAAACAATTCTCTTATGATTATCTTTGATATTATATATATATAGCTAATGAAATTGATGATAAATAATAGAAACATGATTGTGTGTAGTTAGAAATAAATCAATGTAGAATCACTCGGGGGCTATTTAGTTTGAAGTAAAGTTAGTGGAAAGTAAATCATTTACAAGAGTTTTGAAAAATATGGATATTTGGTTGGAAGAAAAAGGAAAACAAAGTAAAATGGAAGGAATGTAGTGTAAATTATTTTAGTTCATTTTTTGGGTAAAATAAATTTGCCCAAATTTGAGCGAAAACTATTTTCACCTTAATAATTTATATTTTATGCATGGCTTATTACAACTCCCAAGTATAGCCTTTACCGCTAGTCACTTATCACTAGGGCTGTCAAGATTGGGTCACATGTCGGGTTCAAGTCGAACCCAAAACTGACCCAACACTAGTTGACCCGGCCCGAACATGACCCATTTTTGTACGGCCTGAACATGACCCATTTTTGCAAACAGGTCAGATATTTTAACCCGAACCAGACTCGTGCAGGTTACTGGGTTGACCTAACATGAACCACACACACGGCAAAGACACGGCAGCGATGGCAGCTCAGCAATGCCGCCAAAACAAATAAGTTGACCATAACCCAAAAATTTTGGGTCATGTTCGAGTCTAATTTTCAAATCGTGTCAAATAATGACAGCCCAACTTGGCACTACCCTCACCAGCCACCCTTATTATCACCCAGTACCGCCGTCATCTTTGAAAATAACATCATCCAAATAACTCATCCAAATAACATCAAACTATTTTTTTTTTTTGTATTGCATTATTTGCATTGTATTTCTTTTTCATCCAACCAAACTGCCCCTTAGAAAAAAATATTATTCATATCATAGATTTAATAGCTTTATTAATTATATGTGCTTTCAAATAGTTTTTTTTTTTTTGGACATTTAGGTCAGTTAAGGTAAACTTTTACACATCACATACACAAGATCTAAACCCAAAATCTCGTGGTTGACACCCAAAACTGTCAACCAAAATACGAAGGTGAGCACCAAAACTTTCACGTAGTGACTGTAAAACATGTGAAACATTTATAACAGTAGATTTTTGTTAAATGAATCATACTTTGGTTGCAAATTTATTGTGAGATAGACCTTTCAAGTTACATTCAAATTTTTACATCAATTTTAGAACTATCTATGCTACGCTAAGAAGAGAGATTTCAGCCTCATATTGACCTCTATTGTTGCAACTTTTTGAGTTTCACAGAAGGAGAAATGATTCATATAACGAGGTTGGTATAATATCACCTATTTTAATCTAATATACATTTAAGAGGCAATGAAAAAATATCAGCCCTTATTTTTGCCTATCTAGATCAAGGGCCAACCTAGGAAGAGATTAATTAGGGTGAACGTTTGCCTATCATTAAAAAATTTTCCCCTCAAGTAAACTAAGCATTTTCACTATTTTGCTCCTCGTTAAGATATATATATATATTTGTCCAAATTCTAAGAAAAGAACCCGTTTTCAATTTTATCTTCGAAGTTATGCATGTCTCATTCTTATTTTACTCACCTTCAAAATCGATGGTATCAAAACTTGTCAATGGGTCTGGTTCGAGTCTGACCTGTACTTGACCAGACCTACATCCTACCTACTCAAACCCGACCAGTTTAATGATTGGGTCGGAATGCACAACTCGAACCCTGCCTGTTTATTAAACAGAGCAACTAGAATCTAATTTTTTCAGGTTGACGGGTCCGATCATTTATTGTCACTCATACTAAAAGAAAGGTTGATTTTGCTCTCGATCTGAACGTGCTAACGTTATGTAGGTTAGACACCCCGAATCTTGAGAGATTATATGTCACCCGTTACACAGCCTGCAGTACAAAACAAAAGGAGTGACGTGGCGCGCTCTGATTCGACTCCGGACGACGTCTAATATCCGCACATAATAATTTTTCCGGAATCTGATCCATTTAATAAACGGGTCGAAATTCATCACCTTCCCTACTCATTTATTAAACGGGTTAGCCCAAATCTAAAATTTTCAAGTCGGTTTCCAACCGGGTTCGTAGGTCAACAGGTCAGCTCATTTATTAACACCATACTTATAAAGAGATGTTAATGTCGCTCTGGTTCTGAACCTGCTAACGCTAAGTAGATAAGACAAGCTACAAATGCACTGAAGTTTTTCAATAAAATAATGATTATTTATTTATTGTTATTAATATACAGATGAGGTGTTTGATTTTACGTTATGATAACGTAAAGTCGCGTTCTGCCAGCACATCAAAATTCGGTCCACCGGCTGAGAAGCTCCAGCTTCCTGGGCTTGGTCGGGCTGGCAGATTTCTTTTTTATCAAGAGAAATAAATAGATATAGGAAGCATTGAGGGCACATGCCCTTGCTGCTTCAGATCTGTCTCATTGGCTTATTTTATTAAATAACTTCTTCCCTCTTCTTTATTTTATGACAGCTATAATTAAATTAAAAAAAAAAAGCAAGGAGAGTTTTATTATTGTTTTCTAAAATAAATTTATAAATTTATAATTAGATAAAAAAATTTATAAATTTCTTGTTTTTACGTAATATAAAGTCGCTTTAGAAAGCAGCAATAAAGATGTCCCAAACAAATCCTTTAAGATAGCTTTTCGCCATTAGTTTTTCACAGCTTTTGTTTAATTTTTTTTTTTTGCTAGAAAACTGCTTTAAAAGTAGTAAAAAAGCCTTACCAAACGAAGCTTAATGCTTAGTTCTGGACAGCTTTCTTATTGCTTTTAAAGCAGCTTTTTAGTATAAAAAATTCTTTGTATTAAAAAACTTTTTTAAGAAGCAATAAGAAAGTTGTGTAGATGAAGGGTTCGTTTGGGACGGCTTCTGAAAGCATTAAAAAAACCTTTCCAAATAAAACCTAAGGCTTTGTTTTAGACGGCTTTTTTATTACTTTTTATTAAAAAAAATTAAATTTTTATTAAAAAACTATTTTAAAAATTAAAAAGAAAGTAATTCCAAAGGAAGCCTAAGTCTAACATCTCATGTTAAATCATCTAGATGACATAGTGGGAAACATATATATTTTATTTTATTTTATTTTTATTTTTTTAAATATAGTCAAAAACATATGTATATGTATACCATTTGGGAATTCCTTCTAGAAATTCTCTAGGGGCCACGACAAGCCAATCCTCATTGGGGGTTTGGATGCTTCTTGGAATATGATTCAGGCTTCGTTTGAGACTATTTTTTTATTGCTTTCTAAAACGGAGTTTTAATACAAAAATAAAAAAATTTGTACTAAAACGGACAGTAAAAAAACCGTCCCAAACGAAGCCTCAATGAATTCATATAGTTGGAAACATATATGAATTCAAGCTTTCTTTTTAACTCATGATATAATGAATTAATGATTATGATATGATATTCGGAGACAAATGAGAGTGCGCCACATCACTTTTTTGTTATGTGCCGCTTTGTATCGGGTGACATGACGCGCTCTCATTCGTCTTCAGATAGTACGATGTCCGCACAGAATAATATCTCAATATAATGTGAGCAAAAATAACATCATGCACTTAGATCTTGGACTTAAGATTTTATTTATACTCAAGTGCCTTTAAATTATTTTAGCTCATTACAAAAATAAAATTGTTGCGTGCGAGAATATACGCGGCGGTAGAGTTTGTAAATTCGCATCCTAGCGTTGCACGAGTATTTCGCACACAAACAGAAAAGAGAAAGTGAACACCAAGAGTTTTTACGTGGAAAACCCAAAAAGGGAAAAAACCACGGGGCCTTGCCCAGTTGCAAAATTCCACTAGTATTTTCGTAGATTACAAATGGCGGATTTCGTCCCACAAGTTGGGATAATCCAAATACAATTTACTTCTTCCACGAAATTTACAAAATCCTGCGAATTCCCAGCGTTTCCCGAAAATCCGGCAGAGTTCCGGCGTCTTCAGGCGGCAGGAAGAGCTCCGGTGGCGGTGGTCGAGGAGGTGAGGAATCTCCTTTTCCCCTTTCTCCTTCTCCTTCTCCTTCTCTTCTTCTTCTCTTCACTTGAGTCCCCTTGGTGTAGAATGACGGCTATATTTATAGTTTTTATGGAGTGGCATAGCCCGTAAATAGGCATGAGATCAAGGGCGAATTGGGAGTTGTTTGAATGGACGGCCGATATCGAATCATTTGATCATGCACCATTCGTTGGACGTTTGAAGGCCTTAATGATGTCATAATTCAATGATCTTGAGCTCGTTGGATTCGTCTCGTCGAGCCGTTAGATTCGAGTATAAGCTCGTCAAAATCGGAGACCGTTTGGTAACTCAAATTGCGGTTTGAACCTTCCAACAGCGCTTCGAACCTTTGATTCGGACTCATTTGGGCTCGGATTGGGCTGATCTTGGTGTCGTTGGGTTTGTATTTCCGAGACGCTCAGTTTGACTGTAAGTTCGCTGAAATCGGAGTTCATATGCTCCCGAAATTAATTTCTGAAGTTTCCAACTAGGTTTTGCCTCGAGATTCGTGCCCGATCAAGATGATTTTGCGATGCCGTATCAAACATCATGCACTTAGATCTTGGACTTACGATTTTATTTATACTCAAGTGCATTTAAATTATTTTAGCTCATTACAAAAATAAAATAAAATGTTTTTTGATCTCTATAAATAATAGATTTAATGTAAAATAAAAATATTTATTTTGATGGCAATTTTATAGATATAAAAATAAGATAGCACTTAATTTATAATTTAATATTTATATGAATCAATAATAGAAATTTTCCAATAATAAATACTATATATTTCAAAGAAATAATGAGCTATTTTTTCAATTCACCGTCAATATATATTTCCTTTACATGTAAATAATACTATCTAAAATGTACTTTTAAGATAATAAAGATTAATTTTATTATAGTGCCTCTTAATTAAGATATTCATAGATTTTTTTAGAAAGGATGAACGATCAAATTCGGCCTACTAAAATTCTTAAAAACATATTTAGATTTTGTTTGGGAGTGCTTTTTTATTGCTTTTTAAAACAACTTTTTAATAAATAAAAAAAAATTTAATTTTGTAAGCAATAAAAAAGCCGTTCCAAACAAAGTCTAAGAGGACTATCCCAACGGAAGGCTTCATTTGGGTCTGTTTTCTTCCTAATTTTTAAATTTAGTAAAAAGATTTTTGGGCAAAAAAATATTTAATGAAACACTAAGAAATATGACTGAAATAAGAGTTGTTATGTGGAATTTTTATTGCGTCCGGTGTCCTGACGTAGCTCTACGTTCGGACGCTAATAATATGTCGCCACGTGCTCCTACTCTTTACCACGCGACCCGACGACCTGACCCAGACCGGAACCCGGTATTGCTATGTTCGTGTATTGCTTGGTATTGCTTGACATTAACGAGAAATACCGCTCTAGCTATCAAGACCAATACCTAGCAATACTGAGCAATACCTAGCAAAACTGGGGTATTGCTCGGTATTGCTTGGTATTATTCGGTATTGGTCTTGATTGAATGGTATTTCTCATTACCGAGCAATATCCCAGTCTGCACAAATCAGCCAATACATAGCAATACCGGGTCCGTGTCCGAGTCGGGTCGTCGAGCCGCGCGGTAAAGAGTAGGAGCACGTGGCACAATTTTACTGGCGTTCGAACGTAGAGCTACGTCAGGACACCGGATGTAATAAAAATTCTATTATGTGAGGGTTCGGACGGGAGGATTAGTCCGAATTATGAGTTTACACACTATATTTAAACAGTGTGTACAAATGTTTACATAATGTGAACACTCATATGTCCTAATAATTCTTTCGGTCTAAACTCCCCGTAGAATAATTTCTCCCGAAATGAAGCCTTAATACTCTTAAATAACTTAAGCCATGGCCCCTTGATAGCCCGGTTGGCATCTTGAATGTCCCGCTTGCCGCTCGATACTCATAAAACCAGTTAGTTGGGGTGGTTGTATCTCCTCCCCCACCTCCCTCCTACACACACAATTTAAACTCCTTCTCTCCCAATCCACCTCTCTCATTCCAAGCTCTCCTGTGCTTCGATTTTCACACCATGGAACAAAAAGCTTCTGTTCCCAACAAAGAACTCAAATTCCCCAGCTTTATTCAATCCGTAAAGCTCAAATACGTGAAGCTTGGTTACCATTACTTAGTCTCAAACGCCATGTACCTCTTTCTCCTTCCTCTTCTCGCCGCCGCCTCGGCGAAGTTCTCCGCTCTCACCGCCGACGACTTCCACCTACTTTGGAACAAGCTTCAGTATAATCTCATCTCAGTTGTCCTCTGCTCCGCTCTCATCGTCTTCCTCTCCACCATTTACTTCATGAAGAGTCCTCGCCCCGTTTACTTGCTTGACTTCTCTTGTTATAAGGCTGGGGAGATGCAGAAGAGCACAAGGGAAGGGTATATTGAGAGGGCGAAGCTCACCGGAGCTTTCACAGAGGAGAGTCTGGCTTTCCAAGTAAGCTGAATTTTTTTTTTTTTTTTTTTTTGGAGAAGAAATTTTGAAAATGATATAATGTCTAAGTAAAAATATGAGATATAATTTTATTTTATTTTATTTTGTTTATATAAAATTTGTGTTACTTTTTATACTCATTTGTGGTTTGTTTTAAATCATAATATTATAATCCTAAAATTAATTAAATAGAACTTATTAGAAATAGCTTTTTATGAAAATTAAATTTATTATTTTGCTAAATAATGATTTCATCAAATATGATTGTGATGAATTCTTTCATATTTTTATATTAAAGCATTTGTGAAGTTTAATATTTATATTAGTTTTAATAGAATATATATAAATCCTATATATAAACTCTTATAAAAAGCCTAAAATGAAATTATTATTATTACTCTTATTATAAGATATTTATTCACAAATTTTTTTAATTAATATAAGCATTTATTAAAAAAATCAAAGACTTAATGATGTAATCAAGAGAATAATAATGAATTCTATATCATAAATGAGTTGATTTTGATACATCATCTGTCTACGGAATTTTTTATATTTAATATAAAAAATAGATATGAAAAGTTTTGTGACTTAGAAAATATTATTTCTAATTTACTTCGTAATAAAAACATTTAAACTATGTTGATTTCAGGAGAGGGTGATCGAGCGATCAGGGCTCGGACAATCGACGTATTTGCCGGAATCCATCGCAAGGATTCCGGCAAATCCGTGTATGGCGGAGGCACGAAAGGAGGCTGAGGCGGTCATGTTCGGAGCCATCGATGAGCTCTTGGCCAAGACGGGGGTGAAGTCAAAGGATATTGGTATTCTCATAGTTAATTGCAGCCTCTTCAACCCTACCCCATCACTCACCTCCATGATTGTCAATCACTACAAGCTTAGGGGCAATACTCTTACTTACAATCTTGGTGGCATGGGTTGCAGTGCTGGCCTCATCTCCATAGACCTTGGCAAGCATCTTTTACAAGTTAGTATTTTTTTTTTTTTAATTTTAATATAGTATTAAATAATAACATAAGTTGAATTTTATGAAAATTAATATTATATATTTTTTGGCATTTTCTTTTATACAAAAAAGCAGAAATTCTACACAGAATTTCTCTTAAATTGGTGAATTTTCATTCATTAAATTAGGTGGGGTTGAAAAATTATTCTGGGCGGTCACCGGTCGGCTTCTCGAGACAAATCAGAGTGCGTCATATCACTTTTTTATTATGTGTTGTTATATAATGGGTGACGTAACGTGTTTTGATTTGTCTCTGAATAGTCAGTTGACCGCACAGAATAGTTTCTCCATTTAATATATGAAAGCACAGTATACACAACTGGATCCAGGTTATTAGCTGCAGGGCTATTGGACTTCTGTGTCTTTTTCAATTTATGAATTTATAAATTAAAAAATCATACGTTTTTATTACTGTAATATATCCATCCATTTATACGAATGCAGGTCCACCGCAACTCCTACTGTCTCATCGTCAGCACAGAAAACATAACTCTCAACTGGTACCTCGGCAACTCCCGCTCCATGCTCCTCTCCAACTGCCTATTCCGCGTCGGCGGCGCCGCCGTCCTCCTCTCCAACCGCCGCCAAGACCGCCGCCTCTCCAAATACCAGCTCCTCCACACAGTACGCACCCACAAAGGCTCTGACGACCGCTCCTACAACTGCGTATTCCAATCACAAGACCCGTCCCTCCTCACCGGCGTCTCCCTCTCCAAAGACCTCATGTCCGTCGCCGGAGAAGCCCTCAAAACGAACATCACCACGCTCGGCCCCCTCGTCCTCCCCCTCTCCGAACAACTCCTCTTCTTCGCCTCCCTTCTCTCCCGCCGCGTCCTCCGCATCAAATCAATCCGCCCTTATATCCCCGACTTCAAGCTCGCTTTTGAACACCTCTGTATCCACGCCGGCGGCAGGGGAGTTCTCGACGAGCTCGAGAAGAACCTTCGGCTGACGGAGACCCACATGGAGCCGTCGAGAATGACGTTGCATAGGTTCGGGAATACGTCGAGTAGCTCGCTGTGGTATGAGTTGGCGTATACGGAGGCGAAGGGGAGGATGAAGAAGGGTGACCGCACTTGGCAAATAGCGTTTGGGTCTGGGTTCAAGTGTAACAGTGCGGTTTGGAAAGCGTTGAGGACGGTTGAACCGGTCAAGGAGAAGAACCCGTGGATGGATGAGATTGATAGTTTTCCGGTTCGTATCGGGTAGACCGGACCGGACCGGTTGTGGTTTTATTACTTCTGATTGTATTTGATTGGATTATTAGGAGGTAAAGTTAGTTCCCTAAGAAAGCTTTTATGGGAATTATTTATAAGGGGTTTTTTTTTAATTATTATTATTATTATTATTTATTTTTATATATCAATCAAGATATATGTTTATAGGATTTTATTATCAATAAAGATTATTAATTTATGCTTAAGAAAAGTTAATTAATTTAGTGATTATTTTTTGTAAAACTTAAATAATGGCTATTTGTGTAATTATAATCATTCTATTTATATTTAAATATTGAAATTTATGGAAAATTTAAATATGTATTTTTTGTTCCTACCAAATTCTATACAATTTAATTATTACACATGCAAATATATTTGAGAGTCGGTGGCATATTTATGAATATGTATGATTTGACAGGTGCGTAGTTAAATTTGTCTTCAACTTAAGATATATTTGGGATAGTTTTAGGCTTCATTTGGGACGGCTTTTTTATTGCTTAATTTTTAAAACGGAGTTTTAGTACAAAGTTTTTTAATTTTATACTAAAACTCTGTTTTAGAAAGCAATAAAAAGCCGTCCCAAATGAAGCCTTAAAGTTGTGAGAAAATTAACTTTTTCAAAAGCCATTGTAAAAATGAATTTCATAGTAGAAAATTTCTTGAAAGCAATAAGAAAATAGTAGTAAAAAAAATTATAGCTGCTTTCTGAAAAGCAAGTTGTAAGAAAGTTCCCCAAACAAACCTTTAATGAAAATAATATAATTTATATAATGATGAATTTAAAAATTATTGATTTTTTCTTTAACTAATGTCTTATAAATTAGCCACATACCACTAATCTCAAAGTAAATCCAATGGGTTCAACTCTTTCTAATGACAAATTAAATCATGATAACCAAACGAAATTTTTTCCATTGTTTAATGGGGAATTTCTATTTTTATTTTTTAATTTTATATAAGATTATGTGTTTATAGATCACTAAGGAATTATGTTTAAAAAATAGAAATAGTTTAATAGTAATTTTTATTAATACTTAAATAGCTGTTGTTTATGCAATCCTTCAATTTATATTTAAATATTAGACTTTTTAGCGAAATTTGTATTTATGTTTTTTATTTAAAAAGATGCTTTAAAATAAGAAAGGAAAAAAATGTTTAAAATATTAAAATAATAATGCATTTAATTTATCTGATCACTGCCTGCCTTACAAATATTTATTCAATGCAAATAAATGCAATTTATGCAGGCACATCAAAGGTCAAAGATGTAATATTTTACAAATGATAATTATTATTATACTTATAACAAAACTTTATAAATGAGCAATATAATTTAAGTTAATTTAAGTTGCAGCTTATGGCTACTTTTGATTTTTTGTATGTAAGAAATATACTTTGAAAAGTATGATTTCTATTTCATCAATTTTATTTGAGAAAATTTTGAGAGATGTGAAAAAACCTTTTAAAATGAATATTGATGCCTAATTGTACTCATTCAATTAAAGAATATATTTTTCGAAACTTTCTCGTTAATGCAGCTCATCTTGATATGTTGGTTGGGAGCTCTAGGCATCATCCAAAATGTCTCGGGTTCGAAACTTACGTATGTGATATATATGTGAGTTTGTCTTAATAAATTTTAATTTTTTAAAAAATATCACATGCATTATTTTAGTGGATATGTCTAAAAAAAAAATTTAATGATCGGCATTAATTTTGAGGCAAAATTTATATAAAAAACTTTCAGGATTAAATTCAAGATGAGATGGACTTTAATTTTAGCAAACTTATTGATTTGAACGTCTTAACAAGATGAAACCAATGATACTAAAAGACTAAAAGTGGTCCAATTCGAGCTTCAATGCAACCAAATAAGGCATTTTATGCATAATTGATAATTTCACATATTAATTTGATGATCTAATGATCTCTAATTTTGACATGCTTTTGCTTAATATTCAAAAAATCAATATGGGTCATACAATAGAGTGCTTTGGATTATGGCTAGATTTATCAATGTAGCCATTTCAAAAAGCTTATAAATAAAACTATATCCTTTACTTAAAAGGGAGATTCAAAGCTAAGATAACTAAAGATCTCGCTAGCATTTTTTGGTTATCATCACAGATGATCATTAGGGGTGTCAATTTTTGACACGACCCGAACCTTACCTGAAAAAATTCGGGTTAGGGTCAACCTGGACCCGAAACGGATCGGGTTCGAGTTCAATAACTCAACCCATTTTAAAAATCGGGTCAGGTTTGGGTTGACCCAACAATCCGAAATTGACTCGAATTGACACGAAAACTTATATTTGACCAAAAAACCCGAGATTAACCTGCTTTTGACCCGAAAAATCGAAGATTGAACCAATTTTGAACAAAAAACTAGAAATTTTGATCAACCCTGGGTCATTGGTGTCGGGCCGGGTTGACCCGGACCCGGCTTCGAGTCCGAGAACTTGATCCGTTTTAAAAACAGGTCGGGTTCGGGTTGACCCAAATAGTGTCGGGTCAGTTCCGGGGTTCGACCCAAAGCCATCCCGTTGACCCGAATTGACAGCCCTAATGATCATCATCAATTTTCGTCATTGAAGACCATCACCAGCTGTGATCACATGTTGACCACCACCAATTGCCGCCATTATCTCCAAACCCATGTCAAGATATATCCCTGTTATGTGAATACTATAATTTTACTATCAAAACCAAATATCGTGTTGTAGGCATATATTTATCCAATGGAGTTCAACACATGTCATTTACCACCATCTAGCTGTCTAATATTTAAAAAATTTAAAAAATAGCCAACAGTTACATATATACAACACATCTCAAAAAATAAATTTTAAAATTAAAACTATATTACATATATAAATAACTTAAGTTAATAGCTACTTAACACTAATTTCAATTTTTTTTATTTTGCCCTACTTGCCCATAAATTTTAATGTTTTAAGTTTTAACAAAAGAATAGTTTCTCTCAACTTCAAGCTAACAATTAATTTATAATATTATTAATTATTTATTCTTTAATTGAAATTAATATATTGAATAAATTTAAAATATATTTTATATTTATTGAAAATTAAAATAAACTTATTATATGAGAAAATTAAAATATATTTATATTTTATTTTTTTAATTGTTTTAAATATAATATTATAATGATGTGTTCATGACATATCATGCTCATAATCTTATATCAATATCAACACAATACATCATAAATCCTTTTTTTTTTTTAATTAAGGGCAACCTTATTAAGTCATTAGGGTTTTGCAAATATATCCTAAAGTTCTTAAATATTTACATACTAAATACCAAAAATTTTATATTTACTTATATAGCATTTTAATGTCTGATTTGTATTTAAGTATATGTATAAAAACATATGTTTTACTTTTTAAAAATTAATATTATTGATATTTTTAATTTGTTTTAATGATTGGAATTTTATATAAATAAATATAAAATTTATGTATTATAAACAGTGCTTTAAAAATCGGACTGGACCGGCCGGTCCGACCGGTTCAACCGTGAACCGATTTGAGGACCGGTTCGGTCCAGTCTGAAAACCGCCCTTGCATTAAACCGGGCGGTTTTGGGATGAACCGCCGATTCAACCGGTAAACCGGCGAACTGGTCCCGATTTTTTAAAACTGGCCGGTTCATTTTTTGAATAATATTTGTTAAATAAATATTAAACTTAACAATAATTAATATAAATATTATTATAAAACTCTTAAATTAAATTAAAGATAATAATATTATTATTTAATCAATACCATGTATTCATGATTTCTTAACAACTCCTGTCATGAGAGAAAGCAAGAAGGTATATACAATATATAAAACAAGACTTCTAAGGGATGTGGGACTAAACATACAAAGGAAAGAGCCATCTTTAGTTAAATTTTTACATCATACAACTTATATTTTTTTAATGATTTGAAAATTAATTTTAATAATATGAATAATTTTTATTTTTTTAGTTGATAATATTTATTTTTTTAATTGATAATATTTATTTTTTATCTATTTATTTTTTATATTTTTTATCTATTTATTTTTTATATTTTTATTTGGATTCTTTATTAATAGCTCTAAAAATTTATTTGTTTTTCACCTCTAAAATTTTTTTATGTTACTAAATGAAATAATTTTTTATTAAAATATTTAATTATATTATATTTATAATTTTATATATGTGAATTTTTAAATAATTTATATTTATAAATTAAATTTAAATATGTAATATAAATTAGCAATAATTTATATTAAATTATATGATTATTATCTTTCTTTATTTTGTTAATTTTATTAAATAATTATAATAATATTATTATTTATTACGTCATCCGGTTCGACCCCGGTTCGATCCCGGTTCGAACCGGTCGAACCGTGAACCTCTCCTTCTTCCGATTCGGTGTCCGGTCCGGTTTTCAAACCTTGATTATAAATGTAAATATATAATCCAGCTAAGTTATTTCTCTCTCTTTTTTTTCCAGTGCATTTGTATGCCATGATCTACATAAGCAAAACGGACGGTTGTGATAAGCTCTGACTGCCCACCGTGTGGTCCCAAGTGTCGCACTTTAATAATGTAAAAAACAATTCTTGAAAACAGAGAAAAATAGGGGTCTAAAATTATACAAAACAAAACATTAGTTATAATCATTTCTGTATATAATTAAATAAATTTAATTAAATTATAAAAGCTCATCATATGAATGAATTTATTTTTATTTGCGAACCTTTTAAATTAATTAGATACTCTTATAATGTGATGCAAGCAAAAATTTGGGAGAGAAATCCAAATTTTTGCTAACAAAAGAAAACTCTTCTTATAACTTAGAAGATGCACAAAATGCTACAAAAAGATATAAAATACTGAAAGACACAAAAGAACACAAATAAACCACAAATAACTTCACTTTATAATATAAAAGACTTACAAACTTTTGACGACATACAAATGACAAAATAAAGACACAACGACTCATACGACTTTCCTAAACTTGCTTTTCATTCAATTAGAAGAAGGATACATATGGGGTGTAAACTTGCGGGTAGAAGAAGAGATAAGAAGCCGAGAAGAAATGGAGACAAGCTCGCAAGCTTTCTCAAAGAGGGAAGATAGGAGGGAAGTTGGGCAAAGCTCGCAAGCTTTCTCAAAGAGGGAAGATAGGAGGGAAGTTGGGCAAAGCTCGCAAGCTTTCCAAACAACAAAACGCAGGTTTCTTTCCAAAAATCATTCACATAACCATTAACTCTCTAAAACATCTTATATTTATAGGCATGAAAGGGGAAACCAAACAGCCCCAAAATCTCTTCACATTCTTAATTAAATGAGGGAAATGATAAGCCAACAACCACCACACAATATTCCACAAATCTACACAGGAAACAGAGCACCAAGGCCACAGGAAAAGCCCCCTAGCAGCCACGAGAAAGCAGTCCAGCACAGGTGTAATACCACGATCTGCTCCAGAATCGTCCAGGACGATCTGGGATCGTCCTGGGACGATCAGTGGAAAAAGAGTTCCAGAATTTGCCCAGAAGTGTTCCAGGTGATTTCCTGTAGGCATCGTCCAGGCCGATCGAGGACATCGGCCAGGCCGATTGCACTGTTCACAAGTATCGGCCGGATCATCGCCCTGTGAGCTGTCAAGGACGATCCATTTGGTCGGATCGTCCCGGGACGATCTGGATATCGTCCAGGACGATGTAACTGTTCATAAGGATCGGCCGTGCAATCGCCCTGGAGTATCGGCCAGGATGATCTTGTTTGGTCTGATCGTCCAGGACGATAAAATATCTGATTTTTCGTCTGAGGAGAGAGAAAAAGAAGTTTTTGGAAAAGTTGATTTCGGGAAGACGCGGAGCCGTTTTCGGTCGAAGTGACTGTTGAGGAAATTGCTGTGCACGAGGTAAGGCACATTCCGTCTTTCTCAATTTTCAGTTCCGTTGTGTTTGGCAGTATTTTCTGTCCGGATTTCATTTTCGTTACGGTTTTTCGTCCGTATCTTTTGATTGGTTCAGTTTTTACCGCGTAAGTTTCTGTATATTGTTGACGTGCCGAGTGTGCACATTTTGGTTATTTTCCGAAGATTTTTGTCCGGGTATTTTTGATACGGCGATGTTTTTCGTAGACTACAATTTTCTGTGAAATTGTAAATGCTCTGTGCTATAGAATAAGTGTTCTGGAATATGATTATCTATATTCTGTGCGAATTCTATAAATTTTCTTTGCAGGAAATTTTGTGTAAATTCTGTATACTGCCGTTGTGCTGCCCGATTTTTGGGTAATTTCTGAATTATTCGGATTTCTTCTGAATTGAAATGCTATGTGTATAAGCTATAAAAAGGGAGTTATAAGGGGCCTGAATCCTATGAGATTCAGTTAGTGAAACGGGAAATCTGAAATGAGCTCAAATCTGAAATCTGATATCTGTTCTGTTCCGGATCCGATGAATTCTGTTCTGGTGCTATAAGCACATCTGTTCTGGTGCCGTGAGCACAAAAGGGAGATATAAGGGGCCTGGATCCTATGAGATTCAGCCAGTGTCTGGGAAGGGAGGCATAAGGGGCCGGAATCCGTAGAGATTCCGTCAGTGTCAGGGTATTTAGTTATATGTATATGTTCTGTTTTCCGTATCTGTTCTGTACGATATTGTGATTCTGATGTGATATGATCTGTAAATTCTGACTCTGTTGATTTATTCTGTTCTGTGATCTAATCTGTACGACTCTGATTCTTATTTGATATCTGTCCGTATAAGTTCTGATTTCCGATTCTGTTCCGATTTCTGATCTGATTTCTGTCTGATGAGTTTGGTTTTGGTTTCTGAGAATTTAGATTGGTGGTTTGTTGCTTTGCTGAGCTGTTGAGCTCACCCTTGCTTTTTGGTGGTTTTCAGGTTCTGGGAAAAGCAAGGAAGTCCAGGATTAGTTCAGAGTCGGATCAGTAGGTACTTTTGTACTTTTGATTTTTGTACAGTCATGGCTTTTCGGATCTGTCTTTCTTTCTGTTTAAAAGCCATGTACTGTTCTGTAGATGATTATTTTTTAGGAAATGAAAAGATAGATGTTTTGTTCCGCTGCATTTGATGATTTTAGTAGCTCTGTTGTTCTGTGTGTGTCTGTTGAGTTAAGTATTTGGAAGATCAGTTCAGTAGCCTAATCCAAAGCCAGATCCTGGATAAGAAGGTCTCTCGTCGCGATCCGGCTCGGGCGGGATCCGTCCCCGTCGGGTCGGGTCGTGACAAGCTTTTGTGGTATCAGAGCACTAGTTTTGGAAACAGGTTGGATTGTAAAACAGAGCTCTAGGAAGTGATCATTGAGTCTGTCTGGGGGTGGTTTTGTGTCGTTTGGCTTTTTATTGTGTTGTTTTTGTGTTGTTTTTGTGTTGTTTTTGTGATAGTTTTCCGGATTTTCTGGATTTTTCTGTATGGATCAGCCAGACCCAGACATGACAGACGGGCAGAGTGCCGATCAGGCAGCACCAGTGGGGAGTACAGCCCCAGTGGTCGGTGCTGATACGCTGTCTCAGTTTGCTTCACTTGTTGCTCAGATGATGAGCGAGACTCAGAGCAGAGCTTCTACTGTTAGATCTGAGGACATTGATCGACACCTGCAGTTATTTTTGAGGTTGAAGCCTCCGAGATTTGAGGGCGCTGTTGAGCCCAGAGCAGCCGAGGAGTGGCTGAGGAGATTGGAAAAGACTTTTGACGGGATGCAGTGTCCTACAGACAGGAAGGTTCCGTTAGCTGTTTTTCTGTTGGACGGAGAGGCTGAGCACTGGTGGGACGGCCAGCAGGCAGCCAGATTTCAGGGTAGACTGAACTCTTCGATCACTTGGGAAGAGTTCACTGAAGTGTTCCGAGATTGGTTTGTTCCCCCTTCTGCACGACAGCAGATGTAGGAGAGTTTTCTGAGGCTGGTTCAGGGGAGCAAGACGGTGATGCAGTACGAGGCTGAGTTTACTGCATTGGCTAGATACGCTCCGCAGCTGGTTAGCACTTCTACTGAGAGGTGCTACAGGTTTCTGAGAGGATTACGAGACACTTTGAGGCAGCCTTTGATACCATTCAGGATCACTGATTTCTCTGAGCTTGTGGAGCGAGCTCGTCTGATTGAGAATGACATGACGGCTACTCAGCAGCGGTGGACTGCGAGTAGGAAGAGGTTTGGAGGTGAGACTTCTGGCAGTGGTTCCTCTGGAAAGAGGAGATTTGTTTCTGGTTCTGGATCTGGAGATTCCAGAAGGAGCGGAGGATCGTCTGGTACTGCTACCAGTACGACTAGTTCTGGATCTGTCAGTATGGCACCTGTGTGCCAGAGTTGTGGACGGCGACACCATGGCCAGTGCTACAGGATAGCTGGTCTTTGTTTCAGATGTGGTCAGCCGGGACATAGGATTGCAGAATGTCCACAGATGGGATTTGAGCAGCGATCTGAGGGCTTCGTCAGACCTGTTGGTTCAGCAGCAGGAAGACCGAGGACTGTTCCTCCACGCCCTGAGGGATTAACTGGTAGAGGTGGTGGTTCTAGTTCTGCACCACGGAGACCACCTACGATTCAGAGGGAGCAGAGTTCTGTTGCTTCAGCTCCTGTTCCAGTTCAGCCACGAGTTTACAGCTTGAGTCAGCAGGAGGCTCGTGATGCTCCGGATGTTGTGACAGTTTTGTTTGTGTGAGATTGAGATTTCTGGCAAGAAGTGGAAATCGAGTTTGATTCGATTGCCGATTTCTTCGTATGATATAATTCTGGGCATGGATTGGCTGAGTCAGTATGAGGCTCAGATTGACTGTCTGAAGAAGCAAGTGAGTTTGCTTGTGGCTGGAGAGAGAGTCGTATTTTAGGGATTACGAGGTGTTCTCTCCAGTCTGGTTTCTGCGTTGGAGATAAGCAGAATGTGGAAGAAAGGATGCCCAGTATTTTTGGCTTCGGTGCGGGATCTGAACCTGGAGGTTGGTTCTGTTTCTGAGATCCCAGTGGTACGGGAGTTTGCTGACGTTTTTCCTGAGGAGTTGGTTGGTTTACCTCCGGATAGAGATGTGGAGTTCTCTATCGATGTTTTTCCGGGTACCGCTCCGATATCGAAAGCTCCGTACAGGATGGCACCGAAAGAACTTTCTGAGTTGAAAGTTCAGCTTCAGGAGTTGGTTGACAGAGGTTTTGTGCGCCCTAGTGTTTCACCTTGGGGAGCACCTGTTCTGTTTGTGAAGAAGAAGAACGGTACACTCCGTATGTGTATTGATTACAGAGATTTGAACAAGGCCACAATCAAGAACAAGTATCCTTTGCCTCGGATAGATGACTTGTTTGATCAGCTTTCCGGATCTTCGGTATTTTCGAAGATTGACTTGCGATCCGGATGTTATCAGGTGAAGGTAAAGGAATCTGATGTGGTGAAGACTGCTTTCAGTACTCGGTACGGGCACTACGAGTTTTTGGTTATGCCTTTTGGGGTAACCAATGCGCCCGCTATTTTCATGGATCTGATGAACCGAGTATTCAGGGAGTATTTAGATCAGTTTGTGATCGTCTTCATCGACGATATTCTGGTATATTCTGCATCTGAGGATGATCATGCCAGACATTTGAGGATTGTGTTGGAGACTTTGAGGAGGAATCAGCTGTATGCCAAGTTCTCCAAGTGTGAATTTTGGCTGAAGAGTATTTCTTTTTTGGGGCATGTGATTAGCGGAGAAGGCATTTCTGTAGATCACCAGAAGATTCAGGCAGTTGCTGATTGGCCAAGGTCGACTACGGTATTTGAGGTATGTAGTTTCTTGGGCATGGCCGGGTATTACAGGAAATTTGTGAAAGGATTTTCACAGATTTCGACTCCTCTGACGAGGCTGACTCAGAAGTCAGTTCCTTTTGTTTGGACACTGGAGTGTGAAGCTAGTTTTCAGAGACTGAAGGATTGTTTGACTTCAGCTCCAGTGTTGGCACTTCCGTCAGGTACGGAGGGTTTTCAGGTGTTCAGTGATGCTTCACTGAAAGGACTGGGATGTGTCCTGATGCAGCATGGTCAGGTAATTGCTTATGCTTCGAGACAGTTAAAACCACATGAGAAGAATTACCCGACGCATGATCTAGAGTTAGCTGCAAATGTTTTTGCTTTGAAAATTTGGCGTCATTACCTGTATGGCGTCAGATGTGAGATTTTTACTGATCATAAGAGCCTGAAGTATATTTTTACTCAGAAGGATCTGAATTTGAGGCAGAGAAGGTGGCTCGAGTTGATAAAGGACTATGATCTGACTATTCAGTATCAGCCTGGAAAAGCGAATGTGGTAGCAGATGCTTTGAGCAGGAAGTCTTCTGGATTATCAGGTATTCAGCTTACCTGTGATGACTTTCTGATTCGTGATTTGAAGAGAGAGATTGAAAGCTGCTCAAGATCGACAGCAGAAGTATTATAATCAGAAGCACAGATTTGTTGAGTTTCAGGTTGGTGACTTTGTGTATGTCAAAGTTAGCCCGATGAAGGGAGTGAGCAGATTTGGTCAGGTAAGCAAGCTTAGTCCAAGGTATGTTGGACCGTTTGAGGTTTTGGAAAGAATTGGAAAATCTGCTTATCGCCTATTGCTTTCTGATTCTATGCCTGACGTGCATAATGTGTTTCATGTATCCACTCTGAGGAAGTGGGTATCCGACTCTGGGAAGAAGATATCTACTGACGAGGTTGAGATTCAGAAGAATCTGGCGTACAAGGAAGAGCCAGAATTGATTTTGGCGTACGACGTCCGGAAGTTAAGAAATAAAGAGATTCTGATGGTTAAAGTCCAGTGGAAGCACCGGACTGCACGGGAAGCGACTTGGGAGAAGGAGTCTGACATGAGACGGTCGTACCCGTACTTGTTTTGACTGAGTTCGGACTGGATAATGTCGAGGACGACATTTTTCTGAGTTGGGGAGATTGTAATACCACGATCTGCTCCAGAATCGTCCAGGACGATCTGGGATCGTCCTGGGACGATCAGTGGAAAAAGAGTTCCAGAATTTGCCCAGAAGTGTTCCAGGTGATTTCCTGTAGGCATCGTCCAGGCCGATCGAGGACATCGGCCAGGCCGATTGCACTGTTCACAAGTATCGGCCGGATCATCGCCCTGTGAGCTGTCCAGGACGATCCATTTGGTCGGATCGTCCCGGGACGATCTGGATATCGTCCAGGACGATGTAACTGTTCATAAGGATCGGCCGTGCAATCGCCCTGGAGTATCGGCCAGGATGATCTTGTTTGGTCTGATCGTCCAGGACGATCTGGCGATCGGCCGGGCCGATATGAAGATTATAAAACTGATTTCAGCTCATTTGAAGAGAGAGAAAATCAAAAATTAAAATATCTGATTTTTCGTTTGAGGAGAGAGAAAAAGAAGTTTTTGGAAAAGTTGATTTCGGGAAGACGCGGAGCCGTTTTCGGTCGAAGTGACTGTTGAGGAAATTGCTGTGCACGAGGTAAGGCACATTCCGTCTTTCTCAATTTTCAGTTCCGTTGTGTTTGGCAGTATTTTCTGTCCGGATTTCGTTTTCGTTACGGTTTTTCGTCCGTATCTTTTGATTGGTTCAGTTTTTACCGCGTAAGTTTCTGTATATTGTTGACGTGCCGAGTGTGCACATTTTGGTTATTTTCCGAAGATTTTTGTCCGGGTATTTTTGATTCGGCGATGTTTTTCGTAGACTACAATTTTCTGTGAAATTGTAAATGCTCTGTGCTATAGAATAAGTGTTATGGAATATGATTATCTATATTCTGTGCGAATTCGGTAAATTTTCTTTGCAGGAAATTTTGTGTAAATTCTGTATACTGCCGTTGTGCTGCCCGATTTTTGGGTAATTTCTGAATTATTCGGATTTCTTCTGAATTGAAATGCTATGTGTATAAGCTATAAAAAGGGAGTTATAAGGGGCCTGAATCCTATGAGATTCAGTTAGTGAAACGGGAAATCTGAAATGAGCTCAAATCTGAAATCTGATATCTGTTCTGTTCCAGATCCGATGAATTCTGTTCTGGTGCTATAAGCACATCTGTTCTGGTGCCGTGAGCACAAAAGGGAGATATAAGGGGCCTGGATCCTATGAGATTCAGTCAGTGTCTGGGAAGGGAGGCATAAGGGGCCGGAATCCGTAGAGATTCCGTCAGTGTCAGGGCATTTAGTTATATGTATCTGTTCTGTTTTCCGTATCTGTTCTGTACGATATTGTGATTCTGATGTGATATGATCTGCAAATTCTGACTCTGTTGATTTATTCTGTTCTGTGATCTAATCTGTACGACTCTGATTCTGATTTGATATCTGTCCGTATAAGTTCTGATTTCCGATTCTGTTCCGATTTCTGATCTGATTTCTGTCTGATGAGTTTGGTTTTGGTTTCTGAGAATTTAGATTGGTGGTTTGTTGCTTTGCTGAGCTGTTGAGCTCACTCTTGCTTTTTGGTGGTTTTCAGGTTCTGGGAAAGGCAAGGAAGTCCAGGATTAGTTCAGAGTCGGATCAGTAGGTACTTTTGTACTTTTGATTTTTGTACAGTCATGGCTTTTCGGATCTGTCTTTCTTTCTGTTTAAAAGCCATGTACTGTTCTGTAGATGATTATTTTTGAGGAAATGAAAAGATAGATGTTTTGTTCCGCTGCATTTGATGATTTTAGTAGCTCTGTTGTTCTGTGTGTGTCTGTTGAGTTAAGTATTTGGAAGATCAGTTCAGTAGCCTAATCCAAAGCCAGATCCTGGATAAGAAGGTCTCTCGTCGCGATCCGGCTCGGGCGGGATCCGTCCCCGTCGGGTCGGGTCGTGACAACAGGAACCAAGTAGGGAACCGAGGAGCCAGCCGCGGGAACCAAGGGGGAAGGCACGGGAATTCTTTCAAGCACAGGAAACTAGCAGCCAACCACGAAAACCCAAGGGACAGAGCACGGAATTCTTTCCAGCACAGGGGAAATCTGTGAGACCTCGTTCCCTTACTGTTCCTCTCTGAATTGGATTTTCCTCCCAGGATCGGCCAGGACGATGTTGAGATCGTCCAGGCCGATCAGTGCATTGAAAACAGCTGATTTTTGGAGTGCTTTCTGGAATGATTTCTGGACAGGATCGTCCAGGCCGATTCTTGATCGTCCTGGGACGATTAGTGCTTGGCACAAGTCAGTGAGAAGGGTTTTTATCGTCCAAGGAAAATTAATTATCGGCCTGAGGAATCGGCCGGGCCGATTCGAGTTTGTTCTGATCGGCCAGGACGATGTGGCGATCGGCCGGGCGTATCAGACTAATGTTATAAGGAAATCAGCTCGATTTGAGGAGAGAGAAAATCATTTTTATAAAATCAGATATTTTGAAGAGAGAGAAAGAGAGGAAAAGTAAAGGAAATCTTGGGTTTTGGAGACCGCGGAGCGCTTTTTGTCCGACGCTGCTGTTGGGAAAAGTGTAGATCTCGTGGTAAGGACTTCGAATCCTATTTCTGTTTTCGAAGATATTGATTTTTGATTGAGTTGTGTACGGATTTGTGTTTTCGTAGTTGAATTTTGGACCTGATTTGGTATTGACACAGCTTTCACTGCACAACTTTTAGAATGTTATAGATATGAATATTGTACACGATTTGACTATGTTCTACGAAGATTTTATCGGTCGGAATTGGTTCTACGCGATTTTAATTGATTAGAAAATTATCAGGATGCTTATTGATTTGGATTCTATAGAATAATAGTCTTATATTGATGTCGTGAATATTCCACTGTAATTTGGTGAAATTTGAAAATTAGTGGTTTTTGTAGAATTTTTGTGTAAATTTGATAGACTGCCGTTACGCTGCCGAAATTTCGTACGATTTCCGATTTTCTGAAATTATTGATTTGAACTTGATTATTTGAATGCATACGAATGTGAATATATGATTGTTACTGAAAGACATGTGAAGACTGGTTGAACCGTTGGTTGGAGATTGACTTGACCTGTACGGGATGGTGGGCCGACGGGCTTTCCTTTAAAAAGGGTTTGGTGTTATCCTCTATTGATCATTAATCTATTGATCATTGATATTGATTGGGAGGCATAAGGAGATTCTTATGCCGACGGGCACAGAGTGACGACTCTTATTGAAACCAACGTATGAATATCTACAACAGCAATATGGATTTCTACAACAGCACTATTGATTATTGAATGGAGATTGATAGACCTGTACAGGATGGTGGGCCGACGGGCTTTCCTTTAAACTATTGATCATTGATCTATTGATCATTGATATTGATTGGGAGGCATAAGGAGATTCTTATGCCAACGGGTGCAGAGTGACAACTCTTATTGAAACCAACGGATAGATATCTACAACAACATTATGGATTATTGACTTGAAAAATGCCTTAATAGCCAGCGATGTACTTGTTCAGTATTATCGTATTGAATGCATGTTTACTGTATTGATATACGAATCTATTGCTTTATCGATTTATGCTTTATTGATTTGATCGGATTTATTGTATCATACGATTTCATTGATTTCATCGATTGATTACCGAGCATTGATACTACTGAGCATTGATATGGACATGGATGGATATAGATATTGCATTGATAGCATGGATATGGACATTGTATAGATATATTGATTGCTGCCTATAGATTCATTGATTGCTGCTTATAGATTTATTGATACTGCTTATAGACTCATTGATATTACTGTTTCTGCACCGTATTGACTGCTGCATGGATTCACTGGTAGAATAGATTGAGATTTATCGTATTGTTTTTCCGATTGATTTTATCGACTTGATAATATAGATTAGATTTGATTTGATTTATTGATTTGATCGGATTGATTTGACGGACGGATTGACTGATTTGGACGGATCGATTGATTTTCTACTGTGTGCGGATTTCTTCGAGATTGACGTGTATTGATTGAGTTGATTTATCGATTTGCCTGCCGCTGCATTGACTGATTTTATTGACTATGGATTTCCGGATTGCATAGACTCATTGACCATTGACTGTATGGATTAGATTGATTGACATGCATCTTGATAGCATTGTCGTGCTTTGATTTTAGTTGTAGGCTTTGGTGACCTGGTGGGCTTTGTAAAGCTCATTATATGTGGTTGAAAATTTGCAGGTCCGAGCGAAGCAACTGGAATGGAGTTCGATCAGAATGTCAGACGAATCCTTCCACTATCGATATCTGGGATGTCACAAAATCAACAGCCATTCTCGGAAATCCAAGGGATAAGCACATAAATCACCCAACACAGGAAACCAAGGGACAAGCACGGGGAAACAAAAAGCACAAGAAAATAAATAGACAAAAGGGAAGGAGAAGAGACAAAGTTACTCCATAATGAGTTTCAATAAATGAGCTATCTTTTAGTTCAATAATTGAACTAAAAATAGCTCATAATGAGCTAACTTTTATCTCAAAATATTAATGAGCTAGAGAAGTCAAAACCAAATTTTCATCTTGTTTTGACCCCCCCTGCCTACATCATAATGATACTTAATTTTTATTTAATGACTTTTTTAAAGTTTGCATATTTTAAAAATTAGGTGTATTGTTAGAGTCATAACTATAATAGAAATGTCAAATAAATAATTAGATACGTAGATTTAAATCTTTCTTATTAATATTCAAACTTAACTAAATAACTTACTGAATTATGCAAATTTAAAAATATATAAATTCAATTATGTCTTACAATTAAATATACATACATTTAATTCATTTACATCTAACATATAATTATTTAGATTTGATTAAAGCTTAAAGACAATACAAACTCAATAAGAAAGCTAATAAACAAGTTTGATTAAGGCTCTGTTTGGGATAGCTTTCTTACTGCTTTCAAAAGCAGTTTTTAAGTATAAACATTCTTAGCTCAAGAGATTTTTGTACTAAAAAATTACTTTAGAAAGTAATAAAAAAATTATCTCAAATGATGCATAAGAATTTAAAACAAGATATTACTCAATTTGGATCTAGAAACAGCTTGAACAAGATAGTACTCAATTTGGTTCATTTATAGCCCTACTTGCACTCCACTATAAGTCTTTCTAAATTTTATAATCAATTTGGTTGTCATAAACCATATGGACTATTATGTTAAGACAACTAAGACTTTATTTGAGACGGCTTTCTTTATACTTTTTAAAGTAAATTTTTAGTTCAAAAATTTAAATTTTTATGATAAAAAGATGTTTTAAAAAGCAGTAAGAAAGCCGTTCCAAACGAAGTCTAAATTGGGAGGGGTAAGCGGTACTACATGCACAATAAGCACTTTTAGTTTTTTTTTCTTTTTCAAAATTTTCCTTAATCAAACTTACCTAGTTAAGCATGTTGAAGTAAATAAACAATCAAACACAAACATGTGCATGACAACAATGGCCGAGCTAGAAATTTTTTTTAGCGGGAGCCTAAATTTATTTTGATAAACATTTCCTCAACTTTTTCATCTGTGCATGGTCTAATATATAAAGAACAAACACTAGCTACATTTAATTTGTCCAAATTTACAAATCATTTGTAAATTAGATAAATATCAATAATCATATATTTAATTTAAAAAACAAATATATTATTCAGGCTTTCCTGAAATTCTACATTTATTTTCAACTTTTATAACATTTATTTATTTATAAAATATAAGATATTAAAAGCTGGACTGATTTGATTTTAAAATTAGCATAGACAAAGTTAAATAAGCTTATACAAGTAAAACTAAATACTAGAACGAATAAACTTCGTACATAATTTTAATTATAGCTTTATTTGTGACAACTTTCGTACTACTTTGTAAAACTGGCGTAAAGAAAGTACCTTGTTATTAAAGCTGTTGTAGAAAGCAGTTTCCTAGGACAATTTTTTTTTTTTAAAGCAGTAGCTAATTAGAATTTATAGGTGTGATATAAAAATAAAATAATAAGAAAACTATCTCAAATGAAGCATATATCACAGAACATGCAAGATTAACATGCAAACTTGTAATCAAGTAATATAACATATATACAAATGCAACCACATAAAAATACAATGACATTAAATAATGGTAACACATGTGAGTGTATATAATGGTAACACAATATAAAATGACATCTCATTAACCATAAGCTAGCCCAAATCCATAGACACAATGATGCAAAATGATGTAAGAAATCTTTTAGCACTATTAATTAACATGCAAACTTATAATCAAGTAATAAAACATACAAATGCAACCACATAAACATACAATGATATTAAATAATGGTAACACATATGAGTGTATAATTAGACAAGCAAGCACGTACAATATAAAAAGACACATCTCCTTAACCATAAGCTAGTCCAAATCCATACTCATAATGATTCAAAATGATGTAAGAAATCTTTTAGAACTATTAATTTAATGTACTAACACACAACCATAATGATATGAAGTAAGCAAATCATCCCAATAGCCATATAATAAGGACTTGTGGGCCCAAACATCCCTCTCAAGTTTATCTTATTCAGTGCACTTTTTTATAGACTTAAACAAAGTCAACAATTTTGGTGTGCATTGTCACGTTTCTTATTATTGAATTTGAATTTTCAAATCTCTATTGCTTTCATCCTTCTTATTTGCATTGTTGATGTTAAGCTGTCAAGGACTTTATTCATGCTTTGGGTCAATAGAGGGTCTCAGATCACGATGGCTTCGTTTGAGACTATTTTCTAAAGCACCGTTTAGTATAAAAAAATTTATATTAAAAAGATGCTTTAAGAAACAGTAAGAAAGTTGTTCCAAACAAAATTTTTGTTTTGAACTTATCAAACAAATTTGCACGCCATCTTTATATTAGTTCCAATAAAGTTTGAAGATTGGAATAGATGGTTGGTTCAACATTATATTATATTGTTGTTTGAAATCTCTAATAACATATTATGACAAAATAGATTATACTTGCGTGCTGGAATATTTGAGGTTGTTGAGAGAGTTTGTAATTTTAATATTGTATGAAGATTTCATACATACATAAGTAAAATAAGTTCAGAACAACATATGGAAGCATAAGATATTTTACGTGAAAATGCAAAGGGGAAAAATTATGACCTATGGTTTAGTCGAAATGATCTCACTAATGTAAATTGCAGGTTAAATATAATGTATTTCCCTACAATTGAATAAAATGTTGATATAATGTAGTATATATGAATTGAAGAGAATGATTTCTATGATTGGGCAAAGAATATCAACGGGCGTAAGACATATTGGCAATGGTGTGTCAATATTGACTTCAATGGCGTGGATCGACATTGTTCACAATGGCGCGTACTGACGTTGGTGTCATCAACATGCATAAGCTTTATTAGCGATAACGGGCATCAGAGATAATGTTTATGGCATGCTTCCGACTTATTAGTGCTATTGTCAATTTGTAGCATAAAAACATATGTTTTACTTTAAAAAAATTAATATTATTGATATTTTAAATGTGTTTTAATGATTGAAATGTTATATAAATAAATATAAAATTTATTCATTATAAATGTAAAAATAATGCAGCGAAGTTATTTTTCATTTTTTTCCAGTGCATTTGTATGCCATGATCTACATAAGCAAAACGGACGGTTGTGATCAGCTCTGACTGCCCACCGTGTGGAACCAAGTATCGCACTTCTATAATGTGAACGAGGCTCCATTCTAAAGAGTCCAATGTGCGTGCCTTAACGAGTTACGAGTTGCTCATGCAAATTAGAAGCAGCTTAGAGAAAGTTCTGAAAGGGTATAGTAGGCAATTTACATATTTCATTTGGCAGAAAAATTATTGAAGGAAAAAAAGCAAAAAAAAAAAAGAAAAAAAAGAAAATAAAAAATCTAAATTAGATTATAGGGTAACATGAAAAGCTAATATGATTAAAAAGTAATAATAAGAGTGTTTGTGACGAACTTTTATTTTGTTCGGTTGACCGGATGCAAGAAACATCCGGTCGTAGGCAAAAAGAACGTGGTACCGAGGTGTACCGAGTTTTTCAAAAAAACTCGGTACACCGCGGTACCGAGTTTTTTTGCCTACGACCGGATACTCCTCTGCATCCGGTCAGAGGACGTAATAATTGTTCGTTTGTGACAACTTTCTATCTATTTTGCTTTTCAAATTTTAATCATAATTTTATTTTGATGCTATATTTAGTAAAAAAATTTATTGAAATATATATATATATATATATATATATATATATATATATATATATATATATATATATATATATATATATATATATATATATATATATATATATATAGTGGTCTACAACTTTCCAAAATGAAACCTTAGTTATAATCATTTATGAATATAATTAAATAAATTTAATTAATTTATAAAAGCTCATCATATAAATGAATTTATTTATTTTTATGAACCTTTTAAATTAATTAGATGCTCAATGTCCTGCTAAAATTTTCTAAATTTTGCATATTTTAAAATTTATGTGTATTACTAGAGTCATAACTATAATAGAAATGCCAAATAAATAATTAGATATGTATATTTAAATCTTTCTTATTAATATTCAAACTTAACTAAATAACTTAATGAATTATGCAAATTTAAAAATATATAAATTCAATTACGTCTAACAATTAGATATACATTTAGTTCATTCACATCAAGGATATAATTATTTAGACTTGATTAAAGCTTAAAGACAGTTCAAAATGGATAAGAAAGCTAATTAACAAGTTTGACTAAGGCTTCATTTGGGACGACTTTTTTGTTGCTTCTTAAAGCAGTTTTTTAGTACAAAAATTAAAAATTTTATACTAAAAAACTGCTTTAAGAAGCAACAAAAAAACCGTCCCAAACGAAGCCTAAGGCTTTGTTTGGGATAGCTCTCTAACTGCTTTCTAAAACATCTTTTAAATACAAAAATTTCTAACTCAAGGTATTTTTTATTAAAAAATTGCTTTAGAATGTAATTAAAAAATTATCCCAAATGAAACCTAAGAATTTAAACATGATAGTACTCAATTTGGATCGAACTAAAAAAAAAAAAAAAAAAAAAAAGATCGAACTCGATAAAAGAAAAATATGAAGCAGCTTGAACAAGATTGTTCTCAATTATATCTAGGCGTGTCAATATTTGACACGACACGAAAACCCGACCCGGAAAATCCGGGTTGAACCCGACCCGATTTCAAAACGGGTCGGGTTCGGGTTCCAGAAATCGACCCGTTTAAAAAACGGGTCGGGTTCGGGTTGACCCGGCGGGTTGCCGGGTCAACCCGCCAACCCGTTTAATTTGAAAATTTTTGAATCCCGCCTCTGCCCGCCGCGCGCCCGCCCGCGCTGTCCGCTCGCGCATGCCCGCGCTGCCAGCGTGCCCAGCGCGCTCGCGCCCGATCACGCTCGCCGCGCGCCTGCGTGCCTGCGCCCAACCTCGCCCGCGTGCCCGCGCCCGATTGCGCCCGCCGCGCGCCCGCGTGCCCAGCGCGCCCGACCGCGCCCGCGCTCGCTTTGTCCCGCTCGCGTCCGCCCACCGCGCTCGCGTCCTCCGCCGCCGTTCCGGCGCCGGCCACCCAAACCGGGTCGGGTCGTGTCAACCCGGCAACCCGCCGGGTCGGGTTCGGGTTCGATTTTCCGACCCGTTTGTCTACCCGGGTCGGGTTAGGGTTGACCCGTTTGAACCCGGGTCAGTTCCGGGTTCGATCCGAACCCGACCCGTGACCCGAAATTGACACCCCTAATTATATCCCTAGGCGCACTCCACTATAACTCTTCTAAATTTTATAATCAATTTGGTTGTCATACACTTTATGATTACTTTTGTGTAAAACAACAAATAATATTTTATTTGGGATAGCTTACTTACTACTTAAGACAATTTTTTAGTTCAAATATTTAAATTTTTGTTCTAAAAAGATGCTTTAAGGAGCAATAAGAAAGCCTTCACGAATGAAGCCTAAATTAGGAGGGGTAAGCGGTACTAGATGCGCAACAAGTACATTTAGTTTTTTTTCTCTTTCAAAATTTTCCTTAATCAAACTTACCTAGTTCAACATGTTGAAGTAAATAAACAATCAATCACACAAACACATGCATGACAATAGCGGCAAAGCCAAAAATTATTATTCAGGCTTTTCTTAAATTCTACATTTATATATTTATAAAATATATGATATTAATAACTGGACTAATTTGATTTTAAAATTAACATTGACAAAGTTAAATAAACTTACATTTACCATCTAATAGGATATTGCTTGGTTCACCATCATGCTGTTGATTGGACTGTTGGATCAATATATGAGTACACTTCAACATAGCGTGCTTTATTGATCGGTGGCCATAACGGTATAGTAGTTTTCATGCAAGCCATGAAGTCCCTACGATTGCCCACCCCATATGTTCCAACTTTTATTTTCCTTTATATTAAATCCTCATTTACCCCCCCCCCCCCCCCCCCCCGCATGATGATAATTGTGATAATTGTACAAGTAAAACTAATACTATAATGAATAAATATCATGCATAAAACATAATGGCTTTATTTGTGACAGCTTACTCACTACTTTGCAAACCTGCTGTTGAGAAAGTAACTTGCTAAAGCTGTTGTAGAAAATAGTTTCCTAGTATAATTTTTTTTTTTTAAATAGTCACCAAATAGAAATTATAGCTGTGATCTAAAAAATGAAATAATAAGAAAATTGTCCCAAATGAAGCCTATGTCACTAAACATGCAAACTTATAATCAAGTAATAAAACATACAAATGCAACCACATAAACATACAATGATATTAAATAATGGTAACACATATGAGTGTATAATTAGACAAGCAATCACGTACAATATAAAAAGACACATCTCCTTAACCATAAGCTAGTCCAAATCCATACTCATAATGATTCAAAATGATGTAAGAAATCTTTTAGAACTATTAATTTAATGTACTAACACACAACCATAATGACATTAAGTAACCAAATCATCCCAAGAGCCATATAATAAGGACTTGTGGACCCAAACATCCCTCTCAAGTTTATCTTATTTGCTGCACTTTTTTTATGGACTTAAACAAAGTCAACAATTTTGGTGTGCATTGTCACGTTTCTTATTATTGAATTTGAATTTTCAAATCTCTATTGCTTTCATCCTTTTCATTTGCATTGTTGATGCTAAGCTGTCAAGGACTTTATTCATACTTTGGGTCAATGGAGGATCTCAGATCATACGATGACTTCATTTGAGACTATTTTCTAAACCAGTTTTTAGTATAAAAATTTTATATTAAAAATTTGCTTTAAAAACGAAACCTTAGTTTTGAACTTATCAAACAAATTTGCACGCCATCTTTATATTAGTTCCAATAATGTTTGAAGATTGGAATAGATGGCTGATTCCACTACATTATATTATATTGTTGTTTGAAATCTCTAATATCATACTATGACAAAATAGATTATACTTGCGTGCTGGAATATTTGAAGTTGTTGAGAGAGTTTGTAATTTTAATATTGTATGAAGATTTCACACATACATAAATAAAATAAGTTCAGAACAATATATGGAAGAATAAGATATTTTAAGTGAAAATGCTGAGGAAGGGAAAAAATTATGACGTATGGTTTAGTCGAAATGATCTCACTAGTGTAAATTGCAGGTTAAAGATAATGTATTTCCCTACAATTGAATAAAATGTTGATATAATGTAGTAGATATGAATTGAAGAGAATGATTTCTATGATATGACAAAGAATATCAATGGGCGTAAGACTTATTGGCGATGGTGTGTCAATATTAATTTTAATGGTGTGGATCAATATTGTTCACTATGGTGTGTACTGACATTGGTGACATCAACATGCATAAGCTTTATTAGTGATAATGAGCATCAAGGTTAATGTTGATGGCATGCTTTACACTTATTAGTGATGGCATGCATTTCCGCCATTGTCAATTTCTAGTATCAACTTTCATTTGGCAATCAAGCAATGCCAATTGGGTGACAATAATATGGTCAAATAACAATAGTTGAGCAATAATAGTCGAGTGATTAAGGTTAGATGATAGTAGCTAGTCAAGCTAGGATTGTGAGAAAATAGAATCAATCTTTATTTCATTTAGATTAATCAATTAACACTCTTATAAATAAAAGTAAATATAATTCTTTTTCATTTTGATTAATCTATCTAAATATAATAGAGCCCAATTCTATTTTTTATGTGAATTCATTTAAAGATTTATTGGTGATTTGAATTAACGCAAGCAATAAAAAATTATTCTTCAACCTACACTAACGAAGACTAATGTATAAAAATTTGAAGGAAGAAGGCTATGTAAGGAAATCTTTTTATAAATTGATAGGCTTTATATTCGTTAGATTTACGATGAGATTGGTGCGACCCTTGATATCATATATAGCACTAATCTTAGTGTAGATCGAATAGGTATGAAGCCCATCATATTATAATTTATGTTAGAAAAATCTTATGCAATTTTTTTCAAACTTAAATAATTATATATGCAATGTGCTTGCATGATACAACATGCGACTCTCAAGTTAGGTTGGATGTTGTATCCATCTTCTTCAATTTAAATTTAGTTCTACCTCTTATCAATATTGTTTTTATTTCTCACACGATATTGGAAATTGATTTCTCAATTGTATTAGTTCAATACAAAATAAATGAGATGAATAATCACTGTACTATTTGGGATCATGTTTTTATATTTATTTATATGTTGTGAAGGCTAGCAAAAATAAAAATAAAATAAATTTGCAATTGAAAGCATTTGTCAAATAGAAGGAAGAATAAGGTCATACATTTATAAGGGAGATGTTTTGAGAGGTGGGGCTCTTTGAAAGAGTCTCATGTCAGGTGAAAATGAATGTACTAGATAATATCATATGTTAGGATGAAAATGATCGTAAATCTTTTATCCTACATGAGAAGTAGTGGAAGGTAATTCTTTTAGAGGATATTATACGACCCCAAAAGGTAGAGAGCAGTCCACTTTACAAACACAAAAGACAAATAAATGTGGAACCAAATGCTAAAGAATTTTGTTACCCAACATAGGGTGTCAATTAGGATTTATTTTGATTATAGGATTATAGTTTCACATAAGCACAATCCATCATGGTTAGTTGCAATATGAGTGTGATACTCAAGAAAAAAAATCTTGATCAAGGATGTTTATTCATATTCCGAGAATGAACAAATGAGTATCTAGATGTCTATCCTAACTAGTGGAAGATAGGATAAAATTCATAATCAAACATGTTGAACTTTACGATATGATAAAATTAAAGTAAAAACATAGTTGAGTGACATTTGTGAATGAAGTAGATTTTTAACGATTTTTTCCTTGAAATGAGTATGTAATAACAATTTTTGCAGTAGTGAAACTACCTACAGTAACCTGGATTGGACCTGATAAGAATTTTCATGCCTAATTAGCATTTGTAAAAGATTTATGCATTTTTTCCCTTTAGGACGTTGCAACTCTATGGCAATGTATTCTTTGTTTGGAATCATTGTGGTCTTAGAAAGTAAGCATTACAATGTTGTGTACTAGAGATTAGCGTGGTAGCACTGGTTGGGGGCATGTGATGCCAAACTCTCTATATGATTGCATGAAATCTTCTCTTGGAAGGACTGCAGTACTATGAAAGGTAGCACTACAACACAAGGTTTATAAACATTCAAATTCATTGTCTAAAAATTCATTTCTTCTCATTTTAGTCAACCAGTTAGAGAGAGAGAGAGAGAGAGAGAGAGAGAGAGAGAGAGAGAGAGAGAGAGAGAGAGAGAGAGTAAGATAAAAAGTAGGATTTGGATATCGTAAAGCTTATTTTGTCCACCGACCTAATTGGAAAAGTTGTTCTTCTTGAGATATATTATCGTTACCCTATTTTAGGTTTTGATTTTGTTGCTTGTGCATATTTTTGATATTTTATTTGATTGCAATCTATACAAATACAAATTTATGGAGATTTATAAACTTTTTATCGTGTAACTTAACTTTTGGTATGTAATATAATAAAATATTTTTGACACATTGCTAAAAAAAATATATTTTTTCATCTAGTATTTTGAGTTATATATATAATATTTTAAGCATTTCAATGAATATATTGATATTGATAGAAAGTGCTACAAAATAATAAATGATTTTTTGACTTGCTACTATCAAATGTGTATATATATATATATATATATATATATATATATATATATATATATATATATATATATATATATATATATATATATATTCATAATCAAACATGTTGAACTTTACGATATGATAAAATTAAAGTAAAAACATAGTTGAGTGACATTTGTGAATGAAGTAGATTTTTAATGATTTTTTCCATGAAATGAGCATGTAATAACAATTTTTGCCGTAGTGAAACTACCTACAGTAACCTGGATTGGACCCGATAAGAATTTTCATGCCTAATTAGCATTTGTAAAAGATTTATGCATTTTTTCCCTTTAGGACGTTGCAACTCTATGGCAATGTATTCTTTGTTTGGAATCATTGTGGTCTTAGAAAGTAAGCATTACAATGTTGTGTACTAGAGATTAGCGTGGTAGCACTGGTTGGGGGCATGTGATGCCAAACTCTCTATATGATTACATGAAATCTTCTCTTGGAAGGACTGCAATACTATGAAAGGTAGCACTACAACACAAGGTTTATAAACATTCAAATCCATTGTCTAAAAATTCATTTCTTCTCATTTTAGTCAACCAGTTAGAGAGAGAGAGAGAGAGAGAGAGAGAGAGAGAGAGAGAGAGAGAGAGAGAGAGAGAGAGAGAGATAGAGAGAGAGAGAGACTAAGATAAAAAGTAGGATTTGGATATCGTAAAGCTTATTTTGTCCGCCGACCTAATTGGAAAAGTTGTTCTTCTTGAGATATATTATCGTTACCCTATTTTAGGTTTTGATTTTGTTGCTTGTGCATATTTTTGATATTTTATTTGATTGCAATCTATACAAATACAAATTTATGGAGATTTATAAACTTTTTATCGTGTAACTTAACTTTTGGTATGTAATATAATAAAATATTTTTGACACATTGCTAAAAAATATATATTTTTTCATCTAGTATTTTGAGTTATATATATAATATTTTAAGCATTTCAATGAATATATTGATATTGATAGAAAGTGCTACAAAATAATAAATGATTTTTTGACTTGCTACTATCAAATGTATATATATATATATATATATATATATATATATATATATATATATATATATATATATATATATATATATATAATTTTATCGTGTGAATACTACTATTTCTATCATAGATGTGAAATTCGATGCATTCTTGCATGATGTAGAATGTTGTTCATATATGCTAAAAGTGTGATGTTTATATGTTTACATGTTTAAAATGTATGAAGGAGGGAGAAAGAAGGAAGTACAAGTGATGGTTATTAATATTTTATGTGGAATGCACTTGTGCACATCTATGATTCCTTCATCTATGTGTATGATACACCTGAACAAATGTGAGATGAATAATTTTAGGTATAAGTACAAATAGAGTTATTAGATGCTAAGGAAACATATGATTAAGTGAAATTATAAGTGAAAGTGAAGGTATAATGAGGTGCATGTAAAAGTGGAATGTATTTAGAAGTGATATGTTGAATGTTATTTTATGTTATGCATTTCATTTATGATATTATGTTTAAACAAATGCACATGTTATTATTTCCAGTATATTCCCACTGTTGTTTGACATGTAACTTTGATTGACACTCATTTGTACTAATGCAATAATGTTAATGACAACACAGGATGCCAATAATAATGTTAATCAATTTAATTATATATTTTTACAGTTCATACAAATTTTAAATATCATGTAAACATGTAAATCTTTTCAATTCAGATAATGAATTATTTAGTAGGTCTCGAGTTTCCATCTAATAAAGTGTTGCACACTCTTCTTTTACACACATAATATTTTAGGAAAAAGTAAGGCCTCGCTTGAGTAGAGACTTTTAATAATGGTTAAAGTCTTAGTTCTAGATATTTTCCTTGTATATAAGTAAATTCTTTTCGGCAATTAGGTTATTATATACATGTTGGTTTATAAATAGATTTTACATGTATTATTGTATATTATTCTGTTAACAGTGAAATGAAATGAAAAAAAAATGTTTATGATTATTATTATTTAATGTTGTAGAAGGCTCTATGTTGTGAATATAAAAGAAATAAAAAAAAATCTTCCAATTAAGTCTTGGGAAATAAGTCAAATGTCATAGCCTCGATACATTGCAACCCGCTTTAGTATAGAAGATTGTACTCGATCTGATTGTGACAGAGTATTCCCTAAAAATAGTTGGAACTACTCAACATTAGCTCTTATGAATGAAAATTAATGGAATTCCCCCAATAAGAGATTGGACAAAAAAATATTGGGTTTATTTTTCCCCAAGAAACTAAAACGAAACTACCTAGATTGATGAAAGCCAATAAACTATATGAAACCCTCCTAAAGTGCCTAATTGCATGTAATGATTATGCGAAGGCTAATGATATGACATATACCAATTTTACTAGGGGATATTATTTAACTCCTAGGATTTTAAGTCATGATGTTAAGTCATAATGAAATACAAAAGAATATAAGTAAAAGGGAAATATACGTGTATAAGTGACTACAATGTAATGAAAAGAATGTTTCACTTCAAGGATACATGCATATATGACTTAGGCCATGAAATATGTATGCATCAAGTAAGCCTGACCAACTATGTCCAAGGCATATAATTTAAATGTGTGTAGCCAAATGTTTCCATGCCTCTATGATTTAGACATAGCTTGATAATATTCATTTTGATAGTTTTTCAATAGAAAAGTTAACATGGCTCAAATTAAGAAATTGATTTTAGCTTTTAAAATATTCCCTAAGAACCTATGTTTAATGTCTAAATAAAAGAGAAAAGAACAAGTAGATACAAATAGGTAATAATTAATACTTGTAATTAAGGAATTTTAATCAGATTATCATGAAGCATAATTTTTTAATTATGTTATCAATCAACAAGATTATAATCGACTAATGTAGCTTATAAGTGTTTCCAAGCAAACATATATACAATAATGTTAAATATATGATAAGGTTGTAAGATAAGTGAGTGACTTAATGGACAAGTGTGCATAATTTAAAAAGCCAACATAGTCACGCTAATAACAAAATCTAATAACTTCATAACCAAATCATCCTGCATCCATGCATAAACACTCCTTTAATTAAGATTTAATTACTACCTTTTATAGAGAAGTCATATCCTTAATGGTGAAGTAGCTTCATTCCCCTTTGTATATTATTTTGAATCATATGAAAACTATTGTATATATTATTTTGGACTAAAAAGCCAGAATATAAATATTGACCAAATAGTAATGCGAATTATATTTTCGCTATTTATTTATTTCCCATAATACATTTATTTATATGTGGATGTTAAATTGATTTGGTTGTAAATGATTAATAATTGATTGTTAAATGAAAAAAGGGAAGAGGGAAAATGAAAAGAAATTCTTCGACTTTAAATCTCAAGGCGTGCCAAGTTTGATGCAAATAGACTATAATATAACCCTTGCTATCTCTGTATAACCTCTATATTCTTGATCTAAAACTTATATAAAATCGTAAAAAAAAAATTTCTTACAAAAATTTCTTCAATAATTTATATATATTATTATTATTTTGTTATTATTACATTAATTCTAAATAAATTTTAATATTTTAGTCTTTATTATATATTTCATAATAAATATTCCATTATTTTGATTTTATTGATAAATTAAAATATAATAAAATACTATATTTTAATTTTAAGATAATCCTATATTTGCTCAAATTTTTTATTAAAAATTTATATTTAAAATGACATAAATTTCATAACAAACAGTGCTTATAAAAAAGTATTTTTGTTTTTTTTTTAATAAAAAATAGGTTTCTTGAATCTTGACACAGCTGTCGGGTCAACGGCAGGGGAGCCTCGGCACTGTGAAATTAAAGTTACCGGGTCGTGTTGGCCCATTATACGTCTCCCACCGTGTCGTGTCCAGATTTGTCATTCTTCTCGCATCGTAGGGTCGAAAAGAAACCCGCAACACACCAACCATTTCTAACCTCTCTCGAAGCCCTAATCCGAACCCATATTACCCATTTTCTCGCCGTTGCTTCGCCGGCCGCCGATCTCCGCTCATCCCGCCGACGGCAAGGTGGCCACAGTTTTCTCTTTTATCTTTCTTGCCTCTTTCGGCTCATAACTCCTCAATTTGCGTGGGAAGCCCTGAAACACCTTCGGCATCTTCAGCCGGGTCTTCGTGATTACCGATCGACGTTTGAGGACCTCGATTCTTGGAGTTGGAGTTGAGGAGTTGTCTTGGTTTGGGTTATCGTGCAATGAGCGCTCTGAAGGTCCCGTTAGTTGCAGGGCAGCAGCGGGGTAAGGCGAAGAAGGTGAAAGTTGACAAGATGTTGGCACTTCTTCCGGCGGTATTATTCTATCGGTTTACTTACATTGTTGTGTTTGCGTTTTCTTTTACTAGTAGTCTGATCTGATCGGTTAAGATCTTTTATTTGTGTGTTTATTTTATTTTTTTGTTTTCAATTATTACGTTTTCTTTTAGAGGCAATGGACTGCAGCAGTAAATGAATGGTTGTTGTTACAATTAATGCCCATATTAGGGTTTATACCTTCAGCCCCCTCAAAAAATAACCTTTTTCACGTCCCCTGGAAAGGCATTCATAACTTTCCATTGTTGTGTAACAGAGCCGTTTGGAGGTCTGGATGTAAATAAGCTTAACAAGAAGTAGCTAGAATATTTTTTGACTCGATTCATTAACTATCAAGTGGAATAAGAACGAGCTTAAGTCAGTTAAGAAGTGTTTGGGATCTGAAATTGAATCATGTAATAGATAATTTAGTGAGTAGAATTATTAAATACTTAACAGGTAATTAGTGAATCATAAGCAGTTTAGTACATCTATAATAGTCTTACTGGGCAACATTATGCGGAATGAAAAAGATTAAGTCCTGTTTCTCCTCTGTTTATTATCTCTTTCATTTTTTGGTGTTGCCACCGAATTAAAATCTGCTGTTATTTGGAGTTACCAACAACTTAGTCTATTCATTTATTGTTGTGATCCTCTAGGGTCATAACAAGTGTGACCTTCAATCTTGTCAACGCCTTGGAGGCAATGCATGCGCAAAACAAGTCTCAATTTGCTCATATTCAAAAATCTTTATGCCAATTTGAGGATAAATTCACCACAATCAAGGTTTAAAATCGTGCAATTGGGTATTCAGGTGTTTTTCGTTTGTGAGACGTGTAAGTCTCAAGGTGTAATAACTCAAATATGTGAAATAAATTTATTTGAAAAACATGAAAATTCTGAAGTTGAGTGCTTAGGCGCTGATCTGATATGTGTTGTGGCGTTAGGCCATGATAAATATATTCCTGCCTCACTCCATCGACTCCATCACTTGTTTGTTTGGCCAATAAGAAATTGAAAGAGAAGAATAAGAGAGAAGAGAAAGGTCTTTGGATCATATTTGTCAGTCATTCATGTTACTTATTTTATTTTATTCATTGTAATCAACTGATATGTTACTTCTGTTTTCAATGATTTTGATTTTTATAGATTTTAACTCTCATAAATCTACTAAAAATGCATTATCTCATAATTTTATAAGCTCTCATCCTGCAAGTTTTGATATATTATAGATTTAATCATTTTGAATGATTTTATATGATTTTAGTGCATTTTAAATGAAGTACTGAATGATATTAGATACATTATATGATAATTCTATGTAATACCCTATTAATCCACGTGATTCACTGATTGAAAGTCATAAGGAGTTGTAGATTGATTGTGAGTTATAAGGAGTTGGGACGACTGGTTCATGTGATTCAAGGAGAGTTATACGGAGTACATTTATTTGAGTTATAAATGACGACTGATTGAGAGTCATAACTACAAGAGCAAGCGCTCTTAAGATACACTCATTGAATATCTAAATACTGATATCGACACTATGTTAGGCCGGCCCAGAAGGGGCCGGCTGGACCGGACCGGTCCTCACTTATTCAAGGCGGAATCGAGCGGCACAGGTGGAACTCGTGGGGGGCCAAGGAGGAGTTTTGGCAGGGAAATTTTGAATGAGAGGGGCTGTTTAGACAATTTGTAAAACTCCTTTATGGTTAATTAGGAGGTTAGGAGGAAAAGGAGGGATTATCTTGAATTTGAATTTTCTCTTTTGAGATCTAGGTTTTGTCTTGGCTCTTGGCGTTGCCGGAGATAGTGGAGAGTTTTTCCTTCCTCTCGAATTGAAGGAAAATTGTATCTTGCAAGTACTTTTCATCCATTAGTGAAATATAAGTATTTGCTTTGATTTCCTATGGATATCTCTCTATTTTCTCTCAGATTTATCACTGTTTTGGGCTGTTTTCTACTGTGGACAGCAGTTTGCGTGGTTTAGATACTTGATTTGGGTTAGGTTTACTTGTGCATACAAGTATTTCCTATCAAATTGATATCAGAGCCTCTTTTTTTGGGACCATTGGGGGTTAATTTCCTGAGATTTCAGCGGATTTTCTTGTTCCGGAAGAAGATCTTCGTAAATCTTGAGAAGAACGATGGCTGGAAAGAAGGTTGATGCATTGGAAGGCGAAGTCGGCCAATTGAAAGCCGATTTGGAGGAAAGATTCTTCAACTTTCAAAATCAAATCACATCCAACAATGAAAGGTTGGAGGGGAAGTTTACCGCAATGGAGGAAATGATGAAGAAACTACTTGAGATGAAAACCAATCCGGCTACATCGGAAGTGAGAGAGACCACCGACGGCCATGGCATGGGAGGAAATCCGAACCCCTTGCGGGGGAGGTGAAATTCGGCGGTGGAGATCCTAGAGGAAGAGAACAACATGCCTCCTCTAGAGCCTCTTTCGAGGGAAGAGATGAGTATGGGATATGACAGAAGGGGGGTTGATTTTGGTGGGAGGAGAGAGGGATCTCATCGCCGAGGTGCTAAATTTGAAAGAATTCAGTGTCAAGGGGGGGATTTTGAAGGAAGAACGGAGGAACGTCATCGTCGAGGTGCTGAATTTGAAGGTATTCAGCGTCGAGGTAATGATGTTGAAGGGAGGAGAGGTGAGTATGAAGAGGGGTTAGAGTATATTCGTTGGAGGGACGATCGGGACAATTGGGGAATGCCTCCTCTGAGGGGAATGGGAGGCTATGGAGGATACCGAGGAGATCCCAAGGTGAGGAAATTGAAGATGCCCGTTTTCGAGGGGGAAGACGGCCATGGCTGAATCTACAAGGTGGAGCATTACTTTGTTGTCAACGGGTTGACAGAGGATGAGAAGCTAACGGAGGCAGGATTGTGTCTGGAAGGAAAGACTTTTGCATGGTACCTGTGGCGTGATAGGAGGGAGCCTATCTGGAGTTGGAGGGAGTTCAAGGACTACCTATTATAACGTTTCCGAGCCGATGGGAGAGGAGATTTCTATGAGCAGTTCTTTGCCCTGACTCAGGAGGGGACGGTGGCAGATTATCGGGACAGATTTGAGTACCTGGCTAGCCGATTGGATCACATCTCAGAGTCGGCCCTGGAGGGGAACTTCATGAAGGGGCTTAAGCCCGAGATACGAACAGCTGTCAGAGTATTGGAGCCGAGGAACTTAGGGAAGGCTATGAAGTTAGCCCAGTTGGTAGAGGATTAAAAGAAATCTGAAAGAGGAGCTTGGGGAAACTATTCGGGAGGGTCGCACAGGATGACGACTACCATCTTGCCTTCAAAGGTGGGATCCTTAGGAGTCTGAAGGAGGCACCAAAGGAGAGAACTAGAGGAGGGTGAAACGGGGGACAGTTCAAACGGCTGACCGAGAAGGAGATGCAGGAGAAGAGGGCAAAGGGGTTATGTTTTCGATGTGATGAGAAGTACATGCCCGGACACCGGTGCAAGAATCGAACTCTTCAGGTTCTCCTAGTTTGCGAAGACGAGGAAGGCGAGGCGGGAGGTGGGAGCAGGTCAGAAGGAGAGGAGAAGCTGCATCTCGATGTGGCAGAAGTCTCTCTGAACTCAGTAGTGGGATTCACTCCGAGTCACACTATGAAAGTTAGAGGAGAGATAGCTGACCACGAAGTGTTGGTGCTGATTGATAGTGGTGCAACGCACAATTTCATTTCTGCCCAGATTGTGGATCAGTTAGGGATGGAGCCAGTCGATACAGGAGGCTATGGGGTGATGATGGGCACAGGGAAGGTGGAGATGGGGAGAGGAGTTTGCAGGGGAGTGTCTTGACCATCCAAGGGCTACATGTAAGGGAGGATTTTCTCCCCTTAGAATTGGAAAGTATAGATGTCATACTGGGGATGAAATGGCTACAGACTTTGGGGGAGACCAAGGTTAACTGGGGTGCTCTAAGGATGGAACTAATGATAGAATGGCAGAGGAAGGTGATCCAGGGGGATGCAGGGCTGACAAGGGCAGTCGTATCTCTCAAATCCATGATCAGATCCATACAGGAAGTGGGAGGGGGATTTTTGGTGGAGCTGCAACGTTTGGAGAGGGTTAGTGTGGGGGAAGAAGGAGACATTCCACAGGTGGTGCAACCGCTCATACAGCAGTATAGGGAGGTAATCCAGCCACCCCAGGGATTGCCACCCCCTAGAGAGCAGGAGCACGCCATTCTTCTGAAAGAGGGAGTGTCACCGATCAGTGTTCGACCATATCGCTACCCCCAGATTCAGAAAGATGAAATTGAGAAGCTGATCAAGGAGATGTTGGAGGCAGGGATCGTCAGACCCAGTGTGAGTCCTTTCTTCAGTCCAGTCTTACTGGTCAAAAAGAAGGATGTGAGCTGGAGGTTCTGCGTGGATTAAAGAGCCCTGAACAAGGAGACAGTACCGGACAAATTCCCTATTCTAGTGATCGATGAGTTATTAGATGAGCTGCAGGGAGCGGTGGTGTTTTCAAAGATGGACCTGAAGTCGGGCTACCACCAAATCAGAATGAAGGGGACATTCAGAAGACTGCGTTCAGAACACACGAGGGGCACTATGAGTTCTTAGTGATGCCATTTGGGCTCACTAACGCCCCCGTTACCTTTCAGTTTTTGATGAACAGGGTGTTCAGGCAACACTTGAGGAAGTTTGTGCTAGTCTTATTTGATGATATTTTGGTGTATAGCCAGACCGAGGAGGAACATTTGAAGCATCTAAAGGAGGTTTTGGGGATCCTACAGGCACATCAGCTGAGAGCTAACTTAAAAAATTGCAGTTTTGCCCAGTCAAGGGTGGAATATTTGGGACATGTAGTGTTTCAAGAGGGAGGGGCAGCTGACCAGTCAAAAATTGAAGCAATGCAGAAATGGCCCATGCCCAAGAACATCAGGGGGTTGAGGGGTTTCTTGGGACTGACGGGATACTATAGGAGGTTTGTGAAGGGGTACAGTTCCATCGCTTGGCCATTGACGGAGCAGCTGAAGAAAGACAACTTTTCCTGGGGCGATGTAGCGATCCAGGCCTTCGAAAGGTTGAAGAAAGCCATGACCACTGTTCCAGTTCTAGCGCTCCCAGATTTCAGCCAGGTATTCGTGGTGGAAACCGATGCTTCAGGGTATGGCTTGGGAGTAGTATTGATGCAGAATCATAGGCCTATAGCTTATTTCAGCCAGGTGCTATCGACCAGGGCACGAATGAAGTCAGTATACGAGAGAGAGCTGATGGCCATAGTCTTGGCCATTCAGAAGTGGCACCCCTATCTTTTAGGCCGGCATTTCATTGTTCGTACATATCAGAGGAGTCTGAAATACCTGTTAGAGCAAAAGGATGGTGACTGAGGAGCATCAGAGGTGGTTGTCAAAGCTGTTAGGATATGATTTTGAGATCCAGTATCGGTCTGGGGTGGAAAATAAGACAGCTGATGCCTTATCTAGGTGTGTAAGGGAACTTCAGGAGGTGGCAGTTTCTGTATCCCTGATGGTTGATTGGGGGGCCATTAAGGAAGAGAGCATGCAGAACGAAGAGTTGAAGAAGATCAGGGAAGGATTAAAGAAGAACAGTAGCAGCAAGTCAGGGTACTACCTGGAGGGAGAGAGGCTGCTATACCAAGGAAGGTTTGTGATGCCACGAACATCAGTACACATTCCTCACTTATTACAGGAATTCCACAGCAGTGCAGTTGGGGGTCATTCAGGAGTACATAAGACATATAGGAGGTTGGCATCAGAGCTATACTGGAAGAGGACGTTTAAGGATGTTGAGGAGATGGTGGCAAAATATGAGTTGTGTCAGAGGAATAAGTGCATGGCAATGGCGCTAGGTGGATTACTCCACCATTAGCACTTCCGAACAGAGTGTGGGAGGAAGTGTCTATGGACTTCATCGACTGCCTACCCCGCTCAGAAGGATTCACCGTTATCTTAGTCGTGGTGGATCGACTCAGTAAGTATGCACATTTTATCCTCCTACGGCACCCTTACACCGCAGTATTAGTGGCGACAGCATTTATCAGGGAAGTGGTTCGATTACACGGGATTCCAAAATCAATTGTGTCGGATAGAGAAGGTGTTCCTCAGCCAGTTTTGGAGAACTTTTCAGAATGCAGGGCACAATTCTCAAGAGGAGCACCGCATACCACCCTCAGACCGACGGGCAAAAAGAAGTGGTTAACCGGAGCTTGGAGACATATTTGAGGTGTTTTGCTTCTGAAACACCACATAAATGGGTTAAATGGTTGCCTTGGGCGGAGTACTGGTATAACACTTTGTACCATTCGGCATCCCAGATGACTCCTTTCAAGGTGCTCTATGGAAGAGACCCCCCACACTTAGTATATTATGGGAAGGGAAACACACCTGTCTCTTCAGTCGAACAGTACTTAGAGGAGAGGGATCGGGTGTTGGAAGAGTTAAAGAAACATCTGGAGAGGGCACAACAAATAATGAAGAAGCGAGCGGATACGCACAGAAGAGACATACAATATGAGGTGAGGGAGAAAGTGTTCTTGAAGCTGAGGCCCTACAGGCAGAAATCAATGGCTAGCAGGAGGAACGAGAAACTGGCCCCAAGATACGTTGGTCTCTATGAGATCTTGGGGAAGATTGGAGCAGTAGCGTATCGTCTGAAGTTACCCTCCTCCGCGACCATACACCTAGTGTTCCATGTGTCACAGCTGAGGAGAGCTTTGGGGGAGCATGCAGTTAGCGTCGAGTTACTAGCAATAATGACTGAGGGTTGGGAAGTGATATTAGAACCCCTGGAGCTTATGGGGGTAAGATCAGATCAAGAAGGAAACAAGGAAGTGTTGATTCAATGGAAGGACCTCCCTGATTTCTAGGCGACCTGGGAGCTATTTGAAAGAGTGAAAGAGCAATTCCCCTCCTTTCACCTTAAGGACAAGGTGAGTTTTTGGGAGGGGAGTACTGTTAAGACCGGCCCAGGAGGGGCCGGCTGAACCGGTCCAGCCTGGACATCTAATATTTTTCATAAATACTAGACCCTAATAGGAGTCTAATGCAAGTGAGTTTGTCTACTTTGGAGTTTTGTATAATTAGTTATGAATTTTCTAAGTCCAGGGTATTTATGGAATTATCTAAATTTTCTAATAAAGGACAAATTTTATGGTTTTGATCCAAATCAGCTCCAAACAGATTGGAATCATCCCCAAAGGTCAGGAATGACCAGAGAAATTGTTCCCAAGTGTTTAAAAAAAATTGGGATTTTTAATAATTTTTAATGATTTATTAGGGGCAAAAATGTAATTTCTACCTATGGTCAAATTAAGGGTCAACCTAGAGTCAAACTGAGGAGCCCTATTTATCTAAGGTCAAGGGTCAGATTCTGAACAATTCAAGGTATTATGGGTAATTTTCTGACCTAAAATGTATTTATTGTAATTTTCAGAAGGTCTCGAGACCTTATTTAAGAGGTTAATTAGGGTTGGTTAATTAAAGGGTCTAAAAGCTCTAAAAATTCCTAGGAAATTCTGGGAGGTTTATGATGTCCCTAAGTTCAAGTGTTGAAGTTTTCATGTCAATCAGTGATCTATCCTAGACCTTAGAAAATTTTAAGTTCTCTAGACGGGTCCTTAATTTTTGTCCTTAGGGTGTCGCTACGTTATAAAGGTTTAAATAGAGTTTTACACTAACCCTTGAGGTAATAGATGCATGGAACACGTAAAAATAATAAACACACCATATCCTTAGATCTAGGAGAGCCTAAGCTAAGTGCTCGTGGTGCGACCTACACATGCAATCTACGACAAACAGAAAATAAATAAAACTAATGACGGGATAAGTGAATGATTGGAACTCAACCATTCACTAATCCACTCCCCCATGATTGCTCTTCATGTGTAAGACATATGTATAAAATTTCATTGAGTGGATCACTCATTATTAAAGTAATTTAGAAGTATATAGTTTAAAAAAGGTTAAAGATACATATATATGTAAGTATATATACATAACTATTTAAAATTAATATAATTAAATGTAGCTCATTTCATAGGTGTATAAGGGATCCACTGACCACCCAAGTAAGGTCCCAAAACGATTTGAAAATAGTTTGTATCTTGAAAATAATTATTATACTAATTAGATAAATAATAATTAAATAATCAAATAATGTCCTAAGACAGAAATCTGTCCAGATAGCAGGAATCAGCTAATAAAAATAATTTTAAAATAAAGCTTACAATTTTTTGAAAAGATCGAGGGGTCGCACGCCAAAATCTGATTTAAAACAAGAAAGTTATGATTTTTAGAAGTTTAAATACAATAAATGGTTTTAAAAAATAATTTAAGATAAATAATATTTAAAAATAATTATTAAAAATAGAATAAAATAATACTTTGATATTTCTGAAATTTAAAGTAATTTAAAAAATATATAATAGTAGTAATATTTTAAGTAATTTAACTAATTACAAGAATTAAAGTAATATTCAATTATTAGAAAATACATTTTTTTATATATATTAAAGTAAATATAATAATAATAATAATAATAATATAAAACAGTAACAGAAAATGATTTAACGTAATATAGTTATTAATATTATATTTGAAATAATAATAATATAATATAATAGTAATTATAAAATAATATAAAAAGCATTTTTTACTGTTTTTTAAACAATTAAAAATATACCTAATATTTTTAAGTAAAGATAATTTTAAATTAAAGAGGCCGAGAATACGAACAATTCGAGATATTGCACGCATTTTACGGCTCAAAAATGAATTTTTGGCGATTTTTTGAAGAAAATAAGGTTTAAAAACATTTAAAATCGATTTTAAATCGGAATTATCCAGCGTGCGACACTTGGCGGCATCTGATTGGTGGGTCAAATCGCGGCCAATCATTGCCGCCGATTGCGCCGCCAGGCAATGATTGTCGCAATCATGCGGCAATCACGGCGTCATCCAGTTATCCACGTGGGCGACGTCCCGTGACCGTTCGATTCGCGCCATTCAAATCCAACGGCTCAGATCGCGTTGGACCAAAGAATTGAATGCGGGATCGGATCTGTGGTTTGATCAAGCCGCGGAATGACAGGATCAGAGCCGTCGATCCATAGATTAACGGCCAGGATCTCGCCTAGTTCAAATAGACTACACCGAAGCCCTAGAACACTATTTCGCTTCGTTCTCTTAAACGACTCAATGAAATTTCATGAAATTTTAAACATAAGCTCTACACATATGCAGAAATCATGGGGTAGTGTTTATTTGGCTTAAAAGCAGCTTTTTAGAAAGCTATTTTATCCTATATGTTGTGACCTATTCTAAGGGTTTTTGAGAGATCTAACCGTCGGATTTTCGCGTTTTTGGGCTCGTTGGACTCGTGGAAAATGCAGGAATATTTCTCAACAGCAACAACACAATCTTACCAATGAAGCGTATTGTTGTTCAATTAGAGCAAGCAGAACTTTCATGTTCAACAGTACAAGTAGCTCTCATGTGCTCTGAGACAGTATTATTCTCTTCAAATTCAAATATATATACAAAGTTTATTTTCTTAGCTCTTCATAGTTTCTTCAATTCTTATGCTGTTAAGGTAATATTTCTTGATATGCAGAAAAGTGAGCAGGCTGACATGAACTCCATAGGGCTAAATGATCAGAACCACCCCATTGACAATATTGTTGAAGGAGGCAATGATATTGTCGCACTTGAAACAGAAATTAATGCAACACCAATCTCGATGTCCGGAAAACGTAAGCGAAGGTCGGTTGTTTGGGGATACTTTGAATTGCTCCCTTCAGGGAAGGATGAAAGGCAAAGGTGCAAGTGTAGAAATTGTGGGACATCCTACTTGTACGACAGCAAGTTTGGGACTGGCAATATGAAACGTCATCTGGTCAACTGTCTGAAAAGAGTTGCATGTGATACAGGACCTCTGCTCCTGACACAATTTGATAGCTCTATACCTTCACCTGCTCCTAAATTTGATCATGAGAAGTTCAAAGACTTACTAACAGAAGCTGTTATCTTGCATGATCTCCCTTTCCAATTTGTTGAGTGGGAAGGCATTAGATCTCTTTTACTTCAGTTGCATTCAAATTTGCAGCTTGGGAATAGAAATACTGTTGGGGTTGACTGTATTGAAATACATAGAAGGGAGAAGGCTAAAGTACAAATTTTATTAGAGGAAACACCAAGTAGGGTTAGTTTTACATATGATCTTTGGTCTTCTTTGACTTCTGATGTTTATATTTGCCTGAAAGCCCATTTTATTGATAAGGACTGGAATTTGCAGAAGAAAATCTTGAACTTTTCATTCATGCCACCTCCTTGTGGTGATATTTATATTGCTGAAAAGATATATAATTTCTTGATTGAGTGGGGATTAGATAAAAGAGTGTCTACCTTTACCGTCAATGGTGCCAATGCTGCTCCTATTGAATTGTTAAAAGACCAATTGAACTCCTACAAAGTGCTTTTATGTGAAGGTGCTTTTTTTCATCTAGATTGTTGTGCCCATGTTATTGATTTGATAGTCAGGGAGGGACTCAAAGAGATCGAATATGCTATCAAAAAAGTTCGAGAAAGCATCAAGTATGTGAAAGCATCTCCAACTAGAAAACAGAAGTTCTTGGAATGTGTTAACCATAGCTCTCTTGAGGACAAAAGGGGTCTGAAACAAGATGTTTCCACTTGGTGGAGTTCTACATTTATTATGCTGAAGAGTGCTATTTATTATCGTCGAGCTTTCTTGCATCTAGAGTTGATTGATTCAAATTACAAGGAATGCCCATCTAATAGTGACTGGGATAAAATAGAAAAAATAGAGAAGCTCTTAGCTGTTTTTCATGAAATCAGTAATTTGTTTTCTAATGCCAAGTATACCACTGCAAACCTGTACTTCCCTGTGGTATTTTCAGCATATTTAACATTCAGAGAAGAAATGGGCAGTGATGATGAGTACTTGAGGTCAATGGCGACTCTCCTGTTTTCTAAGTTTGAAAGATATTGGTCTGATTTTCACATATTATTAGTTATAGCTGTCATTTTAGATCCCAGATATAAGTTCAGTTTTGTGGAATGGTGTTATAAGAAGCTTTATGATGATGCTGGAGTCATTGAATCTATGAAGGTGAGAGAGAAATTATTCTCTCTTTTCAGTGAGTACATTAGCACAAACAAACTTCTTCCAGGTCCTAAAACCAGCTCCACTTCTGACGCTGCAATCTATGATGGATCTCAAGGCAACTTTAAAGCTTCTGAGAATTCATTTTCTAAAGAAAATACAGATGTATTCCGGGTACTTCAATTTTCTCTCTCATAAAATATATGTAAATTCTAGAGGAACTACAAAATCATTATGCAGAACAAGTATTATTTTGCATGATATAAGCTGTTTTACACCCTGTTATGTATTTTAATCCAGGAATTTGATTCTTTTGAAAGTGAAGAAGCTATCTCACAAAAATCACAACTTGAACTATACTTGGATGAACCAAGACTGGATAGAAAATCAAGATTAGATATATTAGCATACTGGAGAGGCAATCAATTCAGATATCCTGAAGTTGCCGCAATGGCTCGTGATATTCTAAGCATCCCTGTCTCTACAATTACTATGGATAATGCTTTTGATGCAAATGGAAGAGTGCTTGATCAATACTATAGCGCACTAAAACCTGAATTACTGGAGGCTTTCATCTGCACCAGAGATTGGTTTTATGGAGACAATGGTGTGTAAATATCTGAGGTTTTCATTTGTTATTGATATCTATTTTTCTTTTGCAATCTTCAATCCTTTCTTTCTTTCTTTTTTCATTCAGATATGACAAGAGGAACTCTAGAGGATCTTACAAAGAACATATTGGAGCTGAATGATGATGACAGAATGGAACTTCCTGAATGCTCAAATTCAGGTATCATACACTGTTGATGTGTAGTGGTGATGGTCCTGTGAATGTAAGAGGATACACAGAGCACAAAGAACATGCTTGTATATACTAGCATCTGAATCTTTTTTGTAGTTTTTAGTTTTTATAGTATTCTGTAGCATATTTATGCAATGTTTTGACAGTATTATTTCATGTTTTCCTCTTGTTTGGATAAAATTGGTGTCATACTGTAATAATTATTTCTAGGTGAGCTTTCTTGGACATTTGAACTTTCCAGGTCTGTCTTCTGTGCTAGAACTACTCATCCTTCTACAAGCAAATCAAACTTCTCATTTTTACTTGAAATTTTTTCTGTTTTTTATTATTTGTCAAATCTCTCCTATACATAGTCATGTGATAGCATACATGATATCTTTTTATTTCCATTTCCTTTTGTTTTTTTATGAATTAAACTGATTGATCTCTTAAAAGAATTCTTCTTATATATAATCTTACTGTGAAATATGTATTGTTTTATACTGAAATAATAATGTTAAGTTAATATTGAAAAAAGTAGTTATAGTAAAATATAGCACTTATGCCAAGCAGACTTTATGTTTCATATCAGATTAAGGCTTTGTTTGGAATGACTTTTTTACTGATTTTTAAATTAGTTTTTTGGTATAAAGGTTTTAATTTTTGTACTAGAATACTGCTTTAAGAAGCAGTAAAAAAGTCATCACAAACAAAGCCTAAGGTTATGTTTGAGACAACTTTAGATATGTTTTTTCCCTACTTTCAAGAGATTTTTGTACTAATAAATAACTTTAGAAAGCAGTAAGAAAGCTGTTCCAAATGAAGCCTACTTCTCATCCCATGAGCAATTTTAGTAGTATCCTTCCATAAGAAGCATTTCTTTTAGGATGCCTCCAAATAGATCCAAAATTACACAATAAGCTAATTTTAATTCATTGCACAATACTAGACTTAACAACATGGTTAAAATAATGTATGGTGGAGATAGCAAAATCACCATTAGCCTTAGGCCTCATTTGTTTCTCCTTAATTACGTCGTTTTCGGTTTAAATCGGTGAAAAAAATTACTGTGTTGTTTGTTAACACGCGTTTTGCAGAATCCATTTTCCTATATCTCCATAATATTGCCGATCTCAAAAGAAAAAAAAAATGCCGTTTACCCGAACTCCGCTTACTTCGTTTCTTTAGACCCCGCTTATGCAAAAGGAATGCCGCAACCAAACAAGGCCTTAGAGAGATCAGTAGACTCCTAAGAAACAAGATGGTTTATGTTGATAGTCTGTCATAGTGGCATAGAAATTTGCCATAAACGTGGTTAAGCAACATGAGAAATTTTTTTGGCATGAGTAGGGATCTCATTGATTATCCCACAATACTAAAATAGAGAACATGATGTATGCAATTGGCCATGGAAGCTCTTATTAATAAGCTTAAGATAATAGAGAGGGTCCTCTAGGTAGGTAAAAAGTGTTGAGATCCATGAAGTTGGAGAAGGAACCTATAACAATACAACTGAGGAGAAATGAGGATATAAAGCAACCTTATTTGATACCATTTGAGGAGAAAAAAAAATCTGAAGATCATCATTAATGATAACTGAAAAGAAAACATTTGAGATACATCCTTTGACATAATAAATGAAGATGAGGAAAAAATCTTTTTGAGCTAATCTATGAAGCAAGAGATCTCTTTTAATCAACTTAAGAACTTTATGAATGCCAAGTTTAGCACATAAAAATTTGAGAGTTTTTCTAAATTTTATATCATTAAAGATATCATTTGATGTGATAATACTATCAACTTTATGACCAAGAATGATGGTGCATATCATTCTACATACAATTGGTCATAATTTTTACATTATTATAAAAAGCAATAAGCATATGGCCTATAATTTTAAAGGAATATGAGGTTTAGGAGTAAGCACAATAGTTATTATCTTAACACCATTTGTTTAATTTCTTTCATGAGAATGAGGGATATAAAAATTTTGAGAATGATAGTCCCCAAAGAAATATAGTCATAGGGTAAAGAATTCAAGTTGTGTTAATTGAAGAATTCCTTGAAATAGTGGATAACAAAATATTATTTTTTATGGAATGGAAGGTATTAATTAAGTAATAAAAGAGTAAATGAATTTCTTGTTGGCCTTTTTATTGATGCAAAAAAAAGAAACTAAGGATTTTCCTCGCTAATGGTTACCTATTTAGCTTTAAATCATGAACACATTAAGAGTGAAAGTTTGTGAAAATTTGTATTCATTCATATTCTTAGACTTGACATTTAATAGGCATAATGTCAAGCATGGAATATATATTATTTGCTCATCTCTTAGGATGTTAATATTGAAATCGAGCTTGTCTACAAAGAGCCGATCTTGATTTTTTAGGGACTTTTTTAAGGGCAAAATTAGGTCCCCATTACCATCAAGCATCCAAACATCCAATAAGATAACATTGAATTGATAATAAAAGATCCAATCATTTTTATACAATTACCTATTGATTCAGTTTGGGGGAAAGCTAATAATGGTGATTAAAAGGGAATGATAAAAAATATTAGGAGAAAATTTATTACCAGAAAGAAGAAAGAGCTACAATCACTAAGAACCAAACACTTTATTTGATATTATTTTATTAGGTGAATTGATATATGCCAAAAGAGAAGATATCCACTAAACTAAATTCAAAAACAACATTATTGAATTCACAAAATTTGGCTTGGGTAATAGAACTAACAACCGCACTTTTCACTAAAAATCTACAACTAATAAAGTTTCCCATGATGATCCAAAGGATATTTAAGTTGCTAGCAATGTAGATTAGTGTTGACCCCAAGGGAGTTATATCATGCAACTTTAATAACAAGAAAAAAATGGGTGATTTATGTAAATAAAGAGACTTAACTAATACTTGTGTTATATAATTAAAGCATTAGGTTCAGTAAATGGAGGAGGAACAATAATGGTTGTGTTATATAATTAAAGGTTTTTAAAGAGGAGATGAGGAGGAGGAGGAGCAGAGATCAGAGAAATATGATAAAGATGATATCTTGAAGTGGGCTGAGTTTTCTTTCAATGATTTTTGTTATGGATTTTTCCCTAATTGACATGCAGGCATATCCTTCAAATTTATAGGATAGTAAAAAAAGGAGTGTGAAATAGAGTCATAAACTTTTACCAATAGTTATTTATATAACATCGAGAAGTTGATTTTACAATTTAAGCAAATTATACTTTCTTTGAAATATCAGTGAACATGATTACTATGACATACACGCAGACAAAAGTGCATTTGGTTTTTGAGGTTGTAAATCCCTTAATGGTAAGTGTGATACCAATCTCAATAGCAATTCTAAAAACACCATTAGAGTCCTAATAACAAGGAGAAGATTTTGAATCTTGATCTGTAATGAGATTAAAGAAAAACCATCATTCATGACTTAAGTACTAGTGTCCATTATTGAAGTTTAAGGGCTTCTCCAAAAGGAACCAAGCTTCATAGAACCATGCATAATCAAAATCCTCTTTGTAGGAAAACTATAAGCAAAAGAAATTATCATTTAAAGTGAGATATTAACCTAATGTGATTGATTTTCTTAATGGCTTACAAGGGCACTCAATATAAAAAAAATATTTTTCTAGAGGAAAATCTGACTAAGGCAACATTCCTTTCTAAAATTGGTATTCAACTCTTTATTTAAGAAGGAGAACACCTCTTATTGGCACAACATGAAATTAACTTATAACACTGGTGGTTTGATGTGCATAATGAGCCATATGGTTAAGAGATTTAGCATGAGGGAGAATTGCAATTTCTTTGTGGAAATTATTGGTGCTTGCTATTTTTGGGAGATCAATGGGAGTGCTAAGAAATGGTAGGAGTTGGTAGCTAGAAAAGAGTGCAAGAAAGTGGGAAAAAGAGTCAAGATTGGGAAAAGCTTTTTAGAAATTGAGGGTTAAACATTCTTGTGAATAGAAGTCTCTAGTCCAAGGTTAAGCTAAAATAGAGGGAAGGGAAATGCAAAGGTTCCCAACTTGAATTATGATTTAGGAGTTGGAATAAATTAACTAATTGATCATTTATTTTTGCTTACATTCTATTCTTAAGAACTAAATTCCACATGAAACCCTTTCTTTTCACAAGCCTTCCCTCATTCAAATGTTGTAATATGTTGAGAATAATACATATGTCAAAAATTTAATAATTTAATTTTTCTCTTAATTTGTTGATTGTTGTACTAGTTCTCTACTTACTAAAATAAAATATTATTTTGGGATCTTATATTAAGCTTTGAAAAAAATAATGACCATATTATGAATCTTCTCTAACATTCCCCCTTTATTCATTATGAGATCTAACTTTTTTAAGTTCTCTCTCTCTCTCTCTCTCTCTCTCTCTCTCTCTCTCTCTCTCTCTCTCTCTCTCTCTCTCTCTCTCTCTCTCTCTCTCTCTCTCTCTCTCTCTCTCTCTCTCTCTCTCTGATCCAAACTCCTTACTCTCCTAGACTACTTGCTTCTTAAACAATTTTATTTACTTAACAATTACATTTTTTTGAAAATAATAAATAACCAATCACAAAATATATATCTCAAAGTCATGATTTTAGAAAAAAACTAGATAAGTAGTTCTTAAATAGTTTGTTAAAGCATTTAGCCTCTTTTGGAGTTATATTCTCGTAATTCAATCATCCTGACAACTTAAAAAAACTTAAGAATATTAGTCTCCTTCCACCCGAAAAAAAAATGACTAAAGAATATCAATCCCTCCGCTCGAAACCCAAGCTGTCTCTTGCTGACCCTCCTCCAATTTAGCCTCTTTTTTTCCTCCTCCTTTAACTCTAATGTCCTCCTCAGACATATTATCTCCCTAGGATTTTCCCCTCCTTGGCCATAACCTCAATCATGCTCCCTTGATTCCTCCTTCCCCTTCCCCCAATCAATGCCTCTAAAGGAACCTTCTCCTGTCTCACAACCCTTCCACAAAAAATTTCCCCTGATCCTTCATGTCGTTGTCGAACAAAGTCATTCACTTATTCGATGCTGAAGTTTCTAAGGGAGCTCTAGAATGGGGTCTCTCACTGATCCATTACTCTGTTACATGAAATCCTTTCTACGAGGTTCTCCTAACTGCCATAAATCACTTATGATCACTTAAAGGTACCATACACTTGCTCTCCCTCTCAGGTGATTTCTTTTTGTTGAAATTCTATGCCCCTGAAGACTACAACATTGATTGGTCCCATAGTTCTTCCTTGGTAAGCCATTTTTTCTAAAAAAATGATTTCCCCACTTCAACCCTATGTGAGATGAGTTTTTATCCATCCCTTTGTGGATTAAGATTGAGGATCTCCCCTAGTTCTGGTGGAACTGAGAGTATTCGCAAAATTTCTAGTTGCATCAGTTGTCCATTAACCATTTACAAGCTCATGTTGGATACAACTAAGCTCACTTTCTTCCGTGTCTATGTTCAAGAAAAAAATGTTTCCCCTTATATGATGAAGTTAAAATCTTTGTGGCCAAGAAACACTAATTTCTGTAACTGATATATGATTAGAAGCCCTTAGCTTGTGAAGGTTGTGGCTCATATGTCCACACCTCAAACTTTTGCCCTAAAAAATCTCTCAATACTCCCCCCTAGAGATGTAAACCATCATGTAGAAGCACTAGAGAAGGCCTAAGTGGAGAGGGCCCTCTAATGCCGCCAAAAAACCCCTCAAATAGCCTCCATCCCACCATACTAACCCTTCACCTCTAGCTCAGACATCCCTCAGCCCCCAACCCTCATGTTAGGAAGCAAGACCCTTGCCAATAAGCCAAACTCCTATGTAATATTTTTCTTATGAAATTTAGGTAATTTTATATTAATGATAATTAATTTTAAGTTAATTAATAATTTTGAGTTTTAGAATGTCAAATGTAGAAGAAAAGTAACCAAGGTTCAAGGTCTAATAAATAAAAATCTAAAAACTTAAAAAAAAAATCCATGCTGGCGCCACAGAGCCAGGGCACACTCGGCGCCACATCATTAAGCTCTTGTATTTTTTTATAGATTAATATGTTTGGGTGTGTGCTGCGGTGCCGCAGATGTACCACCATGGCATCGGGAATGCGTTGCCTTGGCATCAAGTCTCATGTTAGAATATTCTAGGATAACTTAGAAGATTATCTTGAGGTGCTGCGACGTTGGGTGGATGATCGTTGTGACGCTAGGTTCAGTTAGTAGATTTTAAATATTCAAAATATATAAAATCATTTTGCCAAATCATTTCCACACGAGCCTTATTGGAGAAGAAGGGAAAAGAAGGACGAGGAGAAAGGGAAGGAGAAAGTGGAGAGAGAGTATTTAGAGGTAGAAGCTCAAGATTTGTCTGTAGGACTGGTTTAGGATATTGTAGAGCAGGTAGACTTCTAAATCCACATCTCTAATTTTAATTTTAGTAAGTTAATAAAATGATGTAAACAAAAATATATTTTTCTCAGATTTTACAAGTTTTCATCGATTGCTTTATTTTTTTGGTGCAATGCTGCGATTGTTTTTTTGCCCACCTACTTCATATTGGTTATGTGCACCTGTTGTGTTTTGAGGAACTAGGGTGTCATCAGTTTTGGAATAATTTATGATTCATGGACAATAATGAATTCTCCTACTTCTAGGGCTCCTCTCCCTTGAATGATCGCACTAGCAAATTTTTTTTTATGGCCATTTTGGCAACCAAGGGGATTTTGCTCCTATGATTACCACATGATTGTTGGTTGTTTTTTTTGCACATTCCGAGGCCTTTTGTGTTTAAATTTCATTTTTGTTGCTTTTTAGGCATTGCCCTGTTTGTTGAAGCTCATTATAATTCATTTTCCTCTTAAGTTGTAATGTGATATTTTACTTTTTGTAATTATTTACTTTGTGAATGAATTGAGCTTTGCTCCTCATTTTCAAAAAAAGAAAAAGAAAAAGAGATTTTAGAAAAATAACTTCCGCCTCCACTTTTATCACTCATAAGGGTTATTTGGTTGGTTGAAAAATGAATACAATGTAAAAAAAATGCAATGTATTTAAAATATTTTTGAGTTTGTTTGAATGAGTGTAAAATAAATACAGAGAATTTTAGTTTTGTTTGGTTTGAAATAAAATTAATGCAGTGTAAAATCTAAAAATAGGGTGGTCGATAGTGGTAATAGGTGGTGGTAGCAACCAACAACATGGCTGGGGTAGTGGCTATCGTCGGTTGTCGACTGTGGTGTCATTGGAGGTCAGTGACGGGTCAAGCGGCGGTGATGGTAGGTGGTGGTGGTGGTGGTGGCATGCGATAGTGGTGGAGGGTGGCGGTGGTTGATAGCCAACGGTGGTGGCAATCTGTAGTGGCTGACGATGGCGACAATCATCAACGGATGACGGTGGCTACAACCGAAGATGATGATAGGCAATGAAGTTACAGTGTATTTGAAAATCTCTAAAATTGGAGGGATTTCAAATAAAAAAAATGAAATTGAAATTTAATTCCAAATATACTAAAATTTTGCACTACATTTTATTTACTTCAATCAAACACTTATTTTCTTCAAATTTTTATATTTAGAATACTTTAGATACTTTCACTTCAAATCAAATGTCCTCTCCCCTAAGCCACAAACTATTTCATCCACTATAAGCAAAATTTAGTTCTTCCCAATCAGCAAGCACTGTTTGCCTCGTCAGCCGACGGCTTCACAGCGTCTCGAATAAAATTTTGGTGGATAAAAAGGAGCGTCTTTTCCCTTTGCTTCCGATTTATTTCCATCTCCTCGGAATTCCGAATAAGCTAGGTTTTTCTCTTGCTCAACGCTCTACCATCTTCTCTAAGGCCATGGTTCCTACAGCCCGGTGAAGGAAACGTACGATCACCTTTAGCCGTCGGATCTAGTTGCCCAATTTATCCTCCACATCGACCACTGCTCCTAGGTGAGATCCCTCTCAGCGTTTCGGGTTCCTTGATCATGTAATGGTTTCCCTGATCCGATCTTTTTTTCACAAATCACCGTAAAGGGGAGGAGCCCTAAGTTAGAAAATTGTTTTTGGTGGATCGAGTTCTAGATTTAACTTGTTGATTCTTTTCTTATGTTTAGGTTTAGAATCGTTTTAAAAATGGGGGCACTGGTATCGAGATTCTGGTTCATGCTGTTTCCGGCTAAGGAGTACAAAATCGTCGTTGTAGGGTTGGATAATGCTGGAAAGACAACGACGCTCTACAAATTGCATTTGGGGGAGGTGGTCACCACGAACCCTACGGTTGGTAGTAATGTGGAAGAGGTTGTTTACAAGAACATACGGTTTGAGGTTTGTTTCTGATCGATTTTCTATTACATATTTTTGATATTTGCTTCTGCATTTAATTGTTTGGCCAGCAAACCATTCAATGGAATGATTATGGGTTCAAGATTTAGTTATAGGCTCTCTTTGCTGACATAGTTCAAGTGATTGCGAATTAGTTTAGTGAATATAATATTTTGACTTAGGAAATCTCCGTTACTTGAAGTGTTTAATTTTTTAATTGGTACGACTTTTTATAGCCACTGAAATTTAAACTGCTTCTCAATGGAGATTATGCTTCATTGTTCCCTTGGATTGTTAGATATTTTTTTGTGATGGAGTTTATGAGATGACAGTACTTATGGGATGCTTGGTTGCTATTATGGTTACATGAACATGGATTTATGTAATCTTTCTGATACTCAAATTCTCATATATCTTTGGCTCTAATCCTGAGAAACCTTTTGAAAAGATGTTTAGATTAGTAGTTATAGTGTCATTAACCATGCATTTAGGCTAGAATAAAACAATTATACAACTATTGAACAAAAACAGTCTTGAACAAGGAAGTTACAAAAGGATTAATCCAACACTGTTTAGGGGATAAAATAGTTAGTTTGCTGCTAATTATTGGATAATGATTATTTATAACTAAGACTGGCATTTCTTTTGAAGTCCTGATGAAACTTTTCTTAGTTTAGAATCATCGCTGAACTATCCTTTTTTTATTCTTAAAACATTAAATTCTGATCATAAATACTGGAAATTTAGATTTTGAAACCTTTTTGCTAACCCGTCCTCTTTCTCTCCATCCCACTATTTGGGATCTTGGATGCGCCATCATTTCTTCATATGCAAATCATATTACATAATGTAAACATCTTAATGCCATATCTTTGGTGAGAGTAAGCTTTATAAAATAATAATTTGCATGGAATGCGCTCTCACACGATAGGGAGATTTATGAAGATATATGAGAGTATTGGGTTTAATCCTGTATGAAATAGTTTAAATAAATATTTTATTTATGTAAAAGTGGTTGCCTTTCAGTTAAATGTTTAAGCTAATATGTTGAAAATGATACTAACTACTTAAGCTTGTTAGTAGGTTGGGTTCATAAGCATTTGATCTTATTCAAGCTGGATCAAGATTTTGTTGAAAATGTGTCAACATATAGTTTACATTTTTGCTAACTCGTATTCAAGAGAGGATTCCTTTTAAGTTTTTATGCCACACTTTTGGGTGGACATAAAATCCATGGCTTTTTGCGAGAGGAGTCTATGTGCTAATCCATAGGCTATTTAAGGATTGTTGACATCAACAAAAGGTATGAATGGTGATAAAGTAATGTTGATGGCGGTCACATTGAGGTGGAGTTGCAGTCTAGTGGTAGCAATAGCAACATGGGTGGTCTCTTTGCAACTTGTGGATAACAAGTACAAAACAAATGTGTAGCCACAACAATGTTGACAAATGATGTGAGTGAAGTTGGCGGGCAATGGCGAAGAGAACAAAGTAATATGATTGAATGCTTCAAATGACTGCATTTGTGTCAATGATTGAAAGACAACAAAATCATTATTAAATTAGGCGAAGAAGATCCACAACCTTGAAATGAAAACAATTATATTATTTTTAAATTGGGGCTTGAAACACGTTTCATTCCATTTTGAAGGTTAGATTTTGAGTATGGTAATTGGCTTACCGAATGTAGCAGTTGATTTCATGTTTGGATGGAGTTTGTCAAAACCCATCTAGTCCACAAACCCAATTGATCTCCTAGTTCTTACTTCATAAGAAGTCATATTATATTAAAAGTTCAAGTAGGCTCTTGTAATTGAGGAATGTGTTGCTTTTGTGGTCTATGGTTCTCTCACTTATTAATGAGCAAAGTTGAGTGACAAGTGCTCCATTTTGTTTTGAGCTATATTTTTTATCTATGATGCTTGATTGATGATGTTCATTTTCAATTTGAAAGGGAATGAGAGTTCATATGGAAAATTTTGAAGTTTAGAGGAAAATAGTGAGAACATGTTGGTTTGCATTTACATGCAAGTGATTGGCCTTCACCCTTGATCTTATGACTCTTCGGTCATGTTTTAGTGTTGGCTGAAGGTGTTTTACAGGTGATCTGCCAGTGCCACCATAAGAAATTTAAGACCACTTTAATGCATGTATTTATAGTTTTATATCTTAGATTTTCTAAGCATTCAGATTGTTTGATTTGATGCCATGGACACAAACGACTTTAGGTTTCTTATGAATTAGCAACTATTGATTTGAAGGTTATGGTATTTTTATTTCGCTTGCCTTTCTAGATTTCACACATATTTTATTTTTTTATTTGGTTTGATATTTTAATTCCTTTTATTTCCAATAAATTCATTTTAAGAATCTATACCCCTTACAAATATTTTACTATAATATAGCTTAATTTTAGAATAAATCATCATTTAATTTATTTCTGTAGTTGCTTTATAATTGGCTTTACAATGATCCATCCAACATGAAAGTTGAATTGGTGATCAGTTCCACAACTGGATAAATATCTTGAAATGTATTAAAAATTATTCTTCCACCGAAGTTCTTTGAAGACATGCCTATCTTTATCTGTAGCAGTATATTTCGAAATTACTATTTGTTTTTTTGCAGGATTCTTGATCGAGGTTATAGTTAACTGGCACAATGAGTTTTGTATAATGGAATAATTGCAAATACGGACGTGCATTAGTTATGTGAGATAGACCTTTGTCTTTGAAAGGATCTCAAGCTTGGAGACCACTTATGCATGGTGGCATATAATGCATTTTGGATGGGAGGGCCATTTTCTGTAATAGTACAAAAATGCTATGTTTTTTCGACTGCTTATGAAATATTAGCCATTTCCCCTTGGAGAGGCCACATATGATGTCCCATCCTAAAGATGTCGTGCCTTAATTTGGTTGAACTTACTATATATTTTTTCCTATTTCTGTAGTCTGATGCATATAGTGTAGGTGCTAAACGATGCAATGGGTGAGTATCTGAATCTTGTTTTTAATATCATCACTTTAACCTTATCTATATATTGTAGAATCTTCTTCTAGTGATCATCTTCATACCTGAAACAGAGAAGGCAAAAGCAACGAAGAACATAGAAGAAGATAAGAGAATGAACAGTGAACCGTGCTTTTTCATTGCCGTTTGTGTTGCTTTTACAGGAGTATATAATCCCATGATATCCCAAACTTGAACGGCTGAGATTGGGTAGTTGTACACAAACGGTGAGGATTAAAGAGTCAGAAAAAGCACTCTGTTATGGCAGAGTAGTGGAAGCATGAGTTGATATTTCGCCTTGCTTATCAGCTTGCTTATCACCTCCCCTCAAGCTAGTATTCGGCTCCAGAATAGTTAGCTTGTGTCGTAGTGACTGGAAACGTTGTAAAGACAATGCTTTTGTAAATATATCAGCCAACTGGTCGGTGGTATGAATATGAGTAACTTGGAGCAGTTTGTTGACAATGCATTCACGAACGAAATGAAAATCAATTTCTATATGTTTTGTTCGTGCGTGGAATACTGGATTATTGGCAAGCGCAATGGAGGAGATGTTGTCACAAAATAAAGTGGTAGGAGAGGAAGAAGTGATACCAAATTCAGTCAATAATCTTTGAAGCCAAATTATATCCATTGCAGCTGTTGCAAGTGCACGATACTCGGCTTCTGTAGAAGATCTTGCAACAGTTTTTTGTTTCTTAACTTGCCAAGAAATCAGATTACTGCCTAAAAATGCGCAATAACCGGTTGTAGACTTTCTATCAATAGGATCACCTGCCCAATCTGAGTCAGAAAAAGCATGTAAGCGAAGTGTAGTTGACACCAGTGGTAAGCCAAAAGAAAGAGTTCCTTTTAGGTAGCGTAAGAGACGTTTAAGAAGTTGAAAATGAACTTCTTGAGGTTGATGCATATGCTGGCATAACCTATTTACTGTGTAGGAAATGTCGGGTCTAGTTAACGTTAAATACTGTAGAGATCCGACAAGTTGTTTGAAGGAATCGGCTTGAGCAGGTGGAAGAAGCGGTGAACCAGTGAATGCAGTTTTGGAAGCAATGGGAGTAGAGATTGACTTGCACTCAGCCATACCAGCTTTTTGAAGAATATCTGCAGCATACTTTGATTGGGATAAGTGAAAACCGGTTGGAGTATGTAGAACTTGCATACCAAGAAAATAAGAAACGCAGCCAAGGTTTTTCATATTAAACCGGTTATGCAGAGCACATAAGAGATGTGTAATCTTTGAAGCATCATTACCAGTTAGTAATATGTCATCAACATATACTAAAATATAAATGACAATGGAATCATGATTGTAAAGTAACAGAGAAGGGTCGGCTTGACTGTGGTGAAACCCATAGGTAATAAGGAATGTAGAAAAAGTCTCAAACCATTTTCTTGGAGATTGTTTAAGTCCATATAAAGACTTTTTTAAAGAACAAACATAATCCGGATGCAAGGAGTCTTTAAAACCGGTTGGTTGAGACATAAAAATTGTGTCGGTGAGAGTCCCATGAAGAAATGCATTCGAAATATCAAGTTGAAGCACTTTCCATTTAAAGGTTGCAGCAGCTATAAGAAAAACACGAATAGTTGGAAGTTTAGCTACAGGACTAAACGTTTGAGAATAATCCAAACCGTGTTGTTGGTTGCAGCCGAGAGCAACCAATCTAGCCTTATGCCTGGCAATTGAACCATCTGAGTTATACTTAGTTCGGAAAATCCATTTGCATCCGAGCACATGTTGAGTTGGAGAAGGTGGAACTAACGTCCACGTTCCTTGTTGTTGTAGAGCAGCAAACTCAGTGGACATGGCTTGGCGCCAAGCTAGCTGTTTTACAGCTTCTGTGTAACAAGTTGGATCAGATGAAACAACAGTAGTACTCATATTGATAATGTGTTTTGGTTTTAAATTACCAGTCCGTAGCCGTGTGATCATAGGATGAGTGGACAGATTTGGTGGTGGATCGGAAGAATGTATGGTTGTGGCAGAGGGTGAGGTAATATTTGGTAAAGAAGATATGGGAGGAGAAGAACTGATGGTCGGTATGGAGAGAGGAAGACCATGTTGATATGATTTTGGAGGAGAGTGATGATTGGAATCAGACAACAGAACTTGTGAAGAGGGAAGAGACACGTTTGTAGAGGAAGATTGTTGAACAAAAGTTGGTACAAGAAGAGATGGAGGTGTATAAGAGGGTAATGCAGAGGATGTTGGAGGTTGTGTAGTGGACATTTGAGCAAAAGGATAGACCGTCTCAACAAACTTCACATGACGGGAAGTAAATATTTTTGCTGATTCAATGTTAAAACAGTAGTATCCTTTTGCATTGGGTACATAGCCAATAAACACACAAGGTAAAGATCTGGGTTGAAATTTGGTGGAGGCAATTGATGGAAGGAATGGATAGCAGAGGCATCCAAATACTTTAAGCATAGTATAATCTGGATGTTTTGAATAGAGAAGATAGAATGGAGATTTGTTTTGTTTGGACAGAGGTGGCAATCGATTAATCAAATAAACTGCAGTAATAACGGCATGTACCCAAAACTGATTTGGTATTTTGGAATCAAGAAGTAAAGTGCGTGTAGTTTCAAGAATATGACGGTGTTTTCGCTCCGCAACACCGTTTTGTTCGGGAGTGTAAGGACAAGTAATTTGATGAAGAATTCCACATTGAGATAAAAAGGATTGAAAAGATTTAGAGGAATATTCTCCTCCTCCATCCGATCGTAAGCATTTGAGACGTTTATTGAATTGATTTTCAACTAAACGTTTAAACTGAAGAAAAGCATTAGGTACATCAGATTTCGCTTTTAACGGATATAACCAAGTGAAACGAGAAAAATCATCAATAAACAATACATAATATTTAAAACCATGTAAAGATAGAACGGGGGAAGGACCCCATACATCACTATGTATTAAGTCTAACACTTGAGTAGATCTAGATAAAGAAGAAGCAAATGGTAACTTGTGACTTTTAGAAATATCACAAGTGTTACATTGACTATTTGACGACAGAGAAACAGACGACGAACGACAGTATTTAGGTAGCTGCAAGAGAACGGGATGAGATGGATGACCAAGACGTCTATGCCATAGTTGAGTAGTGGAGCATATTGCTGAACAGGCAGACTCAACTTGAGGATGACGTTTCTTAGTTTGGATTGGGTAGAGTCCTCGAACAGTAGGACCGTGAAGGAGAGTTTGGTTGTTCGTCAAGTCCTGAATATGATAACCACGAGAATCAAATGTAACAGCACAAGAATTATCCGTTGTAAGACGGTTGATAGAAATAAGATTTTTAGTTAAGTGAGGAACAAGATGAAGAGAGGAAAGGTGAAGCTTACGGCTAGGAGTAGGTAATAAACCTTGACCAGTATGAGTTATCGGTAGAAGATCACCATTGCCGACCATAACCTGTTGAGCACCTTTATATGGTCTGACATTGTATAGCTGATTTGAATCAGCCGTAAGATGTGCTGTTGCTCCTGTATCGAGTAACCAATCGGAAGACGACTGTGATAGCTCAGCGGAATATGCAGACGCAGGAGATTGATAGTTAAAATCTCCACGGTACCAACACTTGACGGCCGAATGTCCATACTTTCCACAAATTTGACATTCGATAGATGGAGCAGTAGAAGAGTTGCTGCGAGAAGTATTGGTCCGTCCACGAGGAGGTCGAGAAGAATAACGACCACGATAGCCACGACCTCGAGCTCTACTACGTTGAGCTGTGAATGCAGGTAGAGGTTCGGATGCAAGAGACAGCTCTCGCACAGACTCAGCAGCAATATTGAGCTCTTCGCTACAGAGAAGAGCATAGAAATCATCCAAACTGATTGGATTCAAATTCGTTCTGATACCATGTAGAATCTTCTTCTAGTGATCATCTTCATACCTGAAATAGAGAAGGCAAAAGCAACGAAGAACATAGAAGAAGATAAGAGAATGAACAGTGAACCGTGCTTTTTCATTGCCGTTTGTGTTGCTTTTACAGGAGTATATAATCCCATGATATCCCAAACTTGAACGGCTGAGATTGGGTAGTTGTACACAAACGGTGAGGATTAAAGAGTCAGAAAAAGCACTCTGTTATGGCAGAGTAGTGGAAGCATGAGTATCTGATATTTCGCCTTGTTTTTAATATCATCACTTTAACCTTATCTATATATGTGGAGGTCTTTTGCTATATGTACTGTTAAATCCATTTAGTAGCTTTGGAGTATGCAAAACAAAGCCTTTTGCCTCTTTTATTTGAATAGGGAGAAGACTGATGTGCCTTCAAAAATTGTCTTCTCCATTTTAAATTAACAAAATTCTGAATCGTAATTTTGAATTTATGGGAAATTGGGGAGTTTGTGGTATAGAAGTATGAAAAATTAGAACAATCATTTGAGACGGATTCACTTTTAATGAATAAAAGAAAAGCATCTACAGTTTAAATGGTCTATATTGTTTAATCTGTTTTAAGAATGAAGGTGAATGAAGGCGTCCAAAGCAATACAAAAGCATAAATCTAGTTCAGAGATTATATGCTCTTGAATCATGATCCATAGGAAGGGTTGGTGAAGCTTATTTATTTATTTATTTACTGATGAAAAAGCTGGGTAAACCCTTCTGTTTGAAGAGAGCAAAATTACAAAGATAATTATAAAGGAAATTTAGAAATACAAAAAAATAAACCAACTAAAGAGGTAAAATTAAGAAAAACTAGAAAAGTGCCTTAGAATAGAAGGAAAGTGAATCGCCTCCTTGAAATCATTGATTTTTATCAAACCCTTCCCGTTTGTGTTGTTGATCCGGAAGTAAACACAATTAAAATGTTAAATTAATGTTTCTTCTCCTTGTTTGAAAAATATCTAGCATTAATTTCCTTTCAAATGATATAATTGAAAGAAAGAGATGACATCCCAAGATCCCTAGAATTATTCTAGATATAAATTTTCTAAAAAAAGAGAAAGCAGAATCAAAGCTAACAATAGGGAATGCAATGCTGAAAAGATTATAAAGGCTCTTTCAAATATTAGAGATGGTGAACATCCAAAGAAGGCATGAAAATCATCTTCCAGCTTATCCTTACACATATCACAGATACCAAAGTTGATAATCCCTTTGCAATGAGGACAGACTTTGCAATGAATTTCCTCATATAAATAAACCAAAGAAGAACCATAATTTTGAGAGTAGCAATATACTTTCAGATGTGAGAGCAATTGGGTGTGAGAACACTCCATGAATTAGTAGGAGATGACAGAAAATATCATTAGGAGAAGGTAGCCAATAAGGGAAATCCCTATCATAATCTAGATAAAACTTATTGATATGAGACAAAGGAAGCTTTTGCTATCAATGGGGTGAAAAGGAATAATCTTTCTCCATAACTGATACCAACCACAGTTAGTTGAATAGAAGAAGGCAACATAATTATTATAATTTACAACAAAGTGAAGATTTTATTGAATTGAGTAGCAAGGGATCAATTGTTAATCCATTTGTCCTTACAAAAGCTAATGCTTTTACCATCATGAAATTTCCAATAGATGTTAAGTAAAATGACCAATAGCTTTAGAAACTCCTTTAATAAAGTTGGAGCATCCGAGACATTACTGGACCAAAAATCCAAGGAGTCAAGATACTAAAATGCTTGTTATGGATGATAGTGCTAATAACGTAATCATTTTTTGGTTGCATAGATTTCCAAATGCATTTGTCTAGAAGGTACAAGTTCAACATATCAAGACCTCCTTTATCTTTAGGCCTACAAATGTTCTTTTCCACTTGATGAGATTTAGGCCACCACTATCTTTTTTTACTCTTCCAAAAAAGTTTTTTCTAATACCATCAATTATTTTTTTCACTCAATTAGGATTCCAGAAGGAAAATAATAGTAGAGAGTAATAGAGGAGAACATTGAATCTATAAGTACATTCATACTTCCTTTAGAAAGGAAGTTACCTTTCCAAGAAGCGAGTTTTGACTGATCTTTCCTATGAAAAGATGCCTAAAAGCACGCTGAAGATTTTTAGAGCCCAAAGGAATGCTATAAAGCACTTGAATTAGAGAGTTCAAAAAAACAACTCAAAATGTCAGCAATAGCCAGTAGGGGTATACTTGCTAGACAACTTAACTAAGGTAAAACCAAGAAGATTTGGAGAAGTTAATTCTGAGACCAAAGACTTCATCAAAGATATTTGAAATATTCTTGAGAATCTTGGATTGAAAGGGAGAAGCTCCGCAAAATAGTAGTGTTGCCTGCGAATTAACGACTAGGAGGAATGCACGCGCATCACGGCTTTCAAATTTCAGACACCTTATAAACTGGCAGGCAAGAGCTTCATTGACAACAAGTTAAAAATTCTGCACAATACAACCTTCTGAATTTTATCATATCATTTTGCTTTTCAAAATAACTTTTCCCACATATTTAGCACATTTATTTTGATCAGGTGGCATCATATGTTATCACATCATGTATTTTGTCGACAATCTTTTTTTTTCTTTGTAAGTGCCCAAACATGAAGAATAAAAAAGCATTAGAAAGGTTTTTAGCCTCTTCTAACAACGTAGCTAATTCTGAACCTAGTGCGTCAATGCTTAAGATACGTTTTGAACCTTCATTAAAACCGGCTAGTCTTATGCCCACAGATCATTCCTTTTATTTTACATTTGCAAGATAAGGATATTATTATCCATGCATTTGTTATTTGTTCTTTTTCTGCAATACCATGAACTTACAAAACAGAGGTGGCTTGAGCATGTACAACTGAGAGAAGAGAAAAGGCAATTTAAGATGGTGGTGCTATGATTAACTTGTAAGGGCTAGGAAGAATGAGTTGGCCAAAGCTTCCGTGGTAAAGAGTTACAATATTAAAAACAACTAGCTAAAAAGGAAAGCAACAAGAAAAGCAGTTTTAATATGCAAAGGGGCTGTTTGAGGATTTGTCATGCTATTGGATGCTTTAAATATATTTTTCCCTAGGGATTCAGATTTTTATTTTTCATGTCTTGTTTGATGTTTTCTAAAGTTTACCTAGGTTAAGAGGGCTCTAGCCGGTGGTTAGGGATTTGAGATAGTGGAATCTCCCTCTCTAATTGAAGATCCAATTGTATCTTGCATTTCTCTTCATAGTTATTTCAATAAAATTTATTTTTGGGTGTACAATTTTCATATTTTGCTTGTTGATTTTGCCAAAAATACGTTGATGTAGGAAAGACTTCAGGTTTCCCCCTTCACTATGCGGCTACCCCTTCGGTTTATGTGTGATGCTTGAATTCCCTGCTTATTAAATGTTGTTTTGATGCTTCGGTCCCCCCCGGCTGACGAGTGGTGTTTCGGTTTCCCCCTAGAAGTTGTTATTTTTTGCTTCGGTTTTCTCTCCTACGGCTGTCCCTTTGGGTTCTGGTATGCTGGAGTTTTTTATGTGTTTATAATTGTTGATTTTGATGTGCATTAAATATATGTATTAATTTGTATTTTTTATCTTTTCTTCCCCTATATAAGGGCGGTTTTGTGGTTGTTTTATCGGAGTTTTAGAAATGAAAATTTGTGGAATGTAAAAACCTGCGGGTTTACATAGCTTGTGAGTTGTGAGCAATTGTCTTCTTTCCCTTCTTCTCTTAAAATTCGTCTTGGTCTTCTTGGTTCCCGCATCACTTGTATCCTTCTTCTCAAAATTATATATAAGTTTTGTGGTTTATGTTTGTCTTATTTGTGCTTAAGGAAGACATTTAGTTTTTGCAATTCTATTGTGTTGTACTACTTTGGTTGCATCATACGTCCACTTCATAACAAATTGGTATCATAGCATAGATCCGGGTACCTATGGCGGGGACAGAAAGGTAGAAGTATTGGAAGGTGAGATCGGACGATTGGAATCTGATTTTGCGGAAAAGATTTCAAGTTTCGAAAATCAATTTTTATCCGTCCATGAGAAGATTGATGGGAAGTTTGCCATCATAGAAGAAATGATGAGGAAGATGCTTGAGTTTCAAACCAAAACGGTGACGTGAGAAGCGAAGGGGGCCACTGGCGATCAATGGAGTGGGGGAAACTCTAATCCAATAAGGAGAGGGGAAGATAAGGAAGTGGAGATTTTAGAAGGAGAAGAGAGAATGCTTCTTTGGAGCCTATTCCTAGGAAGGAGACAAGTAGAAAATATGGGTAAAGGTGTGAAGATGTTGGGTATGTGCGAAGGAATGCAGAATTTGGAAGGGAGAAAAAATTAAATGCAAAAAGGCTATTTGAGGATTTGTCATGCTATTGGATGCTTTTAATATATTTTTCCGTAGGGTTTAGCTTTTTTATTTTTCATGTCTAGTTTGACGTTTGTTGAAGTTTACCTTGTTTAAGAGAGCTCTAGTTGGCGGTTAAGGATTTGGGATAGCCGGATCTTCCTCTCCAATTGAAGATCCAATTATATCTTGCATTTCTTTTCATAGTTCTTTCAAAAAAAAATATTTTTGGGTGTTCCTATTCCCAATTTTCGTGTTTCGCTCATTGATTTTGCTATGAGCTTACAGAAAGCGAATCTTTCTTTTAAGTTTTCTTTTGAAACTTTCTGTACTTTTTTTGTGATGCTATTATTTATTCATTTTTAGATTTTTCTATCTGCTGCTTTAGTTCCCTCTTATTCCTATTCTATCCCTTTTCCTTTCTTTTGTTTATTTCTTTATTTTTAAATAGAAGACATAAATGTTGCAGGAAATGGAAAAGACTTTGGGGCTGTTTGGTTGCCTGAATTAACAATTGAAGAGATGAAAGAAGAATAAAATCAAATGACTCAGTGTTTCATCATTATCTTAAATTCTCGACTCCTTTGGCTAATTTTTAGCGGAACAAAAGGAAAACTCTCCGATGCCGGTTATTATTTTTGTTAATCGTGTACTTCACGGGAGGCCGACTCCTGCGTCTTCGAAAGGCCGCTTAGCAAAACGAGCGGGTTTGAAACTGTCTTCGTCATGGGTTCATGAACCAGCCCTATCGTGTTTTCCATACCTGACGAAGAGCACTTTACTTGTTCGATTGTTATTCAGCTGCATCCTTAGTTTTGATTGTTATTTGAGCCGAATGTCGAACAACAACGATAGTTATTTGCAAATGAAGGAGCGATCCCGTGCGGTATAATCGCTACTCGCTCTCGCGCGAATGAACGTTTAAGTTGAACGACAAAATATTATTTTTGCAGTGAAGCCGAGTTAAGCAAACGGTACAATTCTAGAGCGTGCAGGAATCTCCCTCTAGACGCCGCTGCCACCTCTGGCGAGTATAAGGCTCACTCATGACGTAACCAGTTCTTTATTATTAGCTTCATTTTATTATTATTATTATTATTATTATTATTATTATTATTATTATTATTATCCCATCTGCTTCTTCCCCACGGCCTTTTCTTAACCTATCTACGGCCACGATTATTGTTTTTACCAGCTGTTAAACGTATCAAAGCTGGAGTCCAACGATCTCCATGGACTTCACATACCCAATGCCCAAGCTCCCATGTAAGAAACGGTCTGCACCAATTCAAGCAGCGTGCTGGAGTCCACGCTACAAATCAGCACGGAACTCTTCGATTCAGACTTTTTGAACCTGAGCTGCACGCAAAAACAAAATGTGGCGCGGTGAAGATGGAAGAGCGGCCACCAATGGGAATTGTGAATCCCCTCCCATTGGGGGAGCTTCCGTCATGCAGACGGAAAGGGACCAGAACAGAGATCTCAGCGGCGTGACCACAGAGGAGGGCGAGGGGGCGGACATCGTCGTCGGAAAGGGCCCATATTTTCGGGCGATAGCTATGCTAGTTCGGAACCACCGGTTGAAGAGTGATGGAGGGTTGATGGAGGAGGACAGTGACGGCACGAAAATCTGGTGCATCTATCACGGTGAGAGGGCGTCAGTAAGGGGGCCATAGGCAGGCGACGGCTCGGGCACTTCAGTTCGGGTCATTCTTATGAATTTTGTTTTCTGCATTTTAGTTGATCTATTTTATGTTAAATTTCCTGTTTAAATACCCTCTAGGTTAATTTATATCATGAGTGTAATGTAAAGCCCGAGGGGCAATTTTGTAATTGATATATTTTCTAACTGATCTTCTGAAGCCTCAAATATATGGCCTTTAGCTATTCCGTCCCGGAAAATAGAGGGGTAAATTGGATTTTATGAAAAAGTTACTTTTATTTTCCATACTTGTAGTTTTATACTCATCTTTATGTGAGAGAGTGTATAGCGAGATTCCTCAATGACAGGAATCGAAGTTGTCACCAGCCGCAGGATGGGTCCGGGCTCGTGATTTAGAAGGTCCCTTTGATGAAGGGCAATACGTATCACCCACCGACCTTGGTTGCATGAATACGGCCGGGTTCATGGATTTCTATTCAAATTATTTGGTTAAAAAAATAACTTTTCACTTTACTCCTTGTCGACATCCTCATCCTAACCAAGCCACCGGCCACCTCTTCACCATCCCGCAGGCCACCTTTTCACAACCCGCCGGCCACCTCACCCCCTCATTCTCCCTTGGCCATGCCTCTTTCCAATTTGGGTTGCAGACAACCAAACAGTCTCAATGTATTCGGAATACAATGACAATTTGGGACTTTCACACTGCATTTCAAACTTTGAACGTTGCATTTCTTTTTCAGACAACCATCAATTCAGCCCCTTTAATTAAGGCAATTGAAAGATGGCATCTTAATTTGAATAGAATCAATCTGACTCAGTGTTTCATCATTATCTTATTCTCGACTCCCCATTTGGTCATAATGACAACTCTCATGCCGGTTGAAATTAATTTCAGAATTTGAATTAATGTGCACTCTCACCCACTCTGGTCCTTAGACCCGCCGGCCCCCTCTTAGCAATGACTGCTCCCTCCTTTACGTCCCCCATGGGTTCATGGCCCATTAATTTCTTTGATTTGAATTTTAAAATTCAAATCAATTCCTGACGGATCCTAACTTTAACTTGTTAAAATTGAAATTAAAATTCAGCTGCATCTTTGATTAAATTCCTAATTGATTCCCTCCTCTTTGTGCAGATTTCCTTCCATGTATGATAGTTCCATTTGCAAATCCCTAGAATCTTAGAATTCCGTACTGATCAATGTAGTTCCTAATTAAGAAAAATATTAGCCTTTCTTGCCTAGTAGAAATATTTCCAAGTCATAACAGCAAAGTCGAATTTTATAGAGCGTGCAGGCCAATGTATTAAGATTCTTTCCTAAAAGCCTGACTTAGGAATTAAGGGAAACAAACCCACCCCTCCCTCTGCTCTCATAGCGTGTAATGACCGAGGCTTGAACCGGTGCTAGAGTTCTCTTATCTATTAGCTTCCCTATTTTTCCCTCTACATCCCGTTGGCTCACCATTGGAATTATCCTAAAGGTTATTTATTAGCTTCTCTTTGGGAAGAGCTTGGATATTAACTTGCTATCGTACAGGCTGATTATTGTTTTTCCAAGGCCTCAGCTTGGGTTGCCAGTATCCTCCAAACCCCCTGAATGTCCCATCCTGAAATCTTTCTAACGGGATGGCTGTCAAGAAGTTCTGAAAATTGAAACTGCTGTCCAACCCTGATTTCTGCACCTCCCCATCGGCTGGTCAGCCCCAAAACTCAACCCCCTTGCAGAATTGATTCCAGACTTTTTTGACATCATTGGATTGCTGTCAAAAACAGGGATTATCCAACCAATGGAATTGTGAATGCTGGTGTTTCATGCATTGATGGGCATTTCCAATAACCCAAAATCTGCTGAGAGATCATTCTCCGATGCTAGTAAAGACCTACCCGTTCAGTTGAAGATATGAGTTTACTTCAGGATATTGCATCTTTGTTTAAAAAAATCTAATTACATAGAAAAGCAAGAAACATTTTATTTTTAACTAGATCTAGCGCTAACATTGATCGATGGTTCATTTTACTTGCAAAATTATAGGGTTTAAAACTCTTTAGTTTGGTTTCCTGTTCCTCAAACCCCATGACTTTATATTGCAACAATTGTGTCACCATCTAAATAGTTAAAATCCTTATTTTGAAGTAGATAGTCATTTCATACGGGATATTGTCTGTTTCAAGTAAATTGCTAATAATTTCTCCAATTCAAAACAAGTGGTGGATATTTTTGCCAAAGCTCTAGGGCGCCTACTTTTTTCTCATTTATGTAACAAGCCAGATTTAATAGATATATACGCTCTTCTTTTGAAGGGAGTGTTGATTATTACGTAGTGTAAACCTACCTAATATTTTAGAACAACTTTTGTTTGTATAAAGTTGAGAGTGAAATGAGTTTTGAGCAAGCGACTGATCATTCCTGGTTTTACTAATCCAAATGCATGAACCATCCGATTGAAAAGCTTGGGCTGCAAGTCACTGAGTTGATTGATGCAACCATTGGTACTGTCAGTCTCCTTAGCTAAAATTTAACCATGAAAGATAGCACTTGTCTTTTGTTGCTTTTTTTTTTTAGGATGGTTAGGGGATTTGAGCCCAGGTGAGATGGGAGGAATTTCTTCAGTCAACCACTTGGCCTCAGACCCAATCTCGTCTTTTGTTGCTTTAGGAGTGCTATTTTTTGCCACGGCAATTTCATTGATTGGACATCCTTGATGAGGAATTGTTTTCTTAACGCTGAGACTAAATTGTTGGCTATGGCTTGTGAGAATGATGGTTATAGAGCATTGAGCATGGATAGACAGCCAGTTGATACCTAAATTCTTTCTAGTTTCTTATGAAAATCTTTGTATTTCTTACCTAGCTTTCCTATTGCCGGCTTGGTATTTGACTTCCAGTAATTTTTGTCCTGCTATGTATTTACATTCTGGGATAATATCTTAGTTCTTTTGAATCAAGAGATTGGAAGAATACGCTTTATCAACCTCAGTTCTTTATCATATTCATTTCCTTGGATCAATTTTCTCTCTACTGCAACCCAGGTGTGGGATCTCGGTGGGCAAGACAGGCTAAGAACTTCATGGGCGACATACTTCAGAGGCACTCATGCCGTGATCGTGGTGATCGATAGCACGGACCGGGCGCGAATCTCCATAATGAAGGATGAGCTCTTTCGACTGCTACGGCATGATGACCTCGAGCATTCCGTTGTGCTCGTCTTCGCAAACAAACAGGATCTCAAGGAAGCAATGTCTCCAGCTGAGATCACCGATGCCCTTTCCCTCCATAGCATAAAGAAACATGACTGGCACATACAGGCCTGCTGCGCCCTCACCGGCGAGGGGCTATACGACGGCCTTGGCTGGATTGCTCAGCGAGTGACCACCGCCGCCCAGCCAACCACTTCTTGATCTGTAAGTCTGTTAGTGGCTCAGTGTGTGCGTGCATAGAAATCAACTATTAACTCTATGGAGATTCCCAAATATAACTTGAATCCCTTCAATGTGTTTTTTTACTTGTTGAGATAATTTGAATATTTCACATGACCATTATTTTGGGAGGAAAGGGAAAGAAATTGTATGCAGTTCATAAGCTAACGCTCACTTAAAACGTTTGTTTCAGCTTCAAGTTTCATCTACTGAATAAATATAGTTGTTGAAGGAAAAGTGATTATCTGTTTCCTTACAGTGGTGCTTGTATTATCGTGGCTGTACAAATTTTAACTTTAAAATTCTTATTTCAAGTAGTTCTTTGCATATAGTAAAATCCTTGTTTTTTTTTTTTTTTTGAATTAACCATGTTTGTAGTCCTTGCTTTTGATAACCTATTTGCTTGTCATTAGGTTTATTTTAAAATGAGTGGAGATTTTGGTTGTTCAAAGTAAATTTAGGCTTCGTTAGAGACTATTTCTTAAAACAGCTTAGGAAAAATCATTTATTGCTTGCCATTGCCTACTTTGGCAACCATCGCTACCTACAATCGCTATTGCTTGTCACCCTAGTGATGTAGACAAGGAATATAGGGACCATATATTTCTTGAACACAATAGACACACAAGAAGAAATCTGACACAATGAGTAGAACTTAAAACAAATTTTATTAAATAAACGTAAACGACCCAAAACTTGACAAACACAACAAAAGATGCTAGGAGATTTTAAAGAAATAAAAAAAACGTTATCCTCAGACAACCGTCAGAGCGGGTTCCTCACATGCATCGAATTTGTAGGTTAAATAAGTAAAGTGTATAGAACTAGCAAACCGATGGTCCACCACTGCAAGATTATCCCAAATGCTTCCAAATCAACCAAGACACGACACCCTAAAGTTGCTTCACTGTTGAGAAGAAGGATACAGATGGAGTGGCACTTGCGGAGAGACGAAGAGATTAGAAGCCCGAGAAGAAAGGGTGGAAAGAGCCCGCAGAATTTCCGGAGGGGATGAGAAAAGAAGGTTGGAAAGAGCCCGCAGGATTTCCGAATAAACCCGCAGGTTAATAGCAAATATGCTCACAAATATCAACTGCTTTTTCTTCACAACATCATCTCATTTTTATAGGCAAAGAAAAGGAATTCCAAAAGCCACCTTTATGAATGCACCCAACATCCCGAGCATTATTTTCCATAGGATTTCCAAAAGCCCTTTTCGGAAAATCAACTCAGCAGCTCACGGAACCAAGGCACCAGCAAACATGCGGAAATTTCAAAGCAGCACAGTAACGGGAAAAAGCATCCCATTTCGGAAATCAGCCCCTTATTAATTCTGAAGGAATAGTTACAGGAAACATTGGTAACTCACGGCACCAAGGAGCCATAAAGCAAGCAGCCCGCCAGAATCCAAAGTAGTAAAGCATCGGGAAAACAAAGACTGGCTGAATTCCCAAAGGAAAATCAATAACTTCCCAATGAATTCTCAGCATAGAATTCAACCCCCATAAAATACAAGCCACGGAATCCCAAGAGACAAGAAGAAAAGGGGAAGGGGAAGGGACAAGGCCACTTCAAAAGTAAACTTCATAATGATGTACCTTTTTGGATATTAATGAGCTACTAAACTTCAGCTCAAGCAACTTAGGTAACAAGCTCAAAACCGAATGCTCCAAAACAGCCAACCGAGAACCACCAGCCGCTACGGACCAATTAAGCCAGCAAACCAAAGGTCTACCAAGCCATATGCACTACTTACCATGTTCATTGGATGCTTTCCCATCATTGGATATCTAAAAAAAAGAAAAGAAAACAAAATATACTATTGCTCAAATAAAATAAAAAGTACATAATTTCTTGATAGCATCAATTCTCCCCTGGTGGAAAATTCCCATCTCCTGATGAGAACGTATCAGCAACTCGTTCATAAAGCTCCAAGTTTTTTTTTTTTTTTTAGATCAGCAGCATCAATCCAGGTACAGTCAGTCAATGGCCGATTGCTCCATTTGACCAAAAACTTTTTGTGCTCTCCATGCCTCGTTTGAATAACCTTCACATCAATAACATCTTCGATTTGATCTTCAGACTTTACCAAAGGAGCAGAGAGTGGTAAAGTTTCAATATCTACAAAATCGTCAGAACCTCCTTCATATAAAGACAGGTCAGAAACATTAAAAACAGGTGAAGTGCCAACAGTATATGGTAAATCTAGCAAATAGGCATTAGCACCTAATTTTTTAATCACACGAAATGGACCAAATTTTTTTCTACGTAACTTTTTAAAAGTGCCAACATTAATAGGTAGATCCAAGAGGTATGCATTTGTGTCCAGAAAATGAAGTGCTTCATGATCAATAACAAATTTTCTTTGAACCAAATAACATCTCCAGAAGTTTAAAGCTTGCACAATAGCATAGAACTCCAAATCATAAGTAGAATACTTAGACTTAGACTCATTTAGTTTTTCACTAAAGTAAGCAACATGTTTTTCTTTTTGACTAAGCATTGCACCAATACCAATATGAGAGGCACCACAATTAACTTCAAAAATGATTTCAAAATTTGGCAATGTAAGAATGAGAGCTTGACTCATTTTTGTTTTAATAATTTCAAGTGTCCATCTAAAAATTCCCTTTTTCAAACAATCAGTAATAAGAGCAATCAGAGAACTGAAATTCTTTATAAATCTTTGATTGACAACTTCAGTTTGTTCATCGGTTTGAGGAAGATAAGCATTACTAAACTAAAGAGAAGTGCCTAACTTAGCCCACAGAGTTCTCCAAAAGTGACTTAAAAATCTAGTATCCCGATCAGAAGTAAAAGTTCGAGGGATACCATGAAGACGAACAATCTCTTTAAAATAACAAATTTTCCAATGAGAGGTTTCAAAATATGATTCATAGTTCTCATAAAAATACTAAAAGCATTTGAAAGACCAAAAGGCATCACTCAGCATATCAAGCATGTCATCCAGTTTAGGAATTGGAAATCGATATTTAATGGTGATTTTGTTTATAGCTCGGCTATCTACGCACATTCTCCAAGTTCCATCATTTTTAGGAGCAAGTAAAGCAGACACAGCACAAGAACTCAAACTTTCTTGAATCAAATCCTTTTTTAACAATTCAGATACTTGTCTAAAAAGTTTAGCATGCTTAGTTGGACTCATTCTATAATGAGGAAGGTTAGGCAAAGAAGTTCCAGGAATCAAGTCAATATGATGTTGAATTTGTCGCATAGGAGGCAATCCATTTGAAAAATCATCATAAGTTATATCAAAAAACTCATCCAATAAAGCTTGCATTTTCTTAGGAACAGTATCAGATTCTTTTCCCAAAATCAAATAAGTAACCTCAAAATGTTTCAAATCATTATCATTTAAAAGCAATTTAGGAGAAGTAATTTTGGCAACTGTGTTTTTCTTTACGGGTGAATCCGGCACATTCTTTTGTGGATGAAGAGTAAACTCCTTATTATTTTTCATCAAAGTATATGTGTTTTTCTCTCCATTGTAAACAATTTTGTTGTCGTACTGCCAAGGTCGTCCTAGCAAAATATGGCAAACTTCAAGAGGCACAATATCACAAACAATTGTCTTTAAATGATCCCCCAATTGATAAATTGACAGTACATTGTTTAGTGATTGGAACCTCACCCCCTTCTTTAAACCAAGAGATCTTATAGGATTTAGCAAGTGGTTTTGATTTGAGTTTAAGTTTGTCGATCAATTTTTGAGAAACAAAATTTCCAGAACTTCCACTATCTATCATAAGGTTACATATTTTTCTTTCGATGGTACAAGTTATTTTGAATATGTTTCCTCTTAGCCATCTATCCCCTTTGTCAATTGTTGTTGTAAGAACTTGTCAAATTACCAAAGACTCATCACTTTCATCTCCTTCTAAATCAATTTTTTCTAATTCAGCTTCATTTTCAGATTCTGTTTCATTATCCTCCTCTTCTTCTATCTCATTTTCATCTTTTATGAAATTAGTTCGTGGAGGATTATTCTTTCTGCAAGTAGCTGATAAGTGACCATGTAACCCACATTTGTAACAAGGTCTAATTTGCTTAGACTGTTCAGACGGTTTATTTCTTGCTACCCCTTTTTCTTTTTTTTGATTTTGACTTTCAAAAGCTTTAATCTCCAGACCTGATGTTCCCCCAGAAGTTTGAGATTGAGATTTAATCCTGCTAGTTAAACGACGTTTATACGTTTCCACGATTTTTTTCTCCCTTTTCCCTTTGATGTTGCTTTTCCAATTTTAAAGTCATACGATAAGCCTTGTCAGTTTTAATGATATGATGCAAATTGAGTTGATCTTTAAATATTGTTCGAGCATGATCAGTTGGCAAGAATTTTCCTTTCATTTTTTCCTTCATTCTTTCACAATTTTGGATTTTTTCTTTGCCTCTTCTTAATATGTTGTTTTGTAAGTTTTTCCACCAAGTTAATGCATGTCCCGTTAGTTTCAATCTTGCAAATTTAACTTTTCGATTATCCGAATTTCTTTCCATTCAAAAAACTGATCCATTTTTTCTACCCATTTTATGAATTGTTCAGGTTGTAATTTTCCTTCAAAATTATGAACGTCGATTTTAATTCCGTGATCCCAATTTCTTTGTCGCCTATTTCGATTTCTAGGTTCTTCCTCTTCACTCCCAGAAGATATTATGCTAGGATTAACGTTAGTTTGATTGACATTTAGATTAGCAATGGCCTCAGCTACCGTATTAATTTGATATTGCAAATCATTCAATTGTTGCATCATTTGTTGCCAACCCCTTTGTTCATTAGCCATTTTTTTTAAAAATCTTTTTTCACACTAAAGAGAAAGACTCCTAAAAATAAAAAAAAAGACGAACTTGCTTTGATACCAAATTGATGTAGACAAGGAATATAGGGACCCTATATTTCTTGAACACAATAGACACACAAGAAGAAATCTGACACAATGAGTAGAACTTAAAACAAATTTTACTAAATAAACGTAAACGACCCAAAACTTGACAAACACAACAAAAGATGCTAGGAGATTTTAAAGAAATAAAAAAAAAACGCTATCCTTAGACAACCGTCAGAGCGGGTTCCTCATATGCATCGAATTTGTAGGTTAAATAAGTAAAGTGCATAGAACTAACAAACCGATGGTCCACCACTGCAACACTGTCCCAAATGCTTCCAAATCAACCAAGACACGACACCCTAAAGTTGCTTCACTGTTGAGAAGAAGGATACAGATGGAGTGACACTTGCGGAGAGACGAATAGATTAGAAGCCCGAGAAGAAAGGGTGGAAAGAGCCCGCAGGATTTCCGGAGGGGATGAGAAAAGAAGGTTGGAAAGAGCCCGCAGGATTTCCGAATAAACCCGCAGGTTAATAGTAAATATGCTCACAAATATCAATTGCTTTTTCTTCACAACATCATCTCATTTTTATAGGCAAAGAAAAGGAATTCCAAAAGCCACCTTTATGAATGCACACAACATCTCAAGCATTATTTTCCATAGGATTTCCAAAAGTCCTTTTCGGAAAATCAACTCAGCAGCTCACGGAACCAAGGCACCAGCAAACAGGCGGAAATTTCAAAGCAGCACAGTAACGGGAAAAAGCATCCCATTTCTGAAATCAGCCCCTTATTAATTCTGAAGGAATAGTTACAGGAACCATTGGTAACTCACGGCACCAAGGAGCCATAAAGCAAGCAGCCCGCCAGAATCCAAAGCAGCAAAGCATCGGGAAAACAAAGACTGGCTGAATTCCCAAAGGAAAATCAATAACTTCCCAATGAATTCTCAGCATAGAATTCAAACCCCATAAAATACAAGCCACGGAATCCCAAGAGACAAGAAGAAAAGGGGAAGGGGAAGGGGAAGGGGAAGGGACAAGGCCACTCCAAAAGTAAACTTCATAATGATGCACCTTTTTGGATATTAATGAGTTACTAAACTTCAGCTCAAGCAACTTAGGGAACAAGCTCAAAACCGAATGCTCCAAAATAGCCAACCGAGAACCACCAGCAGCTACGGACCAATCAAGCCAGCAAACCAAAGGTCTACCAAGCCAGATGCACTACCTACCATGTTCATTGGATGCTTTCCCATCATTGGATATCTAAAAAAAAAGAAAAGAAAACAAAATATACTATTGTTCAAATAAAATAAAAAGTACAGAATTTCTTGATAGCATCACCTAGTTCCCGGCAATCTTCGCTAAACGTCGCCATTGTATGACGTCCTCGCCTCTCGTTTAGCCAGCCTAAGTTATCACTAGAGGTCGCCATTAGTCATAATTGTTGTCAGCCATCGACCATGATTTTTATTAAGTTTTATATTGTATTGATTTTACTTCAAGTTAAATAAAAAAATAATTATTTATATTTATTTTATACCAATTCAAATAACTTTAAATATTTAAAATATTATGTTTTATTTCACTGTGTACTTCCTTTTCAGCGCTTGACTGAATTTTTGTCCATGACCTTTTATCTTTTAATTTTTAAATACTTCACCAGCTGTATATACCTTTTGAAATGGAGTACACGTGACAGTTTGCATTGAGACTAATAACGGCCATGCGGGCTGCACGTGGCAACTGTAAACGACGGATAAACTTTTCTATCTAATTAAATAAGGGAAAGCTTCTCATTATTATTTAAAAATTGAAAATGTCTTAATTGGTACAAATATAAATATACTATTGAATAGGATTTATATTCATTTTAATTTTGATTGCATAATATATTTAATTAAATAAATCTGAGAAGTTATATATTATTTTGGTATGATTAATATATTTAAAAATTGAGAAATAATTCATAAATCAAAATCATAATTGATCATTATAGATTAAGAGTAAATAAATTTTTTTAAGATCATAATTATAGTTATTCTATTTAATTATTATTTTCATACAACTTTCTATAGTGAGAAATTATTTTTATATTCAAATATATTAATATGTGATAGTTTTATTAAAATTAATTGTTCTAATTTTAAAATAAAATATATTTATAACATCCATAGCAACTTCAAAAAATTTATTTTTTTCTACAACTTAAAAGTCATATTTACAAAATGTTGTAGTTGTTACAAATACAACCTAAATGATTAAGTTTTTAAATAGTGAATTAATATGCAAATGTATATCAAATAATTGATAAATTTAGGTGTCATAATTAATTAATTATTATAATTTTATGTCCTAAAATATTTATAAATTTAGTAGTGATAGTTGAACTTAGAACTTATGAAATTAGTCTTCTTATAAATTCATGATTATGCTTCTAAAATAAAACTAAATAAATTCAATAAATTAGAGGTTATTAACAAAAATTTGAAATTAAAATTTTCTCATAACTAAAAAAAAAAAAAAAAAATCAGATCCTATAAATAAATTAGTTATCTTTTTCTTTACACTGCTCCCCCCAAAACAAAAGCTCAATCTCGCACTATTGGAAGTCTCGGTGCGCCTCCACTCGATCACCGTCGTCGTCGGCGACGACGAGATGTCGGCACACTTTACTGCCTTCGCGCGACCTAACTTCTTTCGCCTGTCGTTCCACCCATGGCGTTTTGACGGAGAGAGGTTTAGTCGCTCCATCATCAGGGCCTCCTCCCCCCCTTCCTCCGATGTCGGTGATTCATACCTCCATATGTGGAAGAAGGCGGTGGAGCGCGAGCGGAAGTCCCAGGAATTCATCAAGCTCGCCGAAGGTGCCAAAGAGCCGCCGCATGTGGTGGTGGAAAACAAAGAGACGGTGGAGCAGAAGACGGAGCTCTTCAACAAGATCCTTGAGGTTCCCAAAGAGGAAAGAGATCGCGTGCAGCGTTTGCAGGTCATCGACCGCGCTTCTGCCGCCATTTCGGCGGCTCGAGCCTTCCTGAGGGATTCGCCTCCACCGAAGCTTCCCTCGGATGAGCCCCATGGATTGGAATCCGATGGTGGCTTAGGTCGTCGTGAAGTGGTGAGGGAAATCGTAGTATCAGTTCCTGAGAATCAAGGTGATTTTAGCTACTTCTCTAAGGGGATGCTTGATAACATTTTTTTTTTCATGGTCGGCTCGGGATGTTTATGGCTTTTGTCTTGCATTGCCCTTGGAGAATATGATCTAATATATATTTAGATAAGTGGAGTGTTCTTTGTTTTGAAGATGCCATTACATTGCATGATTTGATAAATTACCATCCTAGAATTGCTTTCAAGAACTGATCTGCGTTACAGTGCATAAGGCCTGAGTTTATAGGACGTGTTTTTGGTATATTGTTAACTAAACTGATAAACCCTTTTTTTTGGGGGATTTTAGGAATCCTGTTGGAAAAACAATCCAAATTTTAGCTTCTAAATTTCATAAAACTAACTTCAGAGTTCAGAACTCTTAAAACTATGTTCTTTTATAAAAAATTCTTGTAATATTTTTTTGGACTTATTTTGTGTAAGTTTTTGGCATCCACAGTTTTGAATCTTGTTTCTTGTTAATCACTTTATTCAAGATAACTTTTTATCATTTTCACATGGAGGAAACCATGATTATTATCCCACCTATAGATCTGCCTAAGGAGAGAAGTATATCTGGTGATGTTGGAAGGGCTGTTCTTGCTTCTTCTTCCGATAAATAGAAGGTTGCACATTTAAATGTGCTTGTCATTTAACCCCTTTTTTTTTTGGCTAATGATACAAGAAGACCTTATAGCAAAGCTATAAATGGTAATAAAGAATATATATGTCAAAACTTTCTAATGTGGAAATTGGTCGCATGATCTCATATCCGGTGAAATCTAAAGCAGATGGAATTGCATTGTTGATCAAATAAAGAAAATTAGATGAGCGCTGACAAAAAAAATTTCGAACTGAATTAAAGAATTTCATTCTCTCTTTTGTTTTTCAAAGTGAAAAAGATAAGATTTCTCATATCGTAATTGCTTTTAATCGATTAAAATTATTTACTTTCATCCACTGCATCAACTGTTCTAATTTCCAGGATGAGCTCCATTTTCCCACCTTGAACTTTCATCAACTTAACCAAATTATTACGCATGATTTCATTTTTTTTTTCTGAAACAGGAACTTCTGGGAGGGGAACTCCAGGTCCAGATTTTTGGTCATGGTCTCCCCCAGTTGATAACAGAAGTCAATTGAGTGATAATTCAACAAGCTTACAGCCATCCTCACAATTAAATCCACCTCCAAATGCATCTTATTCTGTCATGGAAATGGAGCTGTCTACTGATATCTTGCCGCTTCCTTTTGAGAGTACTTTACTTGAGAACCAACACGTACCCCTGCTTCCACCTCTTCAATCAGTTGTGGAGGTTGAAAAGGCAGAGACAGAATCTTCCACTGATTTAGCCATGGAAGGTAATCAAGAGAAGCTTGAGGTGGTCTTTTCAAGAAATGCAGCAGAGGCCGCAGAAGCCCTTGGTAAGAGCAATGACGGGGCAACCCATGGAGTAAATCTTGATGGTTCTAAGTGGTGGAGGGAGTCAGGTGTGGATCAAAGGGCAGATGGAGTGGTTTGCAAGTGGACACTGAATCGGGGAGTTAGTGCAGATGGAACAGTTGAATGGGAGGACAAATATTGGGAGGCCTCTGATCAATTTGACTATAAGGAGCTTGGCTCGGAGAAATCTGGACGTGATGCCAATGGAAATGTTTGGCGTGAATATTGGAGAGAACTTATGCGGCAGGTGAAATTAATTCATCATTCTTCCACGACATAGTTTCTGCTACAAATGAATTATGACTCTTTTTTTTTTTGGCAGTAGTTGATAATGAAAAATGATTAGGGTCATCTTATTTGTGCATGGTAAGGTTGGAATGAATTCTCTTTTTTGCTTTGCCATAATAGCTAGTTAGATCTTATCCTCCTCAAGAGAAGATGATATAAAAAAATTAATTTTGAGAAGAGTTGGATGAACTATTACAACATATATCTAAGGAAGAAATGATATTTATTGGGGATAACTGTGGGCTCCTAAAATTCGGCCCCGGCCTCCGCTCGCTACTGTTGCTTTTTTCTTTCGGCGAGGGAGTTTTAACAGAACTAAGTTCCGGGGTAAATTTTGGAAGGTAGATGAGTTTGTAGATAAGACACTACCCAGAGATTTCGCCCTCATTTTGCGAGGATTTTATAATATGAGTTCTGGTTTCCTATAGGCGCAGCCCCCTATAGTTAATTACCCCTCACGATAATGAGAGAGAACTTTCGATTAAGGCTAGTTGTCAATCAGATACGTAGAGATATGCATTATCCGGCATATAGTAGCAGCAATGGTATTTAGAAAATTTGAATGGTTTGATACTTAAATTGAAATTGCACCATCTTGCACTTAAAGCGAATGGTGGGGGAATTGATGATAGACCTGATCAAGATCCCATGGTTCTGTCGTCCCGGGCCATCGTGGTCCCTGGTCTTCTTAGTCAGAGGAGGTAGTCGACCCAACATGACAGAAGGATCCTTGTCGGCAGTCATGAGTTGCTTCGTCCAAGGGTACCTTGTAGACCTAGGTTGAATGTTTGTCTTAGGGGACAAATTCGAATCGACCTTAGCTAACAGAGAGCTTTGTGCCCTGTCAATTATATTCTATTGATTTTATTAAGGGACGTATTGGCTCTGGCCATAACCGGTATTTCGTGGTGTCATTTGGTGGCAAAACCACTGGGTTCAGAGGACCCCGGGTCATTATCGTTTATCCTGTGGTGCCATTTGGCGGCAAAACCGCTGGTCAGAGGCCACGTACCACGTCCTTACTGGCAGGAGATTGTTTAAGAATGGATCATAGTGACATTTTTTACTAGGCATTAGCTCTATGTGAGTTGAATTAAATTTTGATTTGTCCACCTCGACAAACTATTGCGGAGGGTGGATGGATTTTACTTTAAGTGGTTAATGGATTTATTTCAATTTTAAATATTTTGGATTTTGGGATTTTTGAAATTTTGGATTTTTTGGAGCTTTGAATTTTGATAGTTTTTAGGTGGAACTTAAAATATTTAAAATTAATCCCTCCAGTTGATATTTTCATTTAACACTACTATCATCGGGGTGTTTGCAATCATTTAAAAATATTTAAATTTATGGAAGTTTGAGAGGGCATTTTGAAAGTGTTTGTGAACCTTGTCGACTCTTATTTAATTAGGAGGATCGGGTTCAAATTTGTTGACCAACGCAGTATTCTTAGGCGTCATGTGTGTACCAATAACACGCTCGCTAGGGCTCATATGGGTGTTTGGAGACATTTAATAATTATTTGTTGAACCTTGTTGATTCCTTTTTACTTGCTTAGGAGGATCGGGTTCAAATTTATTAACTCGTGTAGTATTCGTAGACGTCACGTGTATTCGTACAACACGCTCATTGGGGCTCATGCGGGTTTATGATTTTATTTACCCCTTTGTGTACCTATGTGTATACAAACTATAGTGCATGTGTGGGGGTATTTTGAAAATATTTATAGACGTCTTCTGTCTGCTCGCATAGATGTTGCGGATCCGGTGGCGTGGCGTAGTAGATTGTCGACTCCTTCTGCCTGCTTGTATAAGTGTTGCAGATCCAGTGGCGTTGCGTAGTAGATTGTATATGCCTTCTGTCTGCTTGTATAAGTGTTGTAGATTCGGTGGCATCGCGTAGTAGATTGTAGACGCCTTCTGTCTGCTTGTATAAATGTTGCAGATCCGGTGGCGTGTTGTAGCAGCTTGTAATCACTTGGTATTTTGCTTGAGAATAACATATTGGGTATACAATGGGTCTTCTGCAATGGTTCGTGGATGCTTGTATTTTTTGTGTTCATTTTGTATTTTTTTGCCTGTGGAAAACACATTGGGTGTACAACGGGTCTTTGAAAATTTGCATTTTCTATGTATCATCTACTTTTGTTGGTTGATGACCGGTGTGTTTGTCTGTTGTTGCACTATATAAATTGCATGAGAGTTGTATTCTCCTCGAAATATTCAAGACATGTCATGTCTTTCAATTCATCGCATGTTGAATCCTCCTATTTGTAGGAAACATGTGCATCTATTTGCCAAAGCCTTATCATAGATTGTATAAGTATCTTAGCACTTGTTGCAGGCTCCTTGCATATTTGCCTACAACCAGACTGTATATTCCTTTTATATTCTCATTGGTTGCGGGGTTGGATATCTTCATTTGTATCTTGATGCCGGTTGTGGAGCATTGCTACATTCATCACATCTTGGTCTCATGTTGTAGAAGACAAGTGTATTAATGTCCTTTGCTTCTTGCAAGATACATTGTATTTGAATTCATGTTAACATAAATCATAGGATGTGGCATTCTACATCTGAGAACCCCTTAATGTTGATTGGAAATCTTTGTGTCGTTGATTGCAAGTATGTCACTGTATCCTCCATACGTACTCGTAATCATTGCAATTATCTCAAGTAGATTGATTGCATGAATTTTCATCATCATTCTTGAGTGAGGGGTATTTGTAAGATCTTTATCCAACATAAGTTTTGCATATACTTCTCTTGCACTTAATTAAGAGTTGCTATCTCAACACTCATAACTTCATTTTGAGCATGATATCAAACTCCTTCATGCTTGGTTTAAGCTTCATGTTGTCATGAGATTGATTCTACGTAGTTTGCTCATTTGAGTCCAAATCTTTTATGGTTCCTTAAAAATTTTTGTGTCATTGTCCAACTTGAATGATGGATCATTCAATTCAAATTGAGTGTGGTTCATTGCCAAATCCCACTTGATATAGTATGGTTCAAGTTCAATGTCTTCGAGTTCCCATGCACTTGGCTCAAGTCTCGTTGCTTTGTTTAAATCTGAGTTAGGTTTATGTTCAATTAAAGTTCATACTTTTTTGTAATTCATGTCACATTTGAGTCCAACTCTTTATTGTACAAATCAAGCTTGAATCAAATATTTGATTTAATCATTCAAGTTTTTATTTAATCCATTTAATTATTCAAACCAAGCATTAATAGAGTCCCCTGTTGTCCGAATTTTGTGCAAGTCTGAGTTCAGTTCACGTTCATGTCCACTACAGTCCCAAATCAAATCCTCTTGTCCTTTGTTCAAATGTTCAAATTTTGTTCATCTCATTTGATTTGTAAGTTCATTTATCATTTAAGTTGAGTTATAGTCCTTTTATTTGCTCAAATACAAATATGAGCTCAAGTTCAAATTGTCCACATTTTGTCAAAGTCTTGTCCACGATTCAATAAAATTTTCTGCAGCCTCCCGACGTCTCCCACATTTAGGGGAAAACCACGGGAAACTGGGTCATCCCACCACGCTACTCGAGCATGTATTGTAGGTTTCGGGGGACACCGGGCTATACATCTTTCATCCCACCACGCTACACGAGCGTGTATGGGGTCTTCAAAAGTAACCGTACGAAGTACACAAGTGGATCTCCCCACTACGCTACAAGAATGTGTATAGGGTTTACCCATTTTGCCGTATGCGTCGCACTGGGCTCCCTCCTATCGTGCTACGAGAGCGCGTATAGGTGGTTCTCGGATCTGTTGCAAATGCCGAAAATGGGATTTAAAGTTATTACCCGCCTCGTCATAAGCATCGCACCGGGTTTCCTCCCACCGTGCTACGAGAGCCCGTATCGGGGGTTTGCCGATCCGCTGCAAACGACGAGAATGAGATTTTAAGTGATTGCCCGCCTTGTCATAGGCGTTGCACCGGGCTCCCTCCTACCGTGTTACGAGAGCGCGTATAGGTGGTTCCCCGGTTCGCCGCAAATGACAAGAATGAGAAATCTGAGTTTTGGAGATTATACCTTCGGTATCGGCGGCGATGAGGTAGCAAATGTACAAATTACAAAATTTACAAAGATACAAAAATCTCCTTTTTCACTCTCTCTCTCTCTCTCTCTCTCTCTCTCTCTCTCTCTCTCTCTCTCTCTCTACCTCTATTTTGGCTGATGGAGAGAATTGGGAATCTAAAGTTCTGGCAGCACCCAACTAAGCAAGAACAATTACCAATAGTATTCCTCCAAGATAGGAAGTAGAATTTGCTAGAGAGCCAAATGCTAATATCATGAACTGTTGAATCAAAGCACCACCTGACTAGCCCAAGGGATTGCAAACAACATCAATGGCTGCTTTCCCTTTAACCTTCATCTCTTCGTCCAAGGGTATATAAGCCATTTCCTTGCTAGGATCAAGCAAGCTGTGTTTTGCACTTTTGCTAAAAAAAAAAAGAAAAAAAAATTCCGCAGCGCACCAACATAAATAGCTCAATCTGTTCAATCTTTGCAATCTTCTTTGTCAGCCTATTCACAACATTTTCTCACATACAGTAGAGATGCAGGAGTGGGTTGTGGGGATATAACAAAGTGAAAAGATGAATCTTCTAACTCGTCTATCATCTTTTCATTCCACATTTGAAAAGTTTTCTGAAATTGATGGATTGACAGAGCATCATAGAATTCATGTGCAATGATGATGGTCGGCAATACTGTTGTAACCCCTTGTGGCCGGATCAGCATGCCAGAGAACACAAGCTCCATTCAACGTGGTAGTGGCTGTTGTAGCAGTATTATCTTCTGATATTACTTCATCAATGCATTCAAGGTATTATATTGAAGCTCCTGTCAATGGTTGGGCACTGTTCTTGAGATTTCTTAAACCAATGCATAGCTCCTTTTCAAACTCTGTTTGCTTCAAGCTAGGGTTGATCTCTGATTCAAGTCCACTTCTTTTTGAAAAGAAATGAGCTCAAGGGCTCAACACTTCATTGATCATTGATTACCTTGTTGCCTTCGGAGAAGAAGAAAGATGGATTTTAGTAAGAAGAGAGTTTGGAGTACAGAACAGGAGTGTAAAAACTTTGAACTGTCACACTTCAAGCTTTTGCTAATATAGATTGGTATCAGCATAGTTCATCTATATCTAGCTGGAACCAGCCATCTAATACGCACATTTAAGCTTTCCCAAGGCTGCAAATGCATCTTCTTCTACCATTGGAAAACCAGTTCCTTTGAGCTGGAACCTTTCAGATTCAGTAGGGAAGAAATATACTTGAGCATGAGTCATGGAATGCTTTCTCTTAGCCTCACTAGCTTCTTTTCTGATACTGAAATCATTGAGAGAGCTGCATGGTTCTCTTGCTTTGTCTCCAACAAGTCGAATGCTATCGCCGCTAAAACTAAGTTGGGTTTCATGGTTCTGACTTCTGAGGAAAGCAGGTGGTGCAAACGGCTAAAGAGGCGGACTTGGTCGGACGTGTAGAGTAGATAATAGGTTTGTCATAATAGGCTGCATGTTTTGATTTCTCTGTAGGTTTGTTGAGGGTGTTTCTTGTTTGGAGTTTCAAACAGAGAAGAGAAGGATCTGGCTGTAAACGTCCAACTTGGAAGGATTCAACTGTTCGGAGCTGAGACTAGTGTGGATTTGGATGTGTATATAGGCTCAGGTTCAGCAGCTAAGGAGCTTCACGTGGACGCTCGAGCAGGAAGGTTGACGTGGGGAGCTTGGGGATGGAAGCTTTTCGAAGAGGTGTGTGGGCTCCGAAAATTCGGCCCCGGCCTCCGCATCGCTCTTCTTTTTCGGCGAGGGGGTTTTAACGAACTAAGTTCCGAGGTAAATTTTGGAAGGCAGATGGGTTTGTAGATAAGACACTACCCAGAGATTTCGCCCTCATTTTGTGAGGACTTTATGATCTGAGTTCTGGTTTCCTATAGGCGCAAGCCCCTATAGTTAATTACCCCTCCCGATCACGAGAGAGAACTTTCGATTAAGGCTAGTCGTCAATCAGATACGTATAGAAATATGTATATCTGGCATATAGTAGCAGCAATGGATTTTGATATTGGTAGAAATTGCATTTGGAAATTGGGTTTGGAAGGGTTTGAAAAGTTTGATATTTAAAAATAAAAATTTCACCATCGTGCACTTAAAGCGGATGGTGGGGGAATGGATGATAGACCCGATCAAGATCCCATGGTTCCTTCGTCCCGGGCCATCGTGGTCCCTGGTCTACTTAGTTAGAGGAGGTAGTCGACCCAACCTGACAGAAGGATCCTTGTCGGCAGCCATGGGTTGCTTCGTCCAAGGGGACCTTGTAGACCTGGGGTGAATATTTGTCTAAGGGGATAAATTTAAATCCACCTTAGCTTACAGAGGGCTTTGTGCCCTATCAATTATATCCTATTGATTCATATCTCAAGGATTTGATGTCAGTAAGGAGCGTATTGGCTCTGGCCATAACCGAGATATCGTGGTGCCATTTGGCGGCGAAACCACGTGGTTCAGAGGGCCCCGGGTCGTCGTAACCGTTTATCCTGCGGTGGCCATTTAGCGGCAGACCGCCGGTTAGAGGACACGTACCACGTCCTTACTGGCAGGAGATTGTTTGAGAATGGATCCTAGTGATATTTTCGACTAGGCATTTGGCTCTTTGTGAGCTAGAGTTTATTTGAATTTGTCCGCCTCGGCAAACTGTTGCGGAGGGCGGATGGATTTTGCTTTGAGTGATTGATGGTTTGATTTCGAATTTAAATATCTTGAAATTTGGGATCTGATTTTGGATTTTTGAAGTATGAATTTTGTGTGGACTTTGGATTTTGATTGGACTTTTTGGGAGGCATTTGAAAATGCCTGAAATTAACCCCTCCGGTTGAAATAAGCAATCATCATTCAACACGGCCATCATCGGGGTGTTTTAGGGTCATTTCCATTTGTTGATTGAACCTTGTCGACCCTATCAACTTAACGATAGGGGATCGGGTTTCTCGTAGGCTTTGTGCCTTTTGTTTAGTGAATTCTCTTGATTTTAGGCTTTGAAGGCCTAAAAAGAATGTATTTAGATAAATACACCGGTCGCTACAACCGTGTATTTTGTTAGATAATTCGAATCTTGTCGACTTCTATTGATCCGTATAGAAGGATCGGATTCGAGCTTGAATTCATTTGTCAACCCGCGCAGCATCCCTAGACGTCACGTGTGTGTACCAATAACACGCTCGCCGGGGCCCATGCGGGTTTTATAATTTCTTTTACCCCTTTTAGTGTACCTATGTGTATACAATTTATGGTGCACATGGGGGGTATTTTTGGAATAGGCGCCTTCTGTCTGCTTATATCAGTGTTGCAGATCCGGTGGCGTGGCATTGTAGATTATAAACGCCTTCTGTCTGCTTGTATCAGTGTTGCAGATCCGGTGGCGTTGCGTTGTAGATTGTAAACGCCTTCTGTCTGCTTGTATCAGTGTTGCAGATCCGGTGGCGTTGCGTTGTAGATTGTAAACACCTTCTGTCTGCTTGTATCAGTGTTGCAGATCCGGTGGCGTGGCATTGTAGATTATAAACGCCTTCTGTCTGCTTGTATCAGTGTTGCAGATCCGGTGGCGTGGCATTGTAGATTATAAACGCCTTCTGTCTGCTTGTATCAGTGTTGCAGATTCGGTGGCCTGGCATTGTAGATTATAAACGCCTTATGTCTGCTTGTATATGTGTTGCAGATCCGGTGGCGTTGCGTTGTAGATTGTAAACGCCTTCTGTCTGCTTATATCAGTGTTGCAGATCCGGTGGCGTTGCGTTGTAGTTTGTGGACGCCTTCTGTCTGCTTGTATATGTGTTGCAGATCCGGTGGCGTTGCGTTGTAGTTTGTGGACGCCTTCTGTCTGCTTGTATATGTGTTGCAGATCCGGTGGCGTTGCGTTGTAGATTGTAGACGCCTTCTGTCTGCTTGTATCAGTGTTGCAGATCCGGTGGAGATTTGGTCTTGATGTTGACCTCCTCCCCCTTTCTCAATCACCGCGGAAGGTTCTTCTGGGTTTTGGAGTCAATGACTGTTTGTTTGGGAAGAACTCCTTTTAGGATCTTCAGTGTAGCAGACCTGTTATTTTCGGTGTTTGTGGACATCCAGACTGTTTTTCTTCTAAAGTATAGAACTAAGAAGAAACTTTGGAACACCAGGAAGTTTGATTCTAGTTTATTCAAATATTTCCTCCCTTCTATCAGGGGATGTGTCCTTTTTCGTACATCGTGTTGCTTATGTACCCGGTGTACTTCTAGATTTTGATCACCGTTATCGTAGGTGATATTTGTACTCGTGTCCACAGTGATTCGTTATGCAATACACTGTTGTTATCCACGAGTGTTCATTTGCATTTGTAAGGGATCCGTACTTGTGCCCACAGTGATTCATTGTACTTGCAACACACTGTTGTTATCCACAAGTATTTATATGCATTTATAGGAGACTGTTGTATCCACTACAAGCTTTTAGAAAATGTTTGCAGGAGATTCATTCTTTCTGCATCATATCCACCCTTTCACCAATCTCAGGTGGTTTGATGATTATACTTGTTTGTAGGAAGGGGTCCTTGATTGCCGATCTCCAATATTGCCTTCTCAATCAATAGGCACTTATTTGTATTTGAGATCATATTAACACATACGACAGTCGTATATGAACTTTGCAATTTACTACTGTCGTTTTCCAATATAGTTCATTTGATCTCGTAGGGATCGTCGTAGGAAATGTACTTGTGTCCACAGTGGTTCGTTGTACATACGACATACACACTGTTGTTATCCACAAGTGGTTCGTGCTTATTTGAAAGGACCCGTGGTATTTGCTACGATCTCCTAGAGATAATCGTAGGAGAGCCATTATCACCTTCAATCATATCCACCTTTCACCAATCTCAGGTGGTAGCTTTGATTGGCGTTAAATGTGAGAGGGCGATGATGCTCAAACCAGGCTCAAGTTCAAACCCTTTCAGGATCAATTTAAATCAGGTTCATGAGCTTAATGTGCAAGCTCAATTCTATGTCCTCTGTAGTCTGAGCCTTGTTCTATTTTAGTGCCCTTCACACTTAGTTCTTTTGAATTTGAGTCCGAATGTATGTTCAAATGATTACTCAGAGTCTTTGAGATCTTGCAAATCCAATTGAATATTCATTTTCACTTGGATTTGATTCCAATTTGATTTGATTTTATTTGGATTTTGATCTTTAAAAATCATTTGAATTTTGTTCAGGTCCTCTGCATTTGTTCAATCAAGTTCGACGGTCCACAAGTCTACTGTTCATGTTCATGTTCAAAACGGTTCACTGCTCTTTCTCATTTGGTCCAAATCTTTGTTCTTTTGAGTTCAAAACAGGTCCGAGTGCAGTAGTATTTCACCCGAAATTTCGGCAGCCTCCCGGCGTCTCCCCCGTTTAGGGGAAAAACTACGGAAAACTGGGCCTTTCCCACCACGCTAAGAAAAGCGTGTATGGTAGGTGCCCTCTTTCGAGGACACCGCGGCCGTGTAAAGTCTTTGTCCCCACCACGCTAAGAAAAGCGTGTATGGGTCTTCTATCGGTACCTGTTGCAAGAGAAAAAGCAGTTGTTTCCTCGCAAGCGGGTACTTATGGGTATTTCCACTTCGTCGTACGCATCGCACCGGGTTCCCTTCCCACCACGCTAAGAAAAGCGTGTATAGGTGGTTTTCCAGTGCGTTACGAACTTCGAAGAAGGATTTGAAACCATGGGTCGCTCGCCTACCTTGTCGTAGGTGTCGCGCCGGTTGCCCCTCCCACCACGCTAAGAAAAGCGTGTATAGGCAGACCGCCGACTCGACACGCAGGACGAGGTAAGAAAGAAAGCCTAGGTTCCAGAAATTATACCTTGGTCGGCTGGCGGATCGGCGGTAGATGAAGGCTCCGATGTCGAGGAGGGAGACTCGTGGACCGAGGTAGGAGGGCAAGCATATAAGCATGTCATTTGCAATTAATTGTTTAATTATAATTAAAGTAATAATTATTTTTTATTATAATTAATATTATTTAATTATAATGAATTATACTTAAAAATAATTAAATAATTAATTAGAATTAATAATAATTAACTAATCAGTTAAATATTAATAATAATAATTAATTATATTTAATTATAATTAATTATAATCTATATAATTAATAATTAATTATAATGAAATATAATTATTAAATTAATTATAATTAAAATTAATTAATATAATCAAAATATCTCTCCCTCACTCTCTCTCGGCTCGGCGGATTACGGGATTTGGCCGGAGAAGACCGCGAATGGAGAAAGTTACCTTCACGGCTAGCAAGCTCCTGTTGATGCTTCCGATCAAAATGTAGTAACTTCCGATCCCTTAAGAAGGGAATGCCACCGAATGAGCTAAGTCGAACGGCACAGAGGGAGGAAGTTCGGGTAAGGGGCGGATCGGGCAGAGGAGTTCGGCTATGGCAGGTTAGGGAAAACAACTCTCTCTCTCTCTCTCTCTCTCTCTCTCTCTCTCTCTCTCTCTCTCTCTCTCTCTCTCTCTCTCTCTGCTTGGAGTCGGCACGGGTAGAGACACAGGTAAGGGAGAAAGTTACGACCACAGCCAGCGAGCACCCGTTGCAGTTTCCGATCGAAATGTCTAACTTCCGACCCAAACAGAAAGGGGACGACGGGGTCGAGCGAGAGAGGAAGAGGGGGAACCAGTCGGAGAGGAGTAGAGGATTTGCGTGGGAATGAGAGGGTTCGGGCGTCCAGAGAGATGTCGGGATCGTGAGAGAGGCCGAAGGCCTCTCTTTTTTCGTCTCTTTAACGACGCCCGAGTGAGATCGTGCGAAGAAACGACGTCGATGTGCCAGCGACGTGGGAGGAAGTCGTGCGCGACGTGTTTCGGCAGAGGGCAGGTGAGATTTGATTTTCTTTTATCTTCTTTTTTTTTTGTCTCAGCTTACGGGTCAACAAGGTGTTTTTAGATTTGCGAGACAGTAGATTGACAATGGTGAGGTTTTAACCAAACAAGGTAGTGCATTAATTGGCATTTTGACTTTTCCCTGTTTTGGCACCTGATCCTTTGTAAGATTTTTATTGAGTTAAATGCCATATCAGTGTTATAGTCATTTTTAATTCAGAATGACAAATCTGCATTAATGGAGTCAAAAAGCTGTCTAGATTTGCGAGTTTTCTCGCTTTGCCTGTCGATTGTCTCGTTTAATGTGTCAATTTCATCGATAATCGGAATTGGACAAATTGATAGTGCATTTAGGGTATCGTCGATGTTCCGGTCGCAATGACGACATCAGTTTCACGATCAGACGTTGTCTGAGCAACAACAAGACTAATTTTTACTGGGGAACTGACTCGATTTGCATGCACAATCTCAATTGAACAAATCTGCAGTGCATTTAGGGTATTGCCAGTGTTCCGAACACAACGATGCAGTCCATTTTACGATCGGACGTTGTTTGAGCAACAACAAGACTAATTTTTACACGGGAACCATCTCGATTTGCATGCACAATCTCAATTAATCGGTAGTGCATTTAAAGTATTAACGATGTTCCAAACACAATGACGAAGTCCATTTTGCGATCGGGCTTTGTTTGGGCAATGTCGAGGCCTATTCTCCTCGATATGCATGTTTTATCTCAAAATTCATGCTACCAATCCAGATGATCCAAATTGAACATAAAAATTAGGTATCTACGTTATTCCAGTCGCAGTGGCGAAATCTGTTTTCGTGAACGGATATCGTTTGGACAGTGACGAGGCTGATTTTCCTCAAAATTCGTGTTGTTGTCTCTGGATTCGTGCCACCAATTGGATGTTTTAACTTGAATAAACAAGTTAAAACTATGTGGTTAAAATTAGGGTTCTAAGTGAAGCAATGCACTCAATGAACAAATTGAACTTAGCTCAATAATATTTATTCAAGTTCGTTGGAGTTAGTAATTAAAAAAGTTTGAACATTTTTTTTAAAACTCAAAGGTTAAATGAGCGCTTAAGCATAGTCGAACTCATTTATTTATATTCCTAAATTAGCTTATAAGTTGCTCAGAAAATAACTTATTGGCTTGATATTAAGTTAGATGATAACCTGTATATTATTTAATTAACATTTGGTTAAATATAACTTGTTTAGTTACATATTTAATATTAATATATTATAATTTAATATCTATAACATTTTAGGATTAATTATCAATCATATATTTATTTCATTAATATGTGTATATTATCCTATCTTAATTATATAAATATCATAATTATATAATTAATTGGAATCTATATTTTTAAAATTTTATTTACCATTGTTTGTTTGTTTGTTTGTTTGTTTTTTAGAATGTTCAAGCACAAATTTAATATCAATAAGGTTTAATTTCAAGATATTAATGATTTTTTTTTAATATTTTTAATTAACTAAATTAGTTGTCTATTACTTTCATTAATTCGTCATTAGTGTATCGAATTTGCATATTGCTTTTTATCCAAACAAGTATTTATATTTATTTTTTAGTTTTCTATTTTTAAAAACTAATTAATAATTTATTTGTGAACCTGCATGTTGATATAATGCAATCTTTCTATTATTTCTCTATTTCAATGAACAAGTATGTTGCTGCTTATTTATCTTATATAATGACAGGAAAGTTTGCTTGTGATTTATTTATTATATTTTTTTATCAGGTAATTAGATACTAATTTCAAATTTATTAAATTACTTGCTCTTTTAGATTTGAATTTTTTTTTTTACGAGAAGTCAAGTACTCTTTAAAATTTTTTTGTATTTATGGTAGCTCATTTAGATACTTGTTCAATTAATTTAGGAAATCTACTTATAAACCAAGTACGATTATAGCAAAATTTAAACAAACCATGTACAAACATATATGTGAATGTTCAGCTCAATCTCAAATCGAACTTGAATAACTTGCAAAATCATCAAGCCAAGTCCAATCCATGATACTCAGTTCTGCTCTACTCCATTACTTTCCTAGTTAAAATGGAGAAATGTCTTAGGAGTATTATACAATAAGAGGATATAATGGAGAATTGAAGTTGAATTTTATAAAATTGCAATTAGGTTGATTATATTTCATAGATATGAGTGTTGGTAGTAACAATATCATTGATAGCTATATTTGAGTGTGACATATGTTATTTTTGTGTGGAATTTGATTATGTTGATCAATTGGGTTGTATTGTTGACTCAAATCTCAATTTTTTTTGGGTGTATTGGACGAGGAGCTCGATGAGTGGTCTTGCTTGGGAGTGAAGCCCTTGGAAAAAAAATTATGTTCGTATAGTCGTATGGGGCCACGATGCTACATGCTAGAGCACTGCAGTGCTTCAGGCTCAAGCTGGAGATAGAGAGTGGAGCGCTACTCTCAACGTCACAGCGTTGCTAGTCGGGATGAGCAGTTTTTCTTCCCTTTTCTTCTTATTTCACTTGAAGAGTTGCATCATTTGGATACTTTAAGTGCATCTCTTATTTGTTTTGAGGAGGTATTTGGGTGTGAAGTGAAAAGAAACAAGAAGATAGTGTAAGACGAGAGATTTGTACAATTTCTCCTAATTTTAATAGTGAAATTTTTGGTGTGGTGTAGATTCATAGTTTTTTATTGATTTTGGATTTTTCCATGTTAAATTCTAGTATACTTTTTCGTTGCTTTCTTTTTTCTTGTTTATTTTTCATTGAGTGATTTTACTTCCCAACAAAATAAATGAGTATGCTAAGATGAATGAATGAGAAAGCTATGAAAGTTAAATTATAGAATGATTAAATTAAATGGGTTGATTAGAGTGACGTCTATTAAAGATAATATAGTTGAAGATAGACTTTGGTTGTTTTAACATATACAATGAATAGGAAAAAATGCACCTATGGGATGGATATAAATATAGTTATTGTTGGAAGGAAAAATGATATACCTAAGATGATAGGGATATAAATGAATAAAAATGATTTGTGAAGCTTACCTAAGATGATAGGGATATAAATGAATAAAAATGATTTGTGAAGCTTACCTAAGATGATAGGGATATAAATGAATAAAAATGATTTGTGAAGCTTTGGTTTAACATCTCGAATCTCGAGCAATATTTTATTGAATTTTATGGAAAATGAGGATTCATAAAATCAACTTAAATAGTTGGTACTTGGCAAATGATGATGACAAAGTTACAGAATTGACACCTGACATTTTTTAGATTATATTTTCTGTTTATTTATTTATTTATTTGTTATTCCTTTGTTTCAAATAGTGAATTTACCTTTTTGTTGAGGATTTTATGCATACTAAATCACAATTGGAGCTCATATTTGAAGATAAATTATTGTCTTCAGCACTTGTAAACGCTCCCATTTAATGTTTGTTTATAATACCTCTCTAAGATCTAACTAGACAGGCACATCGTCATTGGGCTAAGATTGCCTCATTTCATTGTTACCTAGACTTCAAATAATGACAATCCAAAAGAGGTACAGTACTATCTTCCAAAAAAAACAAAAAAGAGGTTTATTACTACCTCTCCTACTTGGTGAAAATTATTGGCTTATATACATCCAAACAATCTATTATGATTTTAGTATCATTTTATGTTTTCCTTGAGGCGTATTTATTTGGGCTACATCAGAACTAAACTGCAAAGAAATGTTGAATAAAAATTTGAATTGTCCAGGACCTTAGTAGTGGCCTTACTAATTTTGAGAAAACTGCCGACAAGTGGGGTAAGAATGGAAAAGGTGATGAATGGCAAGAAAAATGGTGGGAGCATTATGATGATTCTGGGCAAACTGAGAAATGGGCACACAAATGGTGCTGCATTGATCCCAATACAAATTTAGAGGCGGGCCATGCACATATTTGGCATGAGAGGTATTCATTTACTATTGTTTCTTATTCTAGCTTTTTTCTTGCTCTTCATTTTTCCCAAGATCTTGATTTTGTATATATATATATATATATATATATATATATATATATATAAACCAGAATCATTACTTCATACATCCAAATCTGATCTAATCAATATTTTCTTCAATATATGCAACATCACAACTGATTTTATTTCTCTTCTTCATTACAAAAGAGTGCAATATAAATTGATTATGATAGGAAGCACTTGAAGATTTCAAGTAAATCCTATCAATTTCAGAAAATCAGCGAGAAACTCTTCCAAACTCCAAAGAAAATCAGGAAAAACAATAGATTTTATTGCAAGAAATCAACTAACGGAAGAAAACAACAAGATACAAGTGATCCTCTATTCGAGAGGAGGATCGATCTCTCCCAATCTCTAGACGAATCTAGAGCCCAAAACTTAAACCTAAGAGACCCCAAAATCAGTCAAATTCAAGATCCCTAATCATAAGAAAACAAAGTATTTAATGCATACAAATCAAAAGGAAATCCCTAAACATTCCCTACTTTCAAATTTCCCTCTCACATCCCTCAAAAATCCTTCCAAATGGCTCCCGTGGATCTTGCGGCTAGAGTAGGAGGCGGAGAATTTTCGCCTCATTCGCGCTTGGGCTGGTCCCGCGTGGACCGGCTAGGCCGGTCCAATCTAACAGATTATCTATATATTGCACTCAAAGCTGATCTAAAATTTTTATCCCAAATATGTGGATGATGAATTACACAGATGGTTTGCCTCCTTGTTCTTGTGCTTCCAGGTGGGGTGAGAATTATGATGGCAAAGGAGGTAGTATAAAGTACACCGACAAATGGGCCGAGCGATCGGAAGGCGATGGTTGGTCAAAATGGGGAGACAAATGGGACGAGCACTTCGATCCTAGCGGACACGGCGTAAAGCAAGGGGAGACATGGTGGGAAGGAAGCAATCAGGATCGGTGGAACCGAACATGGGGAGAGCAGCACAATGGAACTGGTTGGGTGCACAAATATGGGAAGAGCAGCTCAGGTGAGCACTGGGATACTCATGTGCAACAGGATACATGGTATGAGAGATTCCCTCACTATGGCTTCCACCATTGCTTCGAGAACTCGCCGCAACTCCGAGCGGTTCGAAAGCCGCCTTTCCAGGCTTCTTAGGAGAACACTTTTGATGTTTAATCCTATACATGGTTTCTATGTGATGGATTCTCTCATCAAATTCTTGTTATGTAGCTAACATTTGAATATTTCACCGTTGATCTTAGCTTGTGATCTATTTTTGTAGTAATTCTATTCAATAATTTCATTTAATGGTATAAATATTTGATTTCTACTGTGAAAATTTAGTAAAATTGGATGGCTTAGAAGAGGAGCAGAAATTGGCAGCAATTATTGGCCATTGATGTTTTTCTGCTTGGTTTGAATTTCTAAATAGATAGGCTTAGGATAGTGCACAGTTCATCACACAAATCAGATGCTCCATGCTGGGAAGCAATAAGGATTATTTGAAGAAAAGTTGAGCTTCATGTCTCCAGTTATCTCAATTAAATTGAAGCTGTTAGAACTTTGAATTGTAATATATATATATATATATATATATATATATATATATATATATATATATATATATATATATATAATGGTTACTTGGTTAAGTATTAGTATTTAGTATAATAAAATGTCTTAATGATACCAACTACCAAGGGTGTTATAATTTGAGTATAAATAAGCTCAAAATAAGTACTTTAAGAATAATTGCAAATTTTTTGATATTAATTGATGAACTACATAATCTTCAAATATTATATACTTGCTATCCAAATGAGCATCTAGATGAGAGGAATCCAAGGAGCTCATGACCATGCAATTTTGAGGTTATGAAGGTATTTAAAACAATCAACATGGGTTGGCCATTAGAACATTTTTCGACATTGGCCTAAATAATTAAAAAAAAAACGATATAAAAAATTATAAAACTTGTTATCCACGTGAAAGGGAATTCAATTTGAACTTAAATTTGGAGAGCACTTGAAAATTTAAAGAACTATAGAGTCGTTTCATGGGATATTAACTTATTCAACATTGTGATCATCGTCACAGACGTGTGTCACGACCACCATTGTCCAGCAATCATTGCTTGATATAGTATATTGACCACAATTATTTGATTATGATTTCTTGATCACTGTCATCTGACTATGATATAACAATCAAACATTGATCAACTGTTGGCACCTATTGAATTTCTCATCAGCCATCACCAACAATTTCGATGCCATCACCTATGAAACTAAAGCATGCAGTTAACACAAATGGAAACACCCAATGTCACAAATACTATCGAACCACACAAATGCTATTAAGGTTGATGAAATTTATTGACACATATATTGAATCTCATCGATTTCATCACTTCCCATTGCCAACATTATCGACACATGCCATCGTCTATAAGGTTGTTGTATACTATCAAAATAAACGATGACATATGTTGCTTTTGTCACTTATTGTTGTCAACAATGTTGATGTATGCCGTCAACATAAAACGCCTACATCCTACTAACATTGCTACCTGCCAACCTCAATAACATCAATATACATCATCAACTATACAGTCGATGCTCCTCGTTACCAGAAACATTGATGCTTCCCAACTTTATCGCTCGACGTTGCCAATAACTTTTGATGCATGTCATTGCCAATAAAGACAATGTCCTCCATCTACACTAACTCAAAATCTCAACATCATCACTAAGATTTTTGATGAAATTTTTGTCCTTAGTCTCCTCTTCTCATGTGCCCAAAGCACCACCAGCTTTCACATTAGAATCCATCATTTGTAGTTCATAGCTACTACCTTGTATTAATGCCTTCCTCAATTACAAGTATGGGCGGAACCGCAATTAGACTTCTTTTGGGACTGCTTTCTTACTGTTTTCTATATCAGTTTTCTAGCACATAAATTCCTTAAAAGTTATGAAAAATCAGTAGCCAAAAGTTGTCTCAAACGAAGCCTTACTTGAGGTTGGGCAATTGCTATTTGCCCACCCTCCAAAATATAATTTTAATAAATAAAAAGGATGTTTTTTAGTTAATTTTGCCCATCAAAATCCTATTTTACCCATATTTTGAAAAAAAAAATCTAACCATTTTGAGAAAGTTCTACTTTCATTGAGATTTTTTCCCTCTACATAGAAGATTCCTAAGTATTCTCTTAAGGTGATAGCATAAGAAAGTTTGTTATTTTTTATTAACTTTTGCCTTATTATCAATAAAGTGCAAAGTTACTAATAATCCCTTTTAAAAAAGAGAGATAAAAATTTGAGACAAAAGAATAACAAGAAGTTAAGATAAACTATAAAAAAAAAGGTCATGATACTTATTTACGAGTGTTGTTTGAGGTAGGACAATGAACTTTGGCTGTAACAACAATGATTTATCATATTCATGATTTCATGTTATTTTTTTAATTCTTTTCTTTTCTAGTTCATTTCATATTAATGTTTATGTTATAGATATTCGATTAGTGATTCCCAATTATTTATGTTAAATTTAGAAGTTTATGTTTTTGGTTTAGGGTTTAATAATTTGATTGATATTTGAAGAGGAAAGAGTAAGTAGAGATTTATATTGAAAGTCTTTCTATTAACTTTGGCTTTGACCTTCAATTTAGAGTTTTTTTTTTTAGAAATGCAAAAAATGCATTAAAATGAAAGAAAAAATAACCTAATACAAATTAGAAAAAAAAAAACTAATGGTTCCTTGATCCAAATAGAAAAAAGGAACCTTATTGAAAGCATATTTGTTTAGAATAAACTTAATATTTTTGAAATGAAACCCACTGTTTCCCATTTTAAAATCATTGAGATGAAGGAGATACCAAAATAATGAACAACCCGAGAGTTGATTGGTATCCCAGAGTTCTCATCCGGTTAAAAAATAGGATCTAGTATCGATTCCATAATCAATTATAATAAGTTTAAAAAACAAATAAAAAAGTGAAGTAAAAAAGAAGCTACAAAAGGAAAGAAAAAAAGTGAAATACAATTTATCAAAGACATTCGCAAAACACCTAAGAAAAATATCAATAGGTATTTCAAATGCTTTTTCCAACTTCCAATGTTGTAATTCAAAGCTAAGAATTTGATAAATTCTTTGATCAATTGCTCCATCTTCAAGTATCTTTCCACTTTGATGATTGCAAAGAGAAAACTGACATGCATTTTATTGAGATGATTGAGAAGAACCTTTCATGACATTCCTCCTTTTAAGATCAGGCTTCCTTCTTCTAGGTAGATCTTTCACCGGTCCTAAGGCTTGAAGTTCTTTGAACAAATGCTTAGAGCCGGAAGAACCATTCTCTTTTGAAAAAAACAGTTTTATCCTTCTTTAATACAATTTTTTTAAAATTCAAATTGATTGCAGAAGAAGGAGAAACAATTTCATTTGAAACACCTATTTTTCCTTCAATAATATATTCTATCTCAAAATTCCTTAATGCATTAATAGAAGGATTACCCGAATTATGTTCATCAACTAACTTTGACAAAGTCATGCTATCGGTTGAAGTCTATTCAGCAACTATTTCCGTTTCAGAACTAATAGTAGCATCCTTCAGTTTTTTATCACTTGTACCCTGAAGATTAGATCCAGCAATATCTGCCTCCTTTTCTATCTCCAGAATATTCGAATTCAATATCTGGTTTAATTGATCCAAACGGTTCAGCAGCCATTACGGTTTCAGAAAAAACCGCATCCAATGGATTAATTTCATTAAAGACTGAATCCTTAACTTCATCCACACTTTTAGCAGGTTTGAATTTTGAAAATTGAACTTGTTGATCAGCTGAATCTGCTCCCAACGGTTCATCTACTGAAATAGTTTTTGAATAATCAGCTTCAAACGGTTCAGCAACTAAGGCCTGATCTGAATTTGATTTGGCTGAATCAATTTGGCAATTTGGAATTTGCACCATATGACTATCGGCTTCCTTGATTAATTCATTCGAATCATCACATTTATCAGAATTTTGATTATTGGAAATACCAAGATCTGAGGAACGATCAACCACATGATTTCTACCCGAAATCCTTCTAACCGGATGATCTATGGAAACAGAATTATTGGAAAAGTGCTTTTGATTTTTTTTGTTCTTGAATTTCACATGCATCCAAGGCCCATAGGAGTTCTCATCAATGAGAGAAGAACTTTTAGGAACTTCTTTGTTAACCACAGTTGGATTAAAAGAATTTGGACAAACAAAATCTTTATGTCAATTCTTCCACATTTGAAACATATAGATGATAGATTTTCATATTCAATATTTTGAAAAAATCTACCATTAATACCTTCAATCCAAATACCACAAGGGAGTTTTGAATTCAACTTAATTCGAATGTAAGCTCTTGCAAAGTCTCTCCTTCCCCAACTAAACATTTTGCCATCCAATAATAAAGGGGTTCCGATTCTAGAAACAATTCTAGAAATATTGGTTTCATCCCAACAATGAAGAGGTAAATGGGGTAAACGAACCCAAATGGGAGAAGAAATCCCTTCCATGGACATAGGATTAAAGCTAGGTGACCATTTGTCAATACCAATGACAAAACCCTCAACAAACCAAGGACCACCATTAAGAACTTCTTCCAATGCTTCATGTGACTGAAAAGAACACAGAAGCCAATCTAATCCAAGCGAGGTTATATGAAAACCTCCAAATTTTCTCCATTGCTTCCTTAATTCAATTGAGCAATTTGAAAAAGGCAAGTTTTTGCATAATATTTTCACCACTAATGAATTCTTCAAAACTTGAATATTAGCTTTTTCTTTTTCCAAATCCAGCTTGACAACATTTGCACCTTCAATTTAGAGTTAGAATGTAAAAAAAAGGATATAATTCGAGAAACTTATTTAAAAATAATAATGCAATATTATAAATAATACAAATTAAGTTGAGAAGCTTGTAAGCATTTTTCAATTCATTGATTATAATGAAATATAAGATTTTACTTTGAATTATATATATTGTTGCGTCCTGGAGTACTCGCGGCGGTAGAGAAATCTACAATTTAACGTCTTAACTTTATACGAAAATCCAGCACGCAATCAGATAAGAAGAGAGAGCATAACGTTCATAAGAGACGCTAGTTTCTACATGGAAAACCCCTAAAAAGAGGAAAAACCACGGAGACTAGCCCAATTTGAATGAATCCACTAATATTGCAGTTGATTACAAATGAGGCCCTTTCTTGGCGGAAGGTCTTGGCTTGATATACATCATATGGAGTACATTACATAGTAGGAATACAAAGAATCACTGTTGACGTGTTTGTTTGGTTAGAAGGACCATAGTCTGGTGACAGAGGTAAGAAGAAACGTAGTCGGCGGGCGACAGAGGTCATAAAGACTAGCGACGGATGTCAGAAGAAACATAGTCGGCGGGCGACGGAGATCGAAAGGACTGTAGTAGGTGGGCAACGTAAGTTAGGAGGACCGTAGCTGGCTAGCGACGGAAGTCGGAAGGATTGTAGTCGGTGGGCGACGTAAGTTAGAAGGACTGTAGTCAGCGAGCAACAGAGGTTGGAAGGACTGTAGTTTGTGGGTGGCATAAGTCAGGAGGATCGTAGTCGGCTGGCGACAGAGGTTGGAAGGATTGTAATCGATGGGCGACGTAAGTCGAGAGGACCGTAGTCGACGGGTGACGGAGGTTGGAAGGACTGTAGTCGGTGGACGACGTAAGTCAGAAGGACCGTAGTCGACTGGCGAAGGAGGTTACAAGAACGATGTCAGGTAGAAGTCTAGCAATGGACATAAATCTAGCATCAAATAGATGTTCGGCAAAAGTTCGACAACAAACAGAAGTCAGGCGTCGGGTAAAAATCTGGCGATGAGCGGAGGTCCAACGTTAGGTGGAAGTCCAACGTGAATCGGCGACCGAGGAGAACTCCGGCGTTAGATGATATTCGAGAAAAACTCCATAGTCATTTGGAGATCGGGGGGAGTTTCGACGTCACTTGGAAGTCGGGCGAAACTCTAGCATCACTTGGAAGTCAGGCAGAATTCCGGCGTCACTTGGAAGTCGGGCAGAATTCCGGCAATGATCGAGGAGGAGTTTCTTCCCTCCTCTTCTTCTCTTCCCCTCTTCTTGCTTCTTACTTCGGTCCCCTCTCAAGATAAATGAGGGGGCTATTATAATTTTTTGAGGATGACATGACCTGTAAATAGGAGGATCAAGGGTAAATGTAGAGTTGTTCGGATGGTTGACCGATATTGAATATCCCTTGATTGTGTACCATTTGTAAGACATTTGAATGTCTTAATGATGTCGAAGTTCGGTGATCTTGGGCTCGTTGGATTTTTCTCGTCAAGCAACTTGATTCGATTATAAGCACGTTATGTTTGGAAATCGTTTGGTAACCCAAATTGTTGTTTGAAATTTCCAACAGTGCTTTAGGTCCTTGATTTGGACTCATTTGGGCTCGGATTGAGTTGAATTTGGTGCCGTTGAGTTTGTATTTTTGAGACGCTCAATTCGACAGTAATTTTGCTGAAATTGGAGTTTAGATAATACAAGTTTTTTCTTTTTTGTAAAATAAAAAAAATTATATATATATATATATATATATATATATATATATATATATATATATATATATATATATATATATATATATATATATATATATATATATATATATATATATTAATTACATGTACATAAATTTCATGAGCAATTATGTCTTTTATAATAAAATCTCAAAATCAGAACTCTTAAACAAACAATTTAAATTTACTTTCAAGTATTAATAAGCACTTTTAAAAATATTACTCAAACATATCTCATTATTGAAACTCTATTTTATTAAACGGCTTTTTTTAAACATCCTTTTCTAAAACTCCTTTTTATGTAAGCATAAACCGAATCAAACGAAACCTTAAATGTCATATGTAATGAATCGCGTCGAGAGATATAAAGTAAAATTTCAAAAGTAAATCAAAATATTTAACCTTTTTTTTTTTGCTGATAAAGTTGACTTTTAGCTTTGATGAGAAGGGGAAAAAAGTTTTGTCAGAATTTGAAAAAACACAAATAAAATAAAAAACAGAAGTCAACGCGCAAATTCCTGAAACTGTCGAGAGAAAATAAAAATAAAAAATTCATTAAAAAATAAACAAATATTTAATTGCCCTCTCAACACGTGGACGCGTATGTGCCGAAACGCGATCCAGACGGCCAGAAACCGTGTCTCACGTGCGATGGACGGCACAGATCTTGCTCCACCCAGCACGTGCGATCCTGTTGGCCACCAGCCGGCTCTTTTTAAAAAAAATTAATTATTTATATTTCCCTCGCACTTCCCGATATATCTCTTTATTTCTCAATCGTCCGATCTAGGTCCGAACACGTGATACTGATTATTTTAAATTGACGGCTGTGATTTAGTTTGACTGTGTCGGTGCAAATTGGATTGGACTCGTTGAGAATTTTGTAGATAAAAACCGCGTCATGACTTCCCGTAAGTCATAAATGTAAAATAAATAATAAATTTATAATAATTTAATTTAATATTATTTACATTAATATAATATAGTTTTTAACATTTAATTTGATAAAAAATGATTATGACTACGTAATTATTAAAAAGAAATATTACATAACAAATAATAACTAATAAGTTGATATAAAGAAAATGATAAATAATTTTAAATATTTTTAATAACATTATATTTAAAGTTTGAAATTCTACTATATTTTAAATGTAGTTTATAATAATATTTCAAAATGTGCCCGCTTAAAAGCTAACTAGTCGAGTCGAGGCTGACTCAAACTTGACTCGTTAGATCATCGAGCTCAGCTCATAAGCTATTTATCTAACCAACTTGAGCTAACACACGAGTCGACTTAACTCACTTACGTCTTTAAACATAAATTAAATTATTATTTAACGAGATGATTTTATATTTATATTGAATTCACCTTTCGTAACAAACTATCTCACATAAATAAAAAAAGATTTATATTTGTTCCAAAATTATTTATTTTAAATTTGTGCTTATAATGGAAACATTATTAAGTCAATAGCCTCACATTAAGATGCCAAATGGCATCAAATTAAATATTAATATATATTTTTTTTTTTGGGCAGGGAGTGTCGGCCTTCGGCCACTAATCTCCCTGGTCGACCTTGCGTGCAACCCACGCCATCTACACGGGCCGACACTTAGGGCTTTCACGAGGCGCCGAGGAGATTCGAACTTGGGACCTGACCTTTGGCCAGCCAAGTCTCCACCACCAGGCCACCCCGTGGTGAGTAATGGCATATTAGTAATATAAAAAGAATTATGACTAATTAATGCTGGTTATCCAAGACTATTGAATAGCAATGTGGATTTCAAATAAATGCTCCAGCTGTCCAAAGCTGGACATTTTAGTAATTTAACAATCTATGCTTCCAGAACATCATTGACAAGATTGAAGGAGGTCTGCAGTCAACAGAAATCCTATAGAAATAATATTAAGCTTTTAGTCAACAATCAAGTGAATTTTCTTAATTAGTCTTCGCTTGAGCTAAATAAAAAAACTAATTAAAAGCTTACATTTAGAATATTGTTATTATGATAATTAAATAATTTATTTTCTTCATTTGTGTTGGAAGTAAACAAATTTATAAAAAAATTGAAAAAATAGGAAAAAGCTACTGAGTTACACCACACAACAACAAAAAATTTACTATGAAAAATGAGAAAAATTGTACAGATCTTTTACACTCTTCTTAATCTCTTTTGCAATATTAACGTTCTTTCATACATCAGAGCATACACGATTCATTTACAACTCAGATAATTTGAAAAGAGAAAAAAAAAAAGACTCAGTTGGGCCACAGCACCGAGAGATTAGACTTACAGTGCCACTGTGTTGGTTTTTCTATCTCACAATGAGTCCAGATTATTCCAATGTTGTACAAACAACACCTTGACACTGCACACTACCCCTGCAACTCTCCGATCAAATCGACTAGAACAATTATATCAACTGACTAATTACATCAAAAATCAAATTTTTTTTAATGATGTTTGTAGATATAACAAGGTTGAAGTCATAAAATAATTTTAGTGAAATAACACTAAAAGACTAATATTTTGACACTTGGCTTCTAACATGCCGGTCATCACAAGTATTAAATTAAAAAAAAAAAAGCTTTTTTTTCAAAAGGGTCCATCCTTTCTCTTATCAGGTATTTCCAGCTCTCCGGCCTATAAAACTGGCCTCTTGGTTACCTGTTCTATTCATCCTTTCCCCTTGCCTTCTTCTTTTGCCTCTATAGAGTATAGACTCTCTGATTGATTCAGATTATTTTTTGAAATGGACCTCCTCACAAAAGAGCAGATCTCCGAGTTCCAGGAAGCCTTCTGCTTCTTTGACAAGGATGGAGATGGTATGCTTTCTCTCCCTCTGCTTTGATTCATGTCTTATGGTCTAACATGGTTACTGCACAAAGGATTAAAGCTTCGTTTTTTTCTTCTTGATTGCCCTTGCTGAATGATGGATTGGGCGCTTTGTTTTCTTACATTTTCTTTTAATTTCTCGCATTCTGAATGTGGTATGAAGCTTTTCATTTAGGAGTTTGTTTGTTTGACTGCTAAATCATAATCTGTACAGCAAAATGTGGTGATATATTTTCAGCAAAAAGCAGCCTAAGAGCTGCAAATATCCAACAAAAGCTATGCTCCCCCTATCGCAGATAATTTAAGTTTTTTTTGTTTCTCTTATGTTTGCAATTTATTTGAACGAATTAAAAAAAAAAGAAAGAGAGTAGGTCTTATGCTCACATGTACTTTAGGGTTTAGGATAATACAGAAAATTTATTAAATATGAATTTATTTGAATAGTGAAGATTTGCTATTACAATGAGTTTGTTATATTTACTTTGAATCTTTGAACTTATTTTCTTTTGAAAAGTTTTAGTGCCAAAGCATACATTTGATGGAAATGGGATTTTGATATCAAGTTCTAAAGTGTTTCTTAATTAAAAGGTGTTTGCAATTTATTTGACAATGATTTTGTTGTTTAAGTTTCTAATGAATTCGTTTTGATTTAGCGAGTAGAGCTATCAAAATCGGGGTTCGGGTCAAGTTCTGGTCCAACCCGAAACTATTTTGGCACTACTTGACCTTACTCAAAACATAACCCGCCTTGGGTTCGGGTCAACCCGGCACGACCCGCTAAACATAGCCTCACGTGGTTTTGCGGGCACGACTGGGCTCGCTGGCAGTGCGCAAGTGCGGCAGGCAAGCGATAGCATGCGGTCTTAGGTCGTGAGGGATGACGCCGACAAGCAGGCAGCGCCAGGTCGCCGGCTAAGCCGTGAGAAACGACGCCGACTCTATGACTTGATTAAATTGATTTAGACAACATTGGGTGTACATGAGACTAAGAAGAAATTCATACATAATATTTTTCAGCATTCCATTTTCAAACTCCTGACCTCAATCTTGTGAGCAATATCTAACTGAATTTGCGAAACAGGTCGTATCACCATTGATGAGCTCGCAAGCGTCATCCGATCATTAGACCAAAATCCTTCTAAAGAAGAGTTGCAGGACATGATCGATGAAGTAGATTTCAATAGAAACGGCACAATCGAATTTGTGGAGTTCTTGAGCCTAATGGCTCGGAAAATGAAGGTCTTATATACTATCTATCCTCTTTATTAGCCTCTCTACAGCCTGGGCAATCAAATTTGTTTCTGCTGCAAAGCCAATACAAGCAGTTCCAAAATATTTGCAGGAAAGTGACGCTGAAGAAGAGCTGAAGGAGGCCTTCAAGGTTTTTGACAAGGATCAAAACGGCTATATTTCAGCCAGTGAGGTAAATAGATAATAATGCAATTCTTATATGCTTGAGGTTATGCAACAACAACAACTTCAAGCCTTTGGGTTGGCTACATGAATATTTTTTCTCCATTGTGTCCGTTAAAAGTCAAATTCTCATCTAAATCTAATAAAGAAAGATCATTTCTAATATTTTATAACCAAGTCTTTTTTAGGTCTACCTCTACCTTTCTTAATATAAGCCAAATCTAATACATCAACTTTCCTAACCGGGTCATCAGAAGGCCTCCGTTTAATGTGACCAAACCATCTAAGGCGACTCTCTCTAATCTTATCTTCCATTGGAGCTACTCCAACCTTTTCACGTATATGCTTGAGGTTATAACGTGCAAAATTTTTTGGCTCTGCCAGTGGAGAAATTATTAGGTGCGGACACCGGAAGGAGATAACCTTCCGGTTTTCTCTGTCTACAGTAAAAGCGCAGCTATTACAGTAATTGTACTTATTGTAGATAGAGAGAAATTTGGATGATTCTCTTTGTCCGGTGTCCACACCTAATAATTTGATGTACCATTGAGGCTTTGATATCAAATAGGGTGTAAACGAGCTTAGCTTGAACATGAGCTTGATTAATTAATTGAGTTCGAGCTCTAGCTCGAGCTTAGTTCTACAAATTGGAGTCGGCTCATATAAACGAAAGAGAGAAAATGATTATGATTCAAGCAATTATTATAATAAAATTATCAATATTTTTAATAACTTTATATTTGAAATTTGAATTCTAATATGTTTTTTGTGTATTTAGAGTAATATTTTTTTACTGAAGCTAACTCATGAGCTAAGTCGGGTCGAGGTAGCTCCAGCTTGGCTTTTTAGCTCATGGAGCTCGACTTACAAGTCATTTATCGATCCGAGCTCTAATCGGCTTAACTTACTTACACCCTTAATATCAATGTCAGAGTTGTTGTTAATGATCTAAATCTTGAACGAATGATTTGATTTGAGTCTATCGAATCCAATGCCCGAAAGTTCAAAATCATGAAATTTGATCGAAAATTGAATGATCTATTTGAGTCGAACCGAACACGGAAATTTTATTCAATCTTCGATCGATCTTTAATATTTCAAATTAAATGTCTGTTTTGTCCAAATATATTTGATTTCAATAGAATTATGAAAGGCAAAATATGAGGATAATATTTTCTTGTTTGCCAGTTGAGAAATGTGATGATAAATCTTGGGGAGAAATTGACTGATGAAGAAGTGGATCAGATGATCAGAGAAGCTGATATGGACGGTGATGGGCAGGTCAACTATGAGGAGTTCGTCCGAATTCTGATGGCCGTCTGATCGTTTCCTCGAATAATGATGGCCGTCTGATCATTTCCTCTCACAAGCTTTAATTTGGTGTTTTTTTATTTTAGCAATTAAGAATTAGCAGATAAAACATTTATCTCACTGTTTTCTGCTGAAAATAATAATAATAATAATAATAATTTCTTTGTCAGCTAAACTATTTGAATAGTAAAGTATTTCAGAAAACAGATTTTCAGCAAAATTGCTTTGAACAAGGATCGAATTAACTTCTGTTTTAAGCTTAGAATTCGGCCATTAGATGTGAAATTAAATTTGAAGAAGGTTTGAATCAGGCTAAGGTTTCGTTTGGGAAAACTTTTTTGTTGCTTTTTAAAACAACTTTTTAGCACAAAAATTTTTTGAATTAGAAAATTTTATACTAAAAAGTTATTTTATGAAGCAGCATGAAAGCTGTCTCAAATGAAGGCTAAGGCTCCGTTTGAGACGGCTTTTTTATTGCTTTCTAAAACGGAGTTTTAGTACAAATTTTTTTATTTTTGTACTAAAACTCCGTTTTACAAAGCAATAAAAATGCCGTCCCAAACGAAGCCTAAAACTTCGTTTGGGATAATTTTTTTATTGCTTCTTAAAATAATTTTTTTTATACAAAAAATAAAATTTTGGTACTAGAAAACTGCTTTAATTTAGAATAGATTTCCTACTGCTTATTAAAGCTGTTTTTTAGTACACAAACTTTAATTTGTATAGCAAAAAATCTTTAAGAAGCAGTAAGAAAGCATCTCAAAGGAAGCTTAAGAACTTGTAACAGGAGTTTGAATCTTCAAATTTAATGTGAACTTCGTTCGAATTGTCTTCGCATTATGTGTTACAAGCCTTGAATAGGTTCGATCAAGATTCGAACCAAATATAACAAGTTTGAACCCTTTTTATTCTAATTATCTCATATGTAATATGTCACAACTAATCATTTCTATGTGGGCATTAAGAATAATGATAGTTATTCGTTGGTGTTCTTACTTGTAAATCTTACGTTGATATTATCGTTTGCTACATCATTATCTTATTATCTTAGGTTTCGTTTGATTGGAAGTTTTTGATGCTTATTCCGTTTTAAAACGACAAATTCCTTTCTTCTTTATTGTTTGAATCGTCAAATCAAGTTCTAAGTAACTCCTTTTGTTTCATTTTTTTGTTGTTTTAAGAAAGCTTTTTATATAATTTATTTTTCTATATTAAAAATTTAACAAAAATAAATAAATAAAACCATCAATGTAATCTCAAGCCTGAAAAAAACATTATGAGCAAGGGTGAATCACGAAGATCTCATATGATAATAATAATAATAATTTTAAAAAGCTAACAGGTCATTAAAACAGTTAACACAACACGATTATTCGAATTATGAAACCTATTGTGTGGCACTGTGTCCATAGTAATGAGATTTTTATTAGGTCCGGTGTTCTGACGTAGCTCTACGTTCGGACGCTAGTAAAATGGTGCCACGTAGCTGGCCACTTTATCGTAGGCCTGGCACACCGAAGTTTTTTTTTTTTTTTTTAAAGGGTGCAACACGAGGACTTCCCAGGAGGTCACCCATCCCAGTACTACTCTCGCCCAAGCACGCTTAACTGCGGAGTTTTGATGGGATCCGGTGCACTAGTGCTGGTATGGTCGCACCCACTTTTTTTTTTTGACAAAAGAACTCTGAAATCATATTGTAAAGGTACATTCTCCCTTCGTGAGGAAATAAATTATTGTGTATGTAATCCAAACGTAAAAAAGGGCTCGGATGCTGAATATTTGTTGCTTATTTTGCTAATCACAAGAACAAAAATAACAAAAAGATGGACGATCGGCATGACACAAGATCAATTGGTTGTCCATGCACCATTAAAGAAGCCTGTCAAATCACAACCAATAAAATTTGGCAAGAAAGATGTGCATCAAGATAGACCGTAAATGGCATATCAGATAATGGCTTTCGTTAAGAATTTTTTACTTAAACTGTCATAATCAGCAGTAAAAAGCTGTCAGCAGCAGTAAAAAGCTGTTCCAAATAAAACCTAAGGCTTCGTTTGGGACGACTTTTTTTATTGCTTTTTAAAACGGAGTTTTAGTAAAAAATAAAAAAATTTGTATTAAAACTCCGTTTTAGAAAGCAATAAAAAAGCCGCCCCAAACGAACCCTAAGTCTCTTGGCTTAAAAAAGAAGATTATGACTTCATTAAAAAAATTTATTAGAAAGTTGTCTTAAAAAGCAATAAGAAAGCTGTCTTAAAAAACAATAAGAAAGCTGTTCCAAACAAAACAAAATCTGTCTCTTGGCTCAAAAAAGAAGATTATGTCTTCGTTATAGTTTTTTTACTAAAAAATCATCTTAAGAAGCATAAGAAAACTATTCCAAACAAAGCCTATCTCTGAGCTCAAAAAAAGAAAACAAGTTAACTTCTGACTCCTCGAGAGAGTTGCCCAAAATTGGGATTAGCAAAACTTATATATGTGCCTATAACAAAGACCAAAAAGCAGAGAATTTACCACTCCTCTACAACCATAAGAAGAATGCTCACATACTGAACTTCTAATACCCAAAAAAAGCACATACCATGATGTAGACCAGAAATGTCTAATATGTTATGTTTTCTGTAAAATGCATAAAAAACTATGAGGTTTGCACAGCCATGAGTGGGCATCAAACACCAAATGAAAAGGAATACCAACAAGTTTATGAACATAAAACCAAGAAACAACACACCGAGAAACAAGTCGCTTTTATTATCAAGGCAAATTCAGCAACAGATATGAATCTATAGACTGATGGCCATGGACAAACTTGTGGATAGACATCAAAAAGAAGCCATGAAGCAGTGCAGATAAGTAGAGCTAAGAAATACTATAAAAATTCAATTTAACAACCTTAAGCAATCCCCCCCATAAAAAAAACAACAACTTTCAAACCACAAGTACCTTTTTCTTTGGCCCTTCAAACAAATTGGCATGAGCTGTATAAATAAATCTACTAGGCATTGCTTGGGATCATAAATATATTACAGACTTCAATCTGTTATAATATAGAAATTAATAATCTTCATTGACCGATCAAATGTAGATGCAGTTACTATAATAAAGAAATTAAACCATCATACCACCACCGAGGGGATAGATCCATTGAGACTAATGTAATGCATCAGATTCAACAGCAAAAACAGCAACATAACACCACGGCATCAGCAACCACATGGGACAGCAACACAGCTTTACCCATTCTCACACTCCGCAGGAACACCAGCTCATCTCTCACAACTCACAGCTACAGCCTGATGTTCCCGAAACCAGCTTTAATAGGAATTGAAAATAGAAAAGGAGCATCTCATATCTCCAAGGCTACAATATGTTAGAGAGAATGACATTCAACCTTCACCGTTAATTTCAACAGATTGGTTTTAGTGGAGTAATGGAACCTTTTTTTAAAACTAGGATGAGAAGAGCAGCCTTTGTTTCCCTAGGAAAAGCACCGAAAAGTGGGTATATAGCACGTGCATTTTTTGAAAGATGACGGCCCGACTACCCGACCCTGAAAAAAGATAGGTATTGCTAGGTACATGCTCGGTATCGAGCAGGTACATGCTCGGTACCGCTCAGTACATGCTTGGTACTGGTAGGTATCGCTAGGTACATGCTCGGTACTGCTTAGTACATGCTCAGTATCGCTAGGTACATGCTCGGTACCGAGCATGTACATACTTGGTACTGCTAGGTATCGCTAGGTACATGCTCGATACCGCTTGGTACTGAGCATGTATTGAGCAGTACTAAACATGTGCTAAGTCGTACCGAGTAGCATGAGTTCTTTTAACCATAAATCATGTATAACATTTATAGAATAATTCGCCAACAGGTTGTAAGACCTTTAAAGAAGGCGGGAGTTTTAACTTTTCGCGCCCAATTCATATATACGACATCGGGTCAACCCCAAATAGTTAAAAAACGTGCAAAATCTACAAAATACAATGAGTTTGGGTCGGGTCATCGGGTCGCTACGTGGCGCCGTTATACTGGACCTAATAAAAATTCATAGTAATGACTAGAGAAGCTGCCATTTGCATCCAATATATAGAAGAGATAATTGAAAAAAATACCAATTTCCAACCATGTCATTCTTGGATTCATGCGCTCAATTTATTTTACTTTGCCTTTTTTATTTTGTTATTATTATTATTGTTGCGTCCAGGATTATTCGTGACGGTAGAGAAATATAAGATTTAATGTCTTAGCGTTGTACGAAAATCTGGCACGCAATCAGATAAAGAGAGAGGGTCTAACATTTATGAGACACCAAGATTTTTACGTGGAAAACCCCTGAAAAGGGGGAAAACCCACAGGCCTAGCCCAGTTTGAATGAATTCACTAGTATTGTAGTCGATTACAAATGAGGCCCTTCCTTTGAGGAAGTCATGTGTTTGATGTACATTTTATAGAGTACATTACATGATATGAATACAAAGAATCACTATTGACATGTTCGTTTGGTCGGGAGGACCGTAGTCGGCGGACGACGGAGGTTGGAAGGCTTGTAGTCGGTGGGAAACATAAGTCAGGAGGACCGTATTCGGCTGACGACGGAGGTCGGAAGGACTGTAGTTGGTGGGCGACGTAAGTTAGGAGGACCGTAGTCGACGGGCGACAGAGGTCGGAAAGATTGTAGTCGGTGGGCGACGTAAGTCAGGAGGACCATAGTCGGCTGGCGACGGATGTCGGAAAGACTGTAGTCGGCAGGCGACGTAAGTCAGGAGGACCGTAGTCGGCTGGCGACGAAGATCGGAAGGACTGTAGTCGACGGGTGACGTAAGCCAGGAGGACCGTAGTCGGCTGGCGACGGAGGTCAGAAGGACAATTGCCTTGCGAGGGAGGCTGGAAGGACTGTGTCTGACGATGAAGGTTAGAAGGACGGCGTCAGGTAGAAGTCCAACAATGGAAAGAAATCCATATTCGGATATACGACCAGCGAAAGTCTGATAACTGGTAGAAGTCCGGCATCGGTTAGAAACTTGGCGAAGAGTGAAGGTCAGATGTCGGGTAGAAGTCCGACGTCTGTTGGTGGACAAGGAGAACTCTAGCATCACTTGGGCGGAGTTTCGGCATCAGGAGGGAACTTTGTCGTTAATTGAGAAGAATTTCCGCATCCCATGGAATTTGGGCAGAATTCTTGTGTTCTTTCGAATACCCGGCAGAATTTCGACATATTCAGGCGGCGGGAAAAGCTCCAGCAGTGGTCGAGGATGAGAGGATTCTCCTTTTCCCATTTCTCTTCTTCTTCCCTTCTTCTTCTCTCTCTTCACTTGAGTCCCCTTTGAGTAGAATGAGGGCTATATTTATAGTTTTTCTGGAGTGGCATGGCTTGTAAATAGGTGTGAGATCAGGGGCGAGTAGGGAGTGGTCGAATGGACGGTTGATGTTGAACCCTTCGATCGTGCACCGTTCATTTGACATTTTAACGCCTTTGTGATGTCGGAATTCAGAGATCTTGGGCTCGTTGGATTCATCTCGTCGAGCCGTTCGATTCGAGTATAAGCTCGTTAAAATCGGAGACTGTTTGGTAACTCAAATTCTGGTTTAAACCTTCCAACAGCGCTTCGGGTCCTTGATTTGGACCCATTTGGGCTCGGATTGGGTTGAATTTGGTGTCATTGGGTTTGTATTTCTGAGACGCTCAGTTTGACTGTAAGTTTGCTGAAATCGGAGTTCAGATGATCCCGGATTTAATTTTTGAAGTTTCCGGCTAGCTTTTTGCCACGAGATTCGTGCCCGATCAAGATATTTTTTGCATGGCGTATCAAATATTTCGTTATAATTAAGGACATCAAATGTGAATCAAATGGGACAAAAACATTTAGTTAACAAAACACAGCTTGATTAGCTTTGTTTTTTTATTTTATTTTATTTTTTTGGTATAATTATCATATATTTCATAATTTCCTTATAACATAGAGTTAAGAATATAAAAATCACAATTTAGTGAATAATTTATACAAATTTAACTAGTGTAGGCAAAATAGAATTGAAACTTATATAATCTTAGAAGTAGAACATAAAAGAAATTATTTGAATAGTAATATAGTCGAAGTGTCAAAAAAATATGATTACTTTTAAGAAAGGCTTAATGTTCCTCATATTGATCCATCAAATCCTTTCATAAATCTCACTGCATTATTTCCTTTGATTAATCTGCTTTGATGAACTGCAGCTAGATCAGTAGTTGAAGTATAACCCACAACACTAATTAATATTTGATTCTTTTATGAGAAGAAGGATATAACACCTTCATAGGACATAACACCATCAACATATATAAATTATGAGAAGAAGGATAGAGATGGGGGAGAAATCATGAATAGAGAAGAAAAGGTAGAAAATTGATATGAAATAAAAGAGGGAAAGGGTAAAGCGGAAAGAAGTCTAGCTCGCAAGCTATAATAAAACCAATAGGCTACATTCCAAAAATAAGTCACACACCATCAAAATAGTGGAAACCAACCTCTATTTATAGGGGAATAAAAGGGAAAATGAGTAAAAAAAATACATGTAATTAAAGCTCCTCACATCCAACCAATATGAGCACGTCAAAACTGCTGCTAGCACAACAAGACCGAAGGGACAACTAGCTTGCCTACATCAATTCCCTAGGTGGAGAAATATCATCCCTGATGAGATAATTTCAGAACTTCCATTATGTGCTGATTTAGTCATATCAAATTCTTGAATTAAAGTAGCACACTTCATTTGGATCATCTCTTTTTATTGTTTAAACTAGGTTTGAAGTAGCCGCTAGTGTATGTGTAGATAAATTTGCTCTCCCTTTTATCCTTTTGATTTAACATATTAATATCATGCTATATTATTATATTTATAATGAAATTTTGAGCTTCTCTTCTAAATGTGAATTGATTGTTTTAATGACATTATTAGTGCTATCATGAAAAAAAAATGATTTTTTTAGTATTACATTGTAAAATTATATTAATATATTTTTTATATGATAATTTTAAGAAAAATATTACTTTTTACTAAAAAAATTAATAATTAGAATAACTTCTAGGGATAAACTTAATTATTTTATCTTTTTATGAAATAAAATATAATAAAAAAATTTATAATATGAATTTTAATTTTTATAATTTTATTCACGGGCTTTTAATGCACGTAGAATAAAAAAAATTTAAATAACGTCATTAATTCAATCATATTCAGTTTTAAACATAAATGTGTCAGTGAGTTTGTCTTAATTAACCTAAATCTCCTCAAAAAAAAGTTTTAAACTAAAGTAAAATATAAATGCTTTGCTATTCATTTAATTCAACAAGTATATATATTTATCCAATTAAATAGTCAATAATAAATTGACTAAATATAGTAATAATTGGATATTTTTTTTACTTTCTTAGTAATTAAAATAAATAAATTAAAATAATATGTCATCAAAGTGACTATATTTATATTGATTTAATTGCCTTAATATATATTAAAGTACTTGCATAAATCTATGCAAGGAAATAGACCCAAAGGAAGATTATCATTATTTTTTTGTAAATTATAAGTATATGTAGTAAGAAATATTTGATAATTTTAGTTTTTATTCATGCATACAATGTCGATCCAAAGAAAGGTATAGTGCTCGCAAAATTTTATCTATATTTCTTTACTATAGTTTTAAGAGTGCTAGTTACAAATTGTTATTTCGTCTACAATGTTATACTATGTATTTTATGATAGCCCATCTTAGGTATTTTTTTTTTAGCCCATCTTAGTTGTTTTGAATATGCATAAGGAAATGATATTGTTGCTAATTTATGAATATATTCTATTCTTTTAAGTTAATATTTTTCTATATCTGTCAATTTAAATAACATTCTAGTGCTTAACAATACTAATTTTAAGAAATGAAAAGAACATATTATTGTAGTTCTTGAGTGTATACATCTAAACTATACGATTCGAACTGAATGCCCTCTTTCCCTTACTGCGAAAAGCAATATTGAACAAAAGACAAATTTTGAGAGGTGGGAGTGTTTAAACCATACGAGTCTTCTAATCATAAAACAATTTATTCTAGATACTATAAGGGCTCAATGTCTGAGGAAAAAAATGCTAAGAATTTTCTAAGCCAAATAACTAGCAGACTATTTTGTAGGTTTTGAAAAGGTTGAGACGAGCATTATTCTTAACAAACTCGTTTCAATGCAGTATAAAGCCAAATGGAATATAAGGGAGTATATTATAAAAATGTCTAATCTTGTTACTAGACTAAAAGAATTAAAGTTAAAATTGTTAGATGACATTGATTTCACTACTACATAAAATTGCTTTTCTAGCACTTTAGAACGGCTTTTGTGGCCGTTTTTCAGCCACAAAAAAACTTGAAGCAGCTAGAAAATCACGGCATGACCGTTGTTATTAGTATTCGTTGCAAGGGGTTTTCACAACGATTTTGCAACTGATGGGATAGATATTTAACTGTTTCTTTTAGAGGGGGTTTAAACCACTGTTATATGTTCAGAATAGTAGCAGTTTATACCAAAGTTAAATGTACAAAATTTTAATTAAATATATTATTGTCATTAAGGTAAATTTTAGATTTATTTGATACATATAAATATTAATATATATTTATTGTATTGAACTGAGGTTTTTAGTGCAGTTATTAACCTATAGTTAAACAAATCCTTAACACTTTACATGAATAAGTTTATCTAGACTTGAAGAAGTTGAACAAGTTATTAACCTACATTTAATTAACCTATGTGAAAGTTTATCTCTCCCTTCACATATTGGTGTATATATAAGGCAAGGATATGGGGATTTTTAATGATCGTGAGAAAAAAATGCTATAGAGTACCACAAGAAATTACAATTATATAAATTATGTTATTATAAGTGAGAATGTTAAGATGAATGTGTTGTAAGGTTAGGAATAATATGTTAAGATATAGGGGCGGAACCAGCCTTATTCTTGCCGAGAAATTATTCTGTGCGGAGTCTAGACGAGAAGAACTATCCGAACATGTGAATCAAATTTATGTACACTGAAAGTCTGGATGGTTCTTCCTATTCGAACTCTCCCCAGAATAATTTCTCATTCTTAACGTGGGCAAACTCATTCAGGCTAAATAAGAAGCAATAAAGACAAAAATATGTCAAATTAAAATATTGCTTAAATCCTAAACATAACAATAATATTCAAGAGCAAAAAATTTCATTTAAAAATGAATTTTGTATTCCAAAGACTGAGTTAGTTTCAATGGATGAAAATGCCATCAAAAGAATTGTTATTCAATGTTTTGAACTATTATTGTTGATAAAAAAAAACAAATCAAACGCTGGCCTTTGGAAATCAAATCTTACAAATACAGATTACTCAACAAGATGTGAAAGGCTCGAAGTTTTAGCAGTTCATAAACATGATCTAAATAATTCTAAGGGCACCACTTTTCAAACTGTAAAAGAGGGCTATTAACTTCTAAAATCAGGAAAAAAAATTTATGATTTGAACTTACAAGAACAAAAAGGGCAAAACAGATCAATCATCTACAGGAATATCATCAAAGAATTTCAGGTCCAATAGCACAAATTCGAAAAACAAAGACACATATTCACATAAAAAAACAAAGACATATTCAAACGAGTTCTTACTTTGTACTTTGCAACCTTTTCACTAACTTTTTTAAGGTCTCCTTTGATAAAAATCAACTCCACATAGCATAAAGAAGAATTACATTCAATTCATATAAATGTTTAAGGGAAATATAGATTAAATATTGTATATCTCAACAAACTGAAATCAACCAAATTAAATAAATAGGCACACAAAAATACCTAAATACAACTAAAAAAAGTCGAAAAATATTGCAAAAAAAAAAAAAAAAAAATCAAGAAACTTGTAGAAGTTACTGACTCCGATCTAGGGCACGACTAGGTAATAAAACGTGTTATGGTGCTTACGACTTGAGTAGCATATGCTATTTGCTCGGATCTTAGTAGAGAAGATGAGGTTGATCAAGCAGATCCATGATAGTTCATTAAGTCAAATGATGGTAGCATGGTGACATGGTTTGTCCTTTGAAGCTAGGGGGAGTGGCGGTAACAACGTTGGGACTAAGGTTGTTTATTGAAGATACAGTGGAAGCGGTGATAACGATTGGTGAACGGTAGGTCATTTTTCGAGCTTGATCGAAATGATGGAGAAAAAGAGGGGCAATGATCGAGGGAACTAGGCATGGGCAAGGGAGGGGGGCACGATCAACCAAAGAAGCCACCCATATTTTTTTTTCTGAACACATGAAAAGCATAAGTGGTTAATTTTCCTCTTTACTCCTCTCTCACGACTCACGAGTCACGACCTCAAGTCCTCTCTCATCTCTCGTCCTGTTGACCTATGTGTAAAAGAAAAAAAATGGAAATCAGACTAACCTCGTATCCGTTGAGAAATCACTCAAATCTCCGTAAATCCCGCTACAACCGCGAATTCAGCTGGAATCGGCGCCGTTTACGTCATTTCCCGGAACTCCTGCGCGAATCCTGCGATCCGTAGCTCCATCCTCTTCGTTAAATACCGATCCCGATCTCCTGCTCTCTCCCACAGCCCGATACTTCTCTCTCACACGAAGCTTCGACTCCCGTCGCTGCCCCCGATTCCACAGAAGGCCCTCCGACCTCTGCCCTCTCCCGACCTCAAGCCGACTCCACTTCCGATCTCTCCTCCTTCCCCAAGCCGCTGCCGAGCTCTGCCTCTTGCCCGATCCTCTCTGGCCGAGAGAGAGAGAGAGAGAGAGAGAGAGAGAGAGAGAGAGAGAGAGAGAGAGAGAGAGAGAGAGAGAGAGAGAGGGAGAGAGAGAGAGGCACCGAGCCCTAGCTCCATTAGAAGCCACCCGAAACCCTACCTTGCCGAGACCTCTCCTCCATCCTTGATATTTGGCTTCGCTCCTTCGGCGACCTTCCTCCTTGTCCGATCGAAAGTAGCGACAAGAGCTCACTGTGAAGGTAACTCTCTCCCTCACGCGAGCTCATTCAGCCAAATTCCCTATGTCAGAGAGGGGTGAGGGAGGGATTTTTTTTTTTTTTTAATATTGTATTATATTATATTATTACTATTATTATTTAGTTATAATTAATTATTATTAATAATAGTTAATTATAATTAAATATAATTATTATAATTAAATACTTTAATTATATTTAATTATTATTTTTAATAATTAGTTTTAATTAAAATAAGTTATAATTAATTTTATTAATAATTATAGTTAATTATTTTAATAATTAACTATAATATGATTAAAATTAATTATAATTAATTATTTTAATTTAAATTAATTATTATTAATTATGACTAAATATAATTAATTATTGTAATTATAATTAATTATTTTAAATTATAATTCATTATGATTAATTTAATTAATTATAGTTAATTAATTAAATAGATAATAATAATAATAATAAATAAGAAAGAATGCTTCTCTCTCTTGCCTCGATACACAAGCCGCCGCCGATCCGCGCCGACGACCGCCAAAGGTATAATTTTTGAAACTTAGTCTCTCTCTCTTACCTCGACCTGCGTGTCGAGTCGGTGGTCTGCCCATGCACGCTTTTTTCTAGCGTGGTGGGAGGGGCGACTGGCGCGACACCTACGACGAGGTAGGCGAGTGACTCCTCGATCCGTGTGCCAACCCCGACGACACTTGCAAAGGTATAAGCTCCTAAACTCTAAACTCCGAGAACCATTCCCGGCGCTTGCAACGCGGCGAACGACCAACTCATGCACGCTTTTCTCTAGCGTGGTGAGAAGGGAATTCGTTGTGATGCTTGCGACGGGACGGGTAATCAAAACCCTATTTTCGGTGTTAGCGGCGGACCGGAAAACCAACTCATGCACGCTTTTCTCTAGCGTGGTGGGAAGGGAACCCGGTGCGACGCCCACAACGAGACGGGGTAAAATATAAAATTGCTTAATTTAAACCGGTGCCCGCAACCCATGCACGCCTTTCTCTGGCGTGGTGGGGAATAAAAGAAATTACAGCCGCGGTGTCCTCTTTTGAGGGCACCTACCGTGCACGCTTTTCTCTAGCGTGGCGGGAGGCCCAGTTTTCCGTAGTTTTCTCCTAAACGGGGGAGACGCCGGAAGGCTGCCGAAATTTCGGGTAAATGCAAGATCGTACTTGAGACAATTTGGAGCTTTACTTGGACATTGATTGGAGCATCAAACGGATTTAATTCAAACTCAAACAATCTAATAAGTTCGAATGCAAACGAAACAAATAATTGCTCGAACTACAGTGGACAATGAACTTGGACTCTACAAGACCATTGAGGACCTTTATTTGGGACTTGAACTCTATAAAAGTGATAGAAGATTTAAACTTGAACATGAGCTTGGGCTTGAACTCAAGCAAGAATTTGATTTAACTCAGGGGACTTGTGAACCTGATTGGACCAAATTGAATTAAAAGAATTCAAACTCAAATGAATTAAATATTGTGGACATAAACTCAATTTGAACATGAACTTGGACTCTCATTTGAACTTCAGCAAGGACTCATTTTGAACTCGGACTTGGACTCAAAAGAATGAATACAAAGATCTTTGACTTGAGAATTGTGAACTTGCTTTGAATCAAGTGAGAAGAACTTGAATATGACAATTAATGACAAGAAGTCTTCAATCAACATCAAGATGATATCATATCAACAAAGATCCAAACTAAATACAAAGGAATGCATATGAAATTTGTAAGGGAAGACTTGTAATGACTTCAGAATCTCCAAACATCATTCACTCACAAATGATGATGGAGACTCATGCAATCAAATATACCCAAGCTTGCAAACAATGAAATTGATAAGAGCATGTAAGAAGGTTGTAGTAATCTTTTCTACGTCCACCTAGGGACACTAACAAAGAGATATAAATAGTATAAGACAATGTAACTTGTCCACGAATGAGTATAGAAGACATGTCTACAATCAAGTACATGAAGAATGGTGAAAAAGACATCATGTCCGTAGCACATTCAAGTTACCTATAAATTGTGGTGATAAAGACACTATAACATCTCCATGGTCAATAATTATCCAACATCAGTCAAATGCACCAGCTCTCTATAAGCAAGGATAAAAAGATCTGCAATACATACAATCTTTCTATTAATACGGATGTATGTATAATATGACATTTATGGGTAGGTGTAGAAAGACTTCAGTAAATGCAGTATCCTGAAGTCAATTTCAGTCTGAGAAGGAAGACATCTACCTACCTATATGCAGTAGTAGCGGATGTACTGAAAAGATCAAAGACCAAAACAAAATGCATGAAGACTACGACAAGTGCAAGCTCCTACGACCTAAGGCAGGAGATTAGTTAGTGCACTATGATCCGCCTACGAAAATCAACAAATAGTGCACTACAGTCTACCTGTACGAAGCAGCAAACCACTGATCCAGAAGCTGCTACAATACGCCACCGGATCTGCAACATTCGTACAAGCAGACAGAAGGCGTCTATTCCAAAAATACCCCCGCACAAGTGCACTGTAGTTTGTATACACATAGGTACACTAAAAGGGATAAAAGCAATCTTAACCCGCATGGGCCCCGGCGAGCGTGTTATTGGTACACACGTGACGTCTAGGGATGCTGCGCGGGTTGACAAGTGAATTCAGGTTCGAAACCGATCCTTCTATACGGGTCAATAGAAGTCGACAGGGTTCGAACCATTAAGCAAATATAAAGTTGTGATGACCAATATATTTGCTTCAAAACATTCATATTATGCCTTCAATGCCTACAATAATATGAATTCACTAATAAAGGCACGAAGCCTACGAAACCCGATCCTCTGTCGACAGCCCGACAGAGTTGGCAATGTTCAATCCATAGAAAGAAATGACCCCCGAACACCCCGATGATGGCCGTGTTGAATGTTTATCTCAACCGGAGGGGTTCACAAATATTTCAAATAACTCCCAAATATCCAAATGTCTTCCAAGCTCCATCCAAAAACCCAAAAACTCCATAAAAATCTAAAAAATCCCAAAATTCCATCAAATTCCAAAATCCCAAAAATATTTAAATTTGAAATTCAACCCATCAATCACTTAAAGCAAAATTCTTCCACCCTCCGCAACAGTTTGTCGAGGTGGACAAATTAAAATCAACTTCAGCTCACAAAGAGCGAAATGCCTAGTCGAAAAATATCACTAGGATCCATTCTCAAACAATCTCTTGCCAGTAAGGACGTGGTACGTGTCCTCTAACCGGCAGTTTCGCCGCCAAATGGCACTGCAGGTAAACGGTTATGACCCGGGGCCCTCTGAACCGAGTGGTTTTGCCGCCAAATGGCACCACAGATAGCGGTTATGGCCAGAGCCAATACGCTCCTTAATGGCGTTAAATCCTTGAGATATGAATCAATAGGATATGATCGATAGGGCACAAAGCCCTCTATTAGCTAAGGTGGATCCAAATTTGTCCCCTTAGACAGACATTCAACCCCGGTCTACAAGGTCCCCTTGAACGAAGTAACCCATGGCTGCCGACAAGGATCCTTCTGTCAGGTTGGGTCGACTACCTCCGCTGACTAAGTAGACCAGGGACCACGATGGCCCGGGACGACGGAACCATGGGATCTTGATCGGGTCTATCATCCATTCCCCCACCATCCGCTTTAAGTGCAAGATGGTGAAATTTCCTTTTTTAAATATCAAACATCCAAACTTTCCAAATTCCCAAATCCAACCCAATTTCCAATTTCCAAATCCAATCATTGCTGCTACTATATGCCAGATAACATGTATTCTATACATATCTGATCGACGACTAGCCTTAATCGGAAGTTCTCTCTCGTGATCGAGAGGGGTAATTAACTATAGGGGCTTGCGCCTATAGGAAACCAGAACTCAGATCATAAAGTCCTCGCAAAATGAGGGCGAAATCTCTGGGTAGTGTCTTATCTACAAACCCATCTGCCTTCCAAAATTTACCTCGGAACTTAGTCCGTTAAAACTCCCTCGTCGAATAAGAAAAGCGAGAGGAGGCCGAGGCCGAATTTTCGGAGCCCACAGATTTCTGGCGACTCCACTAGGGTTTGGTTTCTCTTTCCATCTTTGGCTAGTCGTCTCAGTGCTATAGTAGCAGCTATATCAAATCGTACTCAAAATTTTGAGTCTTTCAAAATGATCGTTTAATGATTCAAAAACTCTGAATTTTCTAAAAAATGATCATTTGACAAATTCATTTGGCATTCAGCAGTGTTTTAAATTTATTTTTATTGCTTGCTTATGCTAATCATTATTGGTCTATTTTTATTTTAGTGTTCTGTGCAAGTCTCTGCATTTTGAAAGTGCGGGGTGATGTATCAGATTCTGATTACTAACCCTTGCCTTTCATTTATGCAGATGGATCTACAGAACACGCCAATGACTATCCAACTGGGATAAGGAGCCAGGATTCAGCTGGCGAATGCTATTATTGAGACCGGAAATGCCGGAGCTACCATCCAGTTTGGTAGCGTGGACTTCCCGGCGATTGCTGCAATGAATGCCGCCATTCCTGTGAATGGTATGAATTTTGGAAAGTCTGCCAGGAGGCCCCATTCTACTGAAGCTGTCACCCGTCGTGTGCATCTGCCAGCACAACGATCTGCTGCTGAAAATCCTCGTAGGAGGGTTTCTGTGTTTGAACGACTGTCACAATCAGAAGTCCTAGCCACCAAGAGAATTGTGAATGGTGGGAGAGTTTCCGTGGTGACTGCAAACACCACCACTCTGTCAACCGGGTTATCTGCGCATGGAAAGTATGATGCTGAAGCCTCTCCATATGGAGGAAGGCCAACAAAGAGACAAAGGAGAAAGATGAATGTTGAGCTCCGAGCTCAGCAACAACAACTCCCTGTTCACCCTTCCAATCTATCGGCCCAAGTGCCTGAAGCCAATGTTCCTACTCGGAACAAATTTTCTGATTTAAAATGGGTAAAAAGGAATAGCTCCACTGGTGAGCTGAAGAAGTCTTTCTGGGAGCAACGACAAGAGGTCCCAACTCCTCCAAAGAGAAAGGAACCTGAAACTCTCTCAGCCCGGGTCTATCGGGTCCTGAAGGCTGTGAAGGAGAAAGGTCTGAAAAAGAAGAAGTTCCAACGGCCCGTAGTGATAGAGGCTAGAAGGACTCCGCCAAGAGAACGTCTATCTACTGTGGCGGAAAGAAGAGAAAGAAGACATGTCCCACGCGGTGAACATCGGGGTGTGACACCTGAACCATATGTTCAGGGATCCACTGCTGAAAGGTCCCGGTGGAAAGGAAAACAAGTCTGGAGGCCAAAGCCTCGAAGAAATGAAAAGGAAAAAAGAAGAGAAAGGAGGATTGATCTGGGCGTGACATCCGGTGAGGCTTCCCGGAGATCCGCCCCAATTTACAAACAACATCAGAAGTGGGCCCCAAAAAGGACCCATAATGACACTCCTCCAGACGGTAGACACCTTGGAGAATCCTCCAGGAGATCTCGTCTCCCTCTATCCCCTCCAAAGAAAGAGACTAACTTCGATCGCAGCCCACTGATCGAAGAAGTCCCCATGCCTAATCAGGAGCCGGAAATCCAATGGCGTCGCCGCTCGGAGATCCGAGTACTGGAGGAAGATATAGATGATCAAAATATGGAGGGAGAAGAATTCCTTGAAGGAGAAGAAAATATTGAAGAAAATATTGATGAATTTATGGAGGAAAATTTAGAAGAAAATATTGATGAATTTCTAGAGGAAAATTTGGAAGAAGAAATCAAAGAAATAAATGACACTCTGGAGATGGAAATTGTCTATATGGTGACACATGTAGATATCGATGATGGTGCCAATTATGATGACGATGAAGATGAAGAGCGGTGGCAACCGCCACCCCGGCAAGCATACCGTCATCGTCGTAGAGAAGGGTCCACCACTGGCAGAAGTCGTCATTCTCAAGAAGAAGAAGAAGTGGAGGAAGTAGAAGAAAACCCTTCTGAAGCCGAGAACGTCACACTCGCTGAAATGCGACGACAAATGAGGCGACAAATGAGGGCCAAAGATAGGGAAATATCTCAGTTAAATGAGAAGATGACTGAGATGATGACTCAAATGGGGCGATGATGCAGATGATGCAAAGAAATGCTACTATTGGCGCCATGCCTAATCCTCCTGCTGACCCTCCAAACTTCCAAGCGCCACAAGGTTCAGGAGTACAGGGAGCCCCTGAAGGTGGTCGCGAAGCCCATAATATCGTTCGTCAGCCCACCCCACAAAATATTGCAAGTACTTCCGAACCAGTAACTGCTGCACAGTTGGAAGGAATAATTACAGAAAAGATCAGGGCTATTATAGCCGTCGATCAAGCAGAAAAGTTGGTGGGCAATGGTCGTCCGTACCCGGCTGAGTACGACCAAGTACCATACCCGAAAGGGTATTCGGTCCCAAAGTTTAACACTTTCAACGGTAATAACAACCCCAGGCAGCACCTGGCACAGTTTAAAGCCACCTGTGAGAACACAGGAGGAAACGACGCCCTACTCTTCCGACAATTCGTTAGTAGTTTAACAGCAACTGCTTTCGAATGGTACGCTGAACTACCAAACGATTCTGTGAAGACTTTCGCAGAATTAGAAAATATGTTCGTGAAGAGATTCGCCAGTGCAACAGAGAAGATCACGATCGCTGACCTCGCTCTGGATAAGAGAAAAAGAGAAGAATTCGTGACTAAATACATCACTCGCTGGCGAAATTTGAGCATGAAATGTGAGCAGCAATTAGAAGAAGAGCATGCCGTACAGTTGTTAATGTGCAACATTGATGATAAGATGCAACCCTTCCTGTGCATGGCTATAATCAACACATTTCAAGACTTGCTCGATAGAGTGGCCAAATTTGAGAAATTGAATTTGTCCAGATCAGAAAATCAAGCTGATAAGCCCAAGAAGGCTAAGGCCCTGTTGAGTCTAGTAATTAGGTTGTTAAGCCTAAGTAAATGTCCCACGGCTACCAAGAGGGGGGTGAATTGGTAGTTTAAAAATTTTAAACCCTCTTAAAGTTAAAGTTGAACCGAAATGAAATTTTCTTTAGAAGTTTGTAGAAAAATGTTTTTCAACCACAGAGTTGTTAAAACTGAAATTTAAAATGCGGAAACGTAAAAGCAATAAAGTAAATGACACCAGATTTATAGTGGTTCGGTCTATAACCAGACCTACATCCACTCCTCAGAGGCACCCTCTGAGTATTGCACTAATACCACAAAGTGACTCTCCTTTAGCACCCACAGCAAGGCGGAGAAGCCTGTACAAAACCCTCTTTTCACCACTCCCCGGTGCGGCAGAGAACCGTCGTTCTTTTACACAATCCACAGTGCTGGCAGAGAACCGTCGTCCTTTCACACTCTCCTAGTGTGGGCAGAGAACCGTCGTCCTTTCACACTCTCCTAGTGTGGGCAGAGAACCCTACGACTGTTCACACTTTCCAAGTGTAGGCAGAGAACCTCCTTCCTTTTACACTCTCCTAGTGTAGGCAGAGAACCCACGTCTGTTCACACTCTCCAAGTGTCGGCAGTGAACCGGACCTTCTTGAATGATCTTCTCACAAGAATCTAGAAGGAAGAAAAGAAAAGAGTGAAGAAATCCAATTTCACAAGTAGAGATTCTTACCTTTGCAATCCAAGTGAAGCCTTCTCGCTCCAATGGTAGGAATCCTCCTTTGAATGCTCTATTCCACTCTCCCCTTAGCTATTCTCTCAATAGGCACGAAGATCAAATGACAAAAAGATTGGGTGGCAGTCTAATTTGAAGTATTTATACAAAAGACATGAAAAACCGCCCAAAAACTGCAAGTTTTCAATTCTGTACGCAGTGGATCGTCCCGTACGATCATGGATCGTCCTGGACGATTTTACTTAAACGATCTGAAACGACCCAATTTGTATATGTGTACGAAATGACTTCGTACAGCTGATCGTCCTGTACGAACTAGGTTCGTCCAGTACGAACGGTTATTACAAGGTCGGTTCTAGAAACTGCTGAAAACTGTCCTAAGTCGGTTTATCGTTTGGACGAAAATATGTTCGTCTGGACGAAAATTTTCCAGAGAGCCGATCGTCCTGGACGATTATTTATTTCGTCTGGACGAAAATTTTCCAGAGCGCCCATCGCCGGGGACGATAATTTGGTTTCGTCTGGACGAAAATTTTCCAAAGAGCTGTTCGTCCGGTACGATATTTATTTTCGTCTGGACGAAAATTTTCCAGAGCGCCCATCGCCGGGGACGATATAAAAATTCGTCCTTGACGAATAGGACTTAGAAAAATTTTTCGAAGCAAGTTCCTATTCGTTCCAAATGCTCTATAGGAGATAACTGACAGATCGTCCAGTACGATATATATCGTCCTGTACGATCAGTATAGAATTTCAAGATCTCCTTAGTTTGTGTGTGTGAGATTTTATTCACTCAATTACAATCACTCCCTTTCAAAATTAATTAAAGAAAAGACAAACTTCAAATAAACAAAATATCATATGTTGAATTTGATTTGAAGTTTTCGTAGTCTGGAGTCTGATTTTCCTGAAATGTTAGTACACACAAGAGCAAGTGCAAATCTTCTAAATTTGTTAGGAGATAACTATACATCTGAACAATAATGTTTGGAATCATCAAAACTACATAAGTTGCACAAATATAAATCATTCAAATAGCAACTATTCAAACAATCTCCCCCTTTTTGATGATGGCAAAACAATTATTATTAGTATGGTTTCAAGTTAAAACAAATCTCTTATCTCCTAAACTCCCCCTGAATTTATGAGTACATTAAAATAAGGAGGCATTAAAGAACAATATTTTTGTTTTTCAAAAATTTTAACACAGAAAACACAACTCACAAAAACAAAAACAATATTTGTGTTTTTCAAAAATTTTAACAGAAAACACAAAACACAAAAAACAAAAACACAAACACAAACATAATAATTTCTCCCCCTTTTTGACAGCAACAAAAAGTGAAGAAAATACGCAAGAAATGTAAATAATAATATGAAATTCATTGTTAAAATTTTAATCTAAATTGTGATTTGACATAGGGTATGCAATTTTAAACTAAAGATATTAGGTCAATCATAGAAATTCATAAAATTTATGAAATGATATAACATTGTAAGTAAGAAGAATTTATCAAAGACATGATTCAATTTAGACATTTTGATTATTGAAAATCATTACAAGTGAGATGTAAAAAAAATTCTATATTTCAAAGTTCAATAGAATATAAATGAACATTAGATCAACTTGAATTAAGAGATTAAACGAATTTGGAAAGAAGAGAATTACCTCATGTGGTGCTTTGCACATCTTTTCAAAGTTTTGGAGCACATTTTTGTGCATTTGTCTTTGGTTGGGCTTATTTTGTGCCTCTTTTTCACTTTGCAAATTTTTGCGAATCCCTTTTGATTTTTGTACATTTGTACAATTTTCAAGAGTAATTTGACCAATTCTTTCCAAAATCTATAATCTAACATTTCAAATATTTCTAGGTGCATAAATATCATTTGAGCATAGAAATACAAAATAAGATAACATCAAAATTGCAATAACAATATTAAATTTTATGTAGTCTAAATGAATAGACATGAATTTTAAAAATTCTAAATACAACAAGTTATAGACAAATTATAAATTTAGAAAGTCTAGATTTTCTTAATATAGATAATCTCACATTACAATCGAATTTAAGCACAATGTAGATTAAAAACAATATTAATGAAATTCATAAAGATTAGCCACATTTCAAAACAAATCTAAGACAAACAAACTTTCATTGATTAAAAAAAATTACATCAAAACATTGAACTTAAAAAAAAACATAACAACACAAAAAAAAAAAAAAAAAATACAACAGACACACATAAAAAAAACTTCTACTGTTCTGGAGGAGGAGGAGGAATCCCGCCAAAGAGATTGAAGTAGGAGGCCATTAACATTAATTGGTATTTATTTCATGAACTTCATCTCTAATATTACCAATGTCATGTTGCTGCTGCGTAAGGTGAGCATCAAATTGATCAAACCTTTGATCAATGTGAGTCTCTAGTCTATCAAATCTCTCAATCAGATTCTGGTAATCTGATTGAGAAGCAGAAGCTTGCACTCCTTCTTCTTCTTCTTCTGAAGCACTGCCATGTGCTTTTTCTTTTTCTTTTTCCTCCCTGAAGAGCAGTCTGAAAGATGCATCGTTGTAATAATCTGGCTCTTCATATTCCTCATCAGGATGGACTATATTGTACTTCTTCTCCAAAACATAAGTAATCAAGTGCCATAAAGAAATATTCTTCTTCCTCTTCTGATCAGGATGTCCTATTTCTGAAAGCCCATAGATATGATCTAGGATGAGTTGGGCTTCATCAATAGGTTGTCTTTTCATGATTAAAAAAGTTAGACAAGAGAGGAGAGGAGTTATGTTTATCCTATCACCAGCTTTAGGAATAATTGAAGATCTAAGGATATGCTGGATGATTCGGGCATCTTGGGTCATACCGGCTACTCTAGCAACATGATTGTCAATTCCATTTTCTCTAATTACCCTATTGATTTCATACCAATGGAAGACGTTTTCTGACATTAGGGTGTGGGCTCTATATCCTTCAGTTCTTAGGTTTAAAAATGCACCAAGATCGTGCTTGGTGATCCCAACTTTTTTCTTAAAAACAAAAGAACTAATGATAGAGTGGTCAGGATTGAAACTCATGTTGGCTAGGAAGTAATGATAGGTTTGCTTATTGTAGAGGTGGACAAGAGAAAGAATGAAATGAAATTGGGTTGAGGCGAAGAGGTGTAATACCCGAAATTTCAACTCCGTTTGGATAAGAATGCGAGACGGAGTGATTTTTGCAGAAGCAAAACGAGGAAAAGATTCCTCATTTGCTTTGGAAAGGAAGTTGTCTGGAGCATTCCTGTTGGGTTTCTTCACCAAAACTTTTTGTCTTTTGCTAGAGGAGGCCATAGTTGATTTGATGTAGAAAGAGATTGAAAAAGATGTTTGAAAGTGTGATTGTCAAGTTTGAAAGCCCTCATATTTAAAGAAAAACGATATGTTCGTCCTGGACGAAAATATTCGTCCTGGACGAAAAATTATCGTTCGTCTGGACGAAGTAATTTCGTACAGACGATCCAATTCGTCCAAAATGTAACGGCTTTTCGTATTCAACACAACTTACGATGCGTCCCTTCGTACAGGCTTTTTGACTTGACCGATCGTATATACGAAAATATTTCGTACAGACGATCAGAAAGCGTTTCGTTTTAATGACTCTTGAAAACCGTCCCCTACAATGAATCGACACATGTTCGTACATACAAAAAAAATTTCGTACAGACGAAATTCGTATTAAAAACTGTCTTATCCACTCAACCGCTGCATTCAATCGTCCCGACGTTTGAGAAAAAGAAAAAATTCGTACTGGACGATCACAGATCGTACAGACGATCCAATAAAAAACTGCTCTCAAAACGGTTTAAATTCACGCAAACTGTTTCTTAAAACATCGTCCCGTACGAAAAAAAATTTCGTCCTGGATGATTTCCTCCAAAAAAAAATTTTTGATTTTAAATTTTTTAATTTAACAAAAACAACTAAAACAATCAAAAACACAGAAAACATAAGACAAAAATCATAAATCCAAAAACAATTCATACAAAAACACAAAATTCACAAAATCACAAAAACAAAACACAACAAGTATCAATGTTGCAAAGACATTTTGGTTAAGCATTCAAATCAATAACACCAAGCCTTGTTCTTAAAGTACTGAAGGTATCAAAGGCTAAAGGTTTTGTAAAAATGTCTGCAAGTTGATTTTCAGTTGAAACATGTATGAGTTCAATTTCTCCTTTGGATACATGATCCCTTATGAAATGATGCCTTATATCAATGTGTTTGGTTCTAGAATGTTGAATAGGATTTTTGGAAATGCAAATAGCACTAGTATTGTCACAATAAATTGAATAGTGCCTATAGTTAATCCTAAGTCAATCAACTGTTGTTTTAACCAAAGTACTTGTGCCACACAACTTCCTAATGCAATTTATTCTGCTTCTGCAGTAGATAGTGCCACTGAATTTTGTTTTCTACTAGACCATGAAACTAATGAATTTCCAATGAATTGACATGTTCCAGAAGTGCTTTTTCTATCCACTCTACAGCCTGCAAAGTCAGAATCTGAGTAACCAATAATTTCAAATGAAGAGCTAAACTTAGGATACCAAATTCCTAAGTTTTGAGTTCCTAGTAGATATCTTAAAATCCTTTTCACTGCTGTCAAATGTGATTCTTTTGGATCTGATTGAAATCTAGCACATAAGCAAACACTAAACATAATATCTGGTCGGCTAGCAGTCAAGTAAAGTAAAGATCCAATTATCCCTCTAAATTTCTTTTGATCAACAGATTTTCCCTTAAGGTCTTTATCTAACTGAACTGAAGAACTCATTGGTGTACTAACAGGTTTAGCATTGTCCATTTCATATTTTTTGAGGATGTCCTTAATATATTTGGTTTGACTAAGAAAAGTACCTTCCTCAAGTTGCTTAATGCTAAATCCTAGAAAGTAATTTAAATCTCCCATTAGACTCATTTCAAATTCACTACTCATTGTTTTAGAAAAATCATCACAAAGATGTTTATTTGAAGATCCAAAGATGATGTCATCCACATAAATTTGAACAATAAGTATATCCTTTCCAATTTTCCTTAAAAAGAGAGTTGTATCCACACTTCCTTTTTCAAAAGATCTTTCAAGTAGGAAGGTGCTTAACCTCTCATACCAAGCCCTAGGTGCCTGTTTCAATCCATATAATGCCTTTTTTAATTTGAAAACATGATTTGGAAATTTAGAGTTTTCAAAACCTGGAGGTTGTTCTACAAAAACATCTTCTTCAATTACTCCATTTAAAAAGGCACTTTTGACATCCATTTGAAAGAATTTAAAACCTTTAAAACAGGCAAAGGCTAGTAAAACCCTAATTGCTTCAAGTCTAGCTACAGGGGCAAAAGTTTCCTCAAAATCAATTCCTTCAATTTGGTTATACCCCTTAGCTACTAATCTAGCCTTATTTCTAATGACTACTCCTGAGTCATTCATTTTATTCTTGAACACCCACTTGGTTCCAACAACACTTTGATCTTTTGGCCTTGTAGTTAGTTCCCAAACTTTATTTCTTACAAATTGATTCAACTCTTCTTGCATGGCCAATATCCAAAATTCATCTGAAAGTGCTTGATCAATGTTAGTGGGTTCAACAGTTGAAATAAAGGCTGAATGATTGACTTCCTTGTTTAATCCACGCCTAGTTCTAACACCCTCACTTGGTTCACCTATGATTAATTCCTTTGGGTGGTTTTTAGAAAATCTCAAATCTCTAGGCAAAGGGTCTTCTCTTTCTAAATTTTCTTCCACATTTTCTTCCAAATTTAATCTATCAATATTTTGGGAGTTTTCTTCAATTTCTTCTTCAACAACTTTTGGCTCTTCCATGTTTCCATTTTCATCAAAAACAACATGTGTGGTTTCTTCAATGACTAAAGTTCTTTTGTTGAATACTCTATAAGATTTTCCAACACTTGAATATCCAACAAAAATTCTTCATCTGATTTTGGATCAAATTTTCCTAAGGCAGATTTTCCATTATTATGTATGAACACCTTGCAACCAAATACATGCAAATGAGACAAATTTGGTGTTCTTCCTTTTAGCAACTCATAGGGTGTTTTATTCAAATTAGATCTCACATTCACCCTATTCAGAACATAGCATGCAGTGCTAACCGCCTCAGCCCAAAAATACCTAGGAAGAGAGTATTCTGCTAACATTGCTCGGGCGGCTTCTATTAATGTTCTGTTCTTTCTTTCAACTACTCCATTTTGTTGAGGAGTTCTAGGTGCAGAAAAATTGTGATCAATCCCCTTTTCTTTACAGAAATCTTCAAATCTTTCATTTTCAAATTCTCCTCCATGATCACTTTGTATAGAAATTATTTCACATCCTAGTTTTCTTTGTATCCAAGTTGAAAAATTTCTGAATTCCTCAAATGATTCACTCTTATGAAAAAGAAATTTAACCCAGGTGAATCTTGAAAAATCATCTACTATAACAAATCCATATACCTTTCCTCCTAGACTAACAGTGCTTACTGGTCCAAAAAGATCCATGTGTAGAATTTCTAAATGTTTACTTGTCCTAAGATCTTTAATGGACTTAAATGAGGACCTCACTTGTTTTCCTAATTGACATGCATCACACAGATGGTCCTTAGTAAAGTCTAGTTTAGGTATTCCTCTCACCAAATTCTTTTGGGTAATTTTTCTAAGATTTTTCATACTAGAATGACAAAGTCTCCTATGCCAAAGCCACGATTCATCAGAAACAGTTTTCAAACAAAAAGTAGTAGGAGATTGAATACAATTTAAATCTAGCATGTAAACATTGTTCACCCTTTTTCCATTTAAAACAATTTTTCCATTTAGGCTAATTATGCAGCTAGTAGGTAAAAATTTTACATTATAGCCCTTATCACATAGCTGACTTATGCTAAGCAAATTATGTTTCAAGCCTTCAACTAATAAAACATTATCTATGAAAAAGTTTTTCAAATTTCCAATCATACCTGATCCAACCACTTTCTTTGTGGTATTATCTCCAAGTGTAACCTTGCCTCCACTCCTGGCTTCCAGCGTTATGAATTGAGCAGTATCTCCAGTCATGTGCTTAGAACATCCGCTGTCCAGGTACCATATACTCTCACGAGGTCTTGTGTGAGAGTATACCTGCAAAATTCTCAAATGTTAGACCTGGGAACCCAAACTAGTTTGGGTTCTCCTTTATGAAATTTATAATCAGATGCATGTATGATATGTCTAGGTTTATGCATCTTATTTCTCCACACCAAATTAGGTTTCATCTTTAAAGTGCAGGTGTGAGATATATGTCCCAAAAATCCACAATTGTTACATTTAACATTAGGAAAAATATTCCTATGTTTTCTCTCATATGATTGTCTTCTAAGGGATTTCATAAATTTAGGATAATACTTAGGATTTGTAAAATCTTCATGTTTAGGGGGGTTCCTATTATCCTCGAGAGCACTTATAGTAAGTTTATAAAATGAATTCATTTCTTCCAAGATTCGATTTGTATAATTGACTCTATATGTCTTGTGCTCAGATTCATCCTTAAATTTCTCAAATTCTTTTTCAAGTTCAGCATAGGATGATTTTAAATTCTCAAAATTTTTATTCAAGTCATCATATTCATCAAGTAGTTTCATGTGGTTGCTATCAATTAAAGCATGATCTTTCCTAAGGATTTCGTGTTCCTTATTAAGCTCTTCCAATTCTAAAACTAAACTAGCATGCATCTTTTTAGTTTTCCTATATGCATCATGCATGTGTTCAGAAACTTCAAACAATTCATTATAAGTTAAATCACATACCTCTTCTTGATCTGATTGTTCAGCTTTATCTGTCATCAAGCAAAGGTTGGTGACTTCTTCTTCTTTATCAGTCTCAGATGAGTCTGAAGCTGAGTCCGCCCAAAAAGCCTTTTGAAACTTCTTCTTGCCTTTCTTTACCATTGGTTTCTCCTCTACCTTCTCCTTGCTAGGAGAGGCTTTGAGTTTTGGACAATCAGTCTTTATATGACCTGGTTTCCTACATTCATAACAAATCACTTCATTAGAAACCTTGCCATTTCTGTTATACTTACCTCTATTCCATTGCTGGCGTCTCTTCTGCTTCCTCTTTAAAAAGCTTTTGAATTGTCTAGTCATCAGTGCTATATCATCTTCATCCTCAGGTTGTGAGTGTTCACTTTCTGACTCTTCCACATTTAGTGCAATATTCTTGTCCTTTCTTGGTTCACCTGCATCAATCTTTCTTTGACTTACTCCTTGCTCGTAAGCAATGAGTGAACCAAGAAGATTGTCAATAGAATAAATGTTCAGATCTTTTGACTCTGTAATTGCAGTAATTTTAGCATCGTATGCAGTAGGTAAACAACGAAGAATCTTATTAACCATTTCAGCATTAGTTAATTCCCTACCAAGTGCATGCAAAGAGGTGACAATTTGAGTGAATCTTGTGTACATGTCAGATATAGATTCATTAGGTTTCATGCGAAATAGTTCGTAGTCATGTAACAAGATATTGAGTCTTGATTGCTTAACCTCATTTGTCTTTTCATAAGTGATACAAAGTCTATCCCATATGTCTTTTCCGCTTTTACAAGTAGAAACTCGCATGTAGTCTTCAGATTTTAAAGCACAAAAGAAACTATTTAAACATTTCGCATTTAATTGTGCTAAGTCACGTTCTTCTATAGTCCAATCTGCATAGGGTGTATCTACCCTAATTCCATCAACTAATCTAGTTGGTTTTGTGTAACCTTCCTGGACTAACATCCACATGCGATAATCAAGTGATTGTAAGAAAGTAGACATGCATGTTTTCCAAAAATCAAAAGGAATATTGTCAAACAGTGGAGGTCTAGTGATAGAGTAACCCTCAGGTGTGTTTCGGTTTCCAAATGTAGCCATCTACGTTAATCAAAAAGTAGTTCAAACTTATGATTTTGAAACAATGCTCTGATATCACTTGTTGAGTCTAGTAATTAGGTTGTTAAGCCTAAGTAAATGTCCCACGGCTACCAAGAGGGGGGTGAATTGGTAGTTTTAAAAATTTTAAACCCTCTTAAAGTTAAAGTTGAACCAAAATGAAATTTTCTTTAGAAGTTTGTAGAAAAATGTTTTTCAACCACAGAGTTGTTAAAACTGAAATTTAAAATGCGGAAACGTAAAAGCAATAAAGTAAATGACACCAGATTTATAGTGGTTCGGTCTATAACCAGACCTACATCCACTCCTCAGAGGCACCCTCTGAGTATTGCACTAATACCACAAAGTGACTCTCCTTTAGCACCCACAGCAAGGCGGAGAAGCCTGTACAAAACCCTCTTTTCACCACTCCCCGGTGCGGCAGAGAACCGTCGTCCTTTTACACAATCCACAGTGCTGGCAGAGAACCGTCGTCCTTTCACACTCTCCTAGTGTGGGCAGAGAACCGTCGTCCTTTCACACTCTCCTAGTGTGGGCAGAGAACCCTACGACTGTTCACACTTTCCAAGTGTAGGCAGAGAACCTCCTTCCTTTTACACTCTCCTAGTGTAGGCAGAGAACCCACGTCTGTTCACACTCTCCAAGTGTCGACAGTGAACCGGACCTTCTTGAATGATCTTCTCACAAGAATCTAGAAGGAAGAAAAGAAAAGAGTGAAGAAATCCAATTTCACAAGTAGAGATTCTTACCTTTGCAATCCAAGTGAAGCCTTCTCGCTCCAATGGTAGGAATCCTCCTTTGAATGCTCTCTTCCACTCTCCCCTTAGCTATTCTCTCAATAGGCACGAAGATCAAATGACAAAAAGATTGGGTGGCAGTCTAATTTGAAGTATTTATACAAAAGACATGAAAAACTGCCCAAAAACTGCAAGTTTTCAATTCTGTACGCAGTGGATCGTCCCGTACGATCATGGATCGTCCTGGACGATTTTACTTAAACGATCTGAAACGACCCAATTTGTATATGTGTACGAAATGACTTCGTACAGCTGATCGTCCTGTACGTACTAGGTTCGTCCAGTATGAACGGTTATTACAAGGTCGGTTCTAGAAACTGCTGAAAACTGTCCTAAGTCGGTTTATCGTTTGGACGAAAATATGTTCGTCTGGACGAAAATTTTCCAGAGAGCCGATCGTCCTGGACGATTATTTATTTCGTATGGACGAAAATTTTCCAGAGCGCCCATCGCCGGGGACGATAATTTGGTTTCGTCTGGACGAAAATTTTCCAGAGAGCTGTTCGTCCGGTACGATATTTATTTTCGTCTGGACGAAAATTTTCCAGAGCGCCCATCGCCGGGGACGATATAAAAATTCGTCCTGGACGAATAGGACTTAGAAAAATTTTTCGAAGCAAGTTCCTATTCGTTCCAAATGCTCTATAGGAGATAACTGACAGATCGTCCAGTACGATATATATCGTCCTGTACGATCAGTATAGAATTTCAAGATCTCCTTAGTTTGTGTGTGTGAGATTTTATTCACTCAATTACAATCACTCACTTTCAAAATTAATTAAAGAAAAGACAAACTTCAAATAAACAAAATATCATATGTTGAATTTGATTTGAAGTTTTCGTAGTCTGGAGTCTGATTTTCCTGAAATGTTAGTACACACAAGAGCAAGTGCAAATCTTCTAAATTTGTTAGGAGATAACTATACATCTGAACAATAATGTTTGGAATCATCAAAACTACATAAGTTGCACAAATATAAATCATTCAAATAGCAACTATTCAAACAGGCCCCAGGTGCTAGAAGGGGTGATGCCGACTCTACATTCTTCTCCAGAGCTGATAGAGAAAAGCAGGTGATTTATAATGTAGACAAGGGCAAGCAGCCGATGCAATATCAAGAAAAGCCTAAGCAAGTCTACAACCCTAACCCCCAACCGAAGCTGATATTAGGGGGAAATGATAAGCCACGGACTTATCAAGCTGGAGGCCAGAGAAAAGCAATAGGAACTGGTGATAAAATGTTCCAATCCCTCAAAGATAAAATGAATAAAGAATATTCATTCAAAAGGGAGAGTGTCGCCAAATTATTTCGATAAGTGTTGAAATCGGGTCTAGAACTGCCTGAATGCAAGAGACCCGAAGAGTCGAAGCACACTGGCGACCCAAATTACTGCCCATATCATCGGGTGCTGAGCCATCCTATTGAAGATTGTTATATCTTCAAGGATTGGCTTGAAAGAAAATATCAAAAGGGAGAGATCACATTGTCCGACAATGTATTGTCTCACCCTAAAAAGGAATCAACTCGGGTGGTCACGTCCTCTTCCGTACCCCTGGTTGAAGAAAGAAGAAATGAAAATAAGTCAATTCAAGAAGAACAGTGGGAGACTGCGATCTCCAAGAAGACTGTGAAAATGTTGAAGCAGCTTGAAGGAGTTCCAGGTATAAAGTGGAAGTCTCCTGTTGAGCCCATGATAAATTTAAAGGAACTGCCGATGGTGCGAGCTCCTATTTCTAAACAACTCTCCAATCAAGCTAGCACTTCAAAGTCTGGTGGGGTGAAATCATCCAAGAAGAAGACCAAGCTGAAGAAGCCTAAGGAGAAAAAGACTGCAACTCAGAGGGTTATTGATAGTTTGGATGAGTACTACCAGACTGTGAGGCGACCTATCAAGCTCGCTGACTTCATGTCGGAGCTTAAGATAGACGAAGTCGGAGAAGATGATGAGAATTCTCTTCCAACAGAAATATGTCGAGTCATCTCGGTGACATCGAGTACTTTGACAGAAGAAGAATATGCTGAAGAAGTACCCTCTGAATCTTGTATGATGGTTTTGCCAATGGATTACAGTTCAGATGAGGATTTATATTTTCTAGAGGAAGACGAATCAGACCCTAGCATAGCATCTCGGATGGGACATGTAAACCTGGGTGGTGATTCTGAATCAACAGATGAGTCCCTAGACGCAACGATGGCTGATTCTGAAGAAAATGCTCCATCAGATGACTCTGAACCGGAGGAGATTGCTCAAGTGCAGTTAAGAAGCGGCAAGATACTACCGCCTCCACCGAAGAAAGGGGTCTCCAACAAAGACAAGGAGAAAGATATAATTATAAACGATGACATTATTCCTGAAGATCCTAAGAAAATGAACACTTCAGCTAAGGGGATAGATTATAATATCTTATCCCATTTGAGAAAAATCCCAGCACAGCTCAGCATATACGACGCTTTGGTGATGTCTAAAGACCTTCGGGAGACTCTGATTCAGGCTCTCAAAGATCCCGAAAGATACGAGGCGTATTTTGCTGAACGTAATTTGACTGAAGTTCTACAAGCTCGAAATGAGCCATTCATTACTTTCTCTGAAGAGGACATGATGCTCGGAACTCCAGACCATAATCGCCCTCTGTATGTTACTGCAGAGAGCGATAAGCTGATTATCAGTCGAATCCTAATCGATCCTGGATCCTCCGTCAATCTGATAAGCTTGAAAGCACTGAGATCCCTCTGCCTTGATGTGGAACACCTCGGACCAGATAAGTTGATGGTGCATGGTTTCAATGAGAAAGAGCAGAAAACACTTGGATCATTCATGCTCCCTCTTGTATTTGGAGAGCTCCATACAGAAGCTAAATTCCATGTGATTGACGCGGATACTTCATTCAAGGCGCTACTAGGTCGTCCCTGGTTGCATGAATATGGCATTGTCCCGTCAACATTACATCAGTGTATGAAATATATCAAAGATGGAGAAGAATTCAGGATCTCTGGTGACATTCAGCCCTTCACAGTTCATGAAGCAACAGTCTATGAAGATGCACGATATTTCATGCCAAAGAAGCAAAAGTCTTCGAGCTCTCTCGACGCTAGAGCATCAAATTCAAAGGCTGCAAAGCGATCTGAACGAGAAGGTGAGAAAAAGCAGGTGGGGAGAAAGAAGGCAGTGTCGACTCTTCCCAAAGCGCCGACCATTCCAAAGGAAAAGAAACATGTACCTCATCTAGGAAGTGACACAGATGAAGATGATGTTACTCCCGCTAAATCTCGGAAAGTGTGTCAGTCAACGGATGAATGGAGTAGGCATGTTGAATTTTCAAATGATGATTATGACTACGACTCCATTTACATGAACACGGTGCAGAATGTGTTCTCTAGAAGAATTGACAGCTTATCAATTTCAGATAGTATACTCAAAGTCACGCGTGTTCCTTTACAACATTTCAAAGAAATTATTCCGCGCGAGATGCATAAAGTTGAAGAACTCGCCACCCTCTATCTGCCTCCCTGTAAAAATGGGACTATTCCAAAGAATGTGTTATATTCTACGGGAGTTCGTGAAGAGGAGAATCATGATTGGGATTGCATGATCCTCGATTCTGAAGAGTTATTTCCTACGAGGCTACCTAGGTTCAATACCAAAAATATTCAGAGAATGCTACGAAAGCAAGTCAATATTCCTACCACCAAGCGACAAATTCGTACAAGTTTGGGCCTCTGGTATGGGAGGAGTCCGCGTCCGTTACGGGAGAAGGATACAGACGCATATAAAGGTATTGGATTCATCAAAAGAAAATTCCTCCGGAAGGAAACTTGTCGGGCAATCACATGCATGGAAATTGAATCCGACGATGGTGATGCTGAAGAGACATACGAGGCTGATGATTATGATGAACAGCCCGTAGAAGCCGAGCCTGCACCAGAAGAGCTTGAAGATGGTGGACAGGCAGCCACTATGGATGAACTAAGAGAAGTCAACTTGGGAACTGAGGAGGATCCTCGCCCAACCTTCATTAGTTCTCTCCTACCCGAAGAATAGATAGAAGAAATAAAAGAGCTCCTATGTGAATTCAGGGATTGCTTTGCTTGGACATATGCTGAGATGCCCGGCTTATCCCCTGACGTAGCAGTTCACAGATTAGCAATCAAACCGGATGTAGCACCCGTCAAACAAGCTCCAAGGAGAATGAGACTGGAGATTGAAGAATAGGTGATTGCCGAGACAAAGAAGCTCATTGATGCAGGCTTCATCCGAGAAGAAAAGTATACTGATTGGATCGCAAATATCGTCCCAGTGAAGAAGAAGAACGGGCAAATTCATGTCTGTATTGACTTTAGGGACCTCAACAAGGCGTGCCCAAAAGATGATTTTCCACTTCCCGTATCCGAACTCCTGGTAGACAATACGTCCAACTACGACATGTTCTCCTTTATGGATGGATCGTCAGGATACAATCAAATCAAAATGGCGCCGGAAGATGAAAAGCATACATCATTTAGAACGCCCATCGGCATATTCTGTTACACAGTTATGCCCTTCGGCCTAAAAAATGCTGGTGCCACCTATCAATGGGCGATGACGCACATATTTGATGATTTGATACATCAGAAGGTTGAGTGCTATGTAGATGACCTTGTTGTCAAAAGTATTGGACGAAATGATCATTTAAAAGATCTCAGAATTGTATTTGAGAGAATCAGAAAGTTTGATCTGAAGATGAATCCTCTCAAATGTGCTTTTGGAGTCTCCTCCGGCAAATTCTTGGGGTATGTTGTTCGTCATCGAGGCATAGAGATCGACCCCAACAAAATTAAGGCAATCACAGAGATGCCACCACCAAGGAACCTTCGACAGCTTCGCTCGCTGCAAGGACAACTGGCTTTCATTCGAAGATTCATATCAAATCTATCAGGTAGATGTCAGCCCTTTTCAAAGCTAATGAAGAAAGATGTCCGTTTCAAATGGGATGCAGAATGTCAGGAGGCATTTGATAGTATCAAGAAATACCTGTTGAATCTGCCCATTCTAGCAGTGCCAATTCCAGGGAAGCTTCTTATACTGTATACAGTAGCACTAGAAGAGTCCCTCGGAGCACTATTGGCCCAGAATAATGAAGAAGGCAAAAAAAATGCGCTCTACTACATCAGTCGAAGGTTGATTGGAGCAGAAAGTCGTTATTCCCCAATTGAAAAGCATTGTTTGTCGCTGATTTTTGCAGTTCAGAAACTCCGCCACTATATGCTATCCCATAAAATCACACTGATATCAAAGATCGATCCGCTGAAGTTCTTGATGACAAGACCAGCGTTGACAGGTCGTCTAGCCAGGTGGGCAGTATTGTTATTGCAGTTTGAAATCACATACATGCCACAGAAGGCGGTGAAAGGACAAGCCTTGGCAGATTTTCTTGCTGCACACCCAATCCCGGCTGATTCTCCACTAAATGATGATTTGCCTGATGAGCAAATGATGCAGGTCGAGGAAAATGAAAAGCTACCATTTTGGGAGATGTACTTTGACGGTGCATCATCTATTAGACCTGTCCGACCTCCAAATATTGCAAGAGCCAGAGCCGGCATTGGTCTCATTTTTGTATCACCTGAGGGAGGCATAATGAGGTTTTCATTCAGTTTGACTGAACCTCGAACCAACAACGAAGCCGAATACGAAGCTCTATTAGCAGGGTTGGAGATTGCGATCGATGTCAGAATCCAACATCTCCAAATCTTTGGTGATTCTCAGCTTATAATAAATCAGGTCATCGGCATTTATAAGGTTGGCAAAGTCGAATTGGCCCATTACCATCGGCGAGCCCTCGAGCTTCTGAAGCAAGTACCAAATGTCAAAATGGCTCGAGTTCCTCGAGGACAGAATGCTAAAGCAGATTGTCTGTCCAAATTAGCCAAAGAAATGGCAAACATCAACGAGGAGAAGCCTATATTCATTGGAGTTTACACTCGTAGGGTCTTGGAGCCCGCTCTATTACAATTCCCGAGGGCAGAAGGAATTCCAGATTCAAGTCAGCAGGATGAAACTCCAGGTGACCCTCAACCTCTCCATCAGATCATTATGGAAAATTATCCGGAAGGATATCATGCGGCCAAGAGACATAAAGCTAGTCAAGCTTCAGAATCGTGGTGGCATTGTTTAGATATTGAAGTCGAAAATGATTGGAGACAACCATTTATTGACTACTTCAAAGAAAATAAACTCCCGACAGAAAAGTCTATGGCCGCACAAATTCAAAAAAGGGCTTTGCGATACGCATTTGTTAATGACACGTTGTATAGACGAGCCTTTGATCAAATGTGGCTAAGGTGCCTAGGGACCAAGGAAGCTGATAAAGTGGTAACAGAAGTCCACGAAGGGCTTTGCGGAGCACATCAGTCAGGTCCCAAAATGGCTGCTAAAATAAAGAGAATAGGTTACTATTGGCCGACCATGGTCAGAGATTGCATTGACCATGCTAAGAGGTGCCACGAGTGTCAAATCCACGGTGATGTTATACATCAGCCGCCGAATCCACTGCACCCAACAATAGCATCCTGGCCATTCGAATGCTGGAGCACTGATATAATCGGGCCAATAGATCCGCCGTCATCAGCGGGACACCGCTTTATTCTGGCAGCAACGGACTACTTCTCCAAGTGGGCAGAAGCAGCTCCATTCAGAGAGGTCACATCGGAGCATGTGATCAATTTCTTTACCCACAATGTCGTCTACAGATTTGGTGTGCCACGCCGCATAATCTCAGAAAATGGTACTGCATTTAAGAGTACAAAAATTTACAAGTTTGTTGATCGGCACAAAATCAATTGGCGATATTCATCCATATACAATCCAAGGGCAAATGGATTGACGGAAGCCTTCAACAAGACGCTGGTGAAATTGTTGAAGAAGATCATTACCAAGAATAAAAGAGAATGGCATACGAAGATGGCAGAGGCACTATGGGCATACCGTACAACCTACAAGACGCCAACCAAAGCCACTCCTTATTCATTGGTGTTTGGTGTTGAAGCCGTATTACCATTGGAGATCGAATTACCATCACTTCGGGTAGCGGTTCAGAATGATCTCACTCAAGAACAAAATACCCGTCTCAGAATGGAAGAGCTTGATGCACTCGATGAAATCAGGTTACAAGCTCAACAAAACCTGAAAATCTACCGAGGAAGAATGGCAAAATCATTCGATCGTATGGTGCGTCCTCGATCATTTCAGGAAGGGGAATTGGTCCTAGTGCTGAGAAGACCAATCATCCCACACAGAAAAATTGGTGGCAAATTTGTATCCAATTGGGAAGGCCCCTTCGTCATCGAGAAAGTGTACCAAAGAGGAGCATATCAGTTGATCGATCTGAACGGTCAGAGGCCTATGCCGCCAATCAACGGCCGACATTTAAAGAAGTATCATACATAAAAGTTTCATAACTAATGTATTTTGTGATGAGCAAAGTTTTATATACATAGTTATCAGAACATGCATATATTTATATTTTGAAATTCTCTTGTATAGCAAGAATGCATTTCAAAATCCCCCATCAGACTGGGGGCATTTTTAGATATTTATTCGGGTCGACATCGCGCTGCGTGCCGAGATCTCCGAATAAATATTTAAAATCTCAAAGATAAAAAGCCTATCCAAAATGTCCCTAAGAGACAGGGGCATTTTAAATATTCATTTGGGTTGACATCGTGCTATACGCCGAGATCCCCAAATGAATATTTAAAATTTTATATTCCAAAGTTAATTTCATTCTAAAATGTCCCTGCGAGACAGGGGGCATTTTAAATATTTATTCGGGTCGACATCGCGCTACATGCCGAGATCCCCGAATAAATATTTAAAATTATCAATCCAGATATTCTTTTGTACTAAAGAATGCAAATATTTTTTTTCCAAAGTATATGCAGGTGATCTTTCAAGAGTTAGAGACACTGTCTTCTCCAACAAACCAAGACTCAAAAGTAAAGAAAGAGACTTTTGTGGCTACACACTCCTACAAAATTGAGCCGAAGAAGCTTGAAGTCTTTCGACATCCTGAAGCTTAAGGTTCGAATGGGTGTAAAAGGTCGGATCCAACAAGCCCAAATATGGCCGGATCGCTGGCAGCTCCGTCTACTCAACAAGCCATAAGAAAGGCCGTAGTAGCGGAACCCCCACTTCGTCAACCCGTCAGTAGGGACTGTAGGAAGCACGAAGGTAAATTTGGCTCGACAAGTTAAAGTGATCGTAGTTTGCAAAATTCTCCAAAATGACTTGAGAATCAAAGTTCCAGTGGAAAGATGAGTCTCGAACAACTACCAGATGTTCGTAGGCTCCAAAATCTACAACCACAAAAGATGGCTTCAAATTTATCAACTTCAGCAAAATCAGCATTGGGGAGCGTAGTTCCCATAGCTCATGTCTGAAGCCTGAATGGGTGTAAGAGGTCGGATCCAACAAGCCCAAATATGGTCGGATCGCTGGCAGCTCCATCTACTCAACAAGCCATAAGAAAGGCGGCAGTAGATGAACCCCCATTTCAGCAACCAGAAGACAAAGAGCTATCAAATTCTAGCTCTTCCGATCTGACGAACTCAAGTGATTCAGATTAAAGTCTTCTTAAGTGGTTAAGTATCAAGATACTACCTACGTTCAGTACTATCAACAGACTCCAGAACCTGCAAATCCTTCAACAAATCCGTAAAGCACAAAACGAGGATCGAAGGAATTTTTCTTCAACAAGTCCGCCAAAGCACAAAGCAAAGGACCGAAGAAATTATACCAAAGTTCACACAAAGCCTTAGGCTGAACTAAGTGGATTCCGTCATCAACAAGTCTGCTATGCACAAAGCTCTGGACCGATGACTTTTCGCTATCGACCTAATACAAACCTAAGGGTTTAGGTCACCGGGATCTACTCCTTCAACAAGCCCGCCAAAGCTAGAAGCATAGGGTCGAAGGTATAAAAATCATCTGACAAGTCAACAAAGACGAATCAAGGTAATTCTCCATCAATGTCCGCAGCACAAAGCACAGGACAGAAGAATCTAAATCCCATGACTCAGTCTAAAACTACGAAAAGAAGCATCCCGATTAATATCTACAAGTGCCCCTAAAGACTGGGGGCATTTTAAATATTTATTTGGGTCGACATCGCGCTGCATGCCGAGATCCCCAAATAAATATTTAAAATACTATGAGCACAAGTCAGAGTATAGCCACAGAAGTCTCAAGAGCAGTAAAAAGAGAGCTCATCAACAACTGAATTTATAAAATAATTTTATTTTATTAAGTTCAGAATTTCATATACAAATCTGTGGACTATATCTTTTTACAAGATTACATCAGCTGAAAGAAAAAGAAAAGTACAATGTCCTTCTCAAAGGACTCAAATCTGTCTCCTAAACTACGCCTGAAGAGAAAGCCGACAGCTTTATTCCGCTCCTTCCAAGGACCAGGTATTCTGCACTTCTGGGACCTGCATGAAGTAACAAAAAAAGTGTGTCAGAAAGAAAGAAGAAAATATCATGCAGATATATACAACACTAAAAAAAAAAGAGAAGAACAAAGTTGTACCTGAAACAGAGGTCTCCTGAGGTGGCAAGCGAACAAGTATTCCGCTCCTCTCGAAACCTGTACAGAAAAAGAGAGTATCAGAAAACAGCTAAAGAAAGAAAAGAACAGTACAAACAAAGTAAAAACGTACCAAAACTGAAGTCTCTTGAAGCAGTAAACTGGCTGAAGCTCGGATCCTTTTCTTGTAGTAGCCTGCACAAAATACAAAGCAGTATCAGTAGGAGCACAAAATGAAAACAAAAAAAGAGAAGGGGAGAAAAGAGTACCTGAGCCCAAGAAGTAACTGCAGAAATTCTGAAGCAGCCAGAATCCCACTAACTGGTGAATCTACAAAGCACAGGACAAAAGAAATCCGTATCTCAATCATCTATTGACACATCCAAGAGATCTACGAAGAAAGAAAATTTTAGTGTGACATCCAAACGAATTTTGGAGATCCACTAAAAGAAAATCGTAGTGTGACATCCAAGCGAGTTTTTTGGAGATCCACTAAATGAAAGCCTTAGTGTGACATCTAGAATAAATATCTAGAGATCCACAAGGCCAAACAGCTTACAACAAACGTGATTCCCTCTAGACGCGTATCACATTTGTTGGGGGGCATTTGTTGACCTATGTGTAAAAGAAAAAAATGGAAATCAGACTAACCTCGTATCCGTTGAGAAATCACTCAAATCTCCGTAAATCCCGCTACAACCGTGAATTCAGCTGGAATCGGCGCCGTTTACGTCATTTCCCGGAACTCCTGCGCGAATCCTGCGATCCGTAGCTCCATCCTCTTCGTTAAATACCGATCCCGATCTCCTGCTCTCTCCCACAGCCCGATACTTCTCCCTCACACGAAGCTTCGACTCCCGTCGCTGCCCCCGATTCCACAGAAGGCCCTCCGACCTCTGCCCTCTCCCGACCTCAAGCCGACTCCACTTCCGATCTCTCCTCCTTCCCCAAGCCGCTGCCGAGCTCCGCCTCTTGCCCGATCCTCTCTGGCCGAGAGAGAGAGAGAGAGAGAGAGAGAGAGAGAGAGAGAGAGAGAGAGAGAGAGAGAGAGAGAGAGAGAGAGAGAGAGAGAGAGGCACCGAGCCCTAGCTCCATTAGAAGCCACCCGAAACCCTACCTTGCCGAGACCTCTCCTCCATCCTTGATATTTGGCTTCGCTCCTTCGGCGACCTTCCTCCTTGTCCGATCGAAAGTAGCGACAAGAGCTCACTGTGAAGGTAACTCTCTCCCTCACGCGACCTCATTCAGCCAAATTCCCTATGTCAGAGAGGGGTGAGGGAGGGATTTTTTTTTTTTTTATATTGTATTATATTATATTATTACTATTATTATTTAGTTATAATTAATTATTATTAATAATAGTTAATTATAATTAAATACTTTAATTATATTTAATTATTATTTTTAATAATTAGTTTTAATTAAAATAAGTTATAATTAATTTTATTAATAATTATAGTTAATTATTTTAATAATTAACTATAATATGATTAAAATTAATTATAATTAATTATTTTAATTTAAATTAATTATTATTAATTATGACTAAATATAATTAATTATTGTAATTATAATTAATTATTTTAAATTATAATTCATTATGATTAATTTAATTAATTATAGTTAATTAATTAAATAGATAATAATAATAATAATAAATAAGAAAGAATGCTTCTCTCTCTTGCCTCGATACACAAGCCGCCGCCGATCCGCGCCGACGACCGCCAAAGGTATAATTTTTGAAACTTAGTCTCTCTCTCTTACCTCGACCTGCGTGTCGAGTCGGTGGTCTGCCCATGCACGCTTTTTTCTAGCGTGGTGGGAGGGGCGACTGGCGTGACACCTACGACGAGGTAGGTGAGTGACTCCTCGATCCGTGTGCCAACCCCGACGACACTTGCAAAGGTATAAGCTCCTAAACTCTAAACTTCGAGAACCATTCCCGGTGCTTGCAACGCGGCGAACGACCAACTCATGCACGCTTTTCTCTAGCGTGGTGAGAAGGGAATTCGTTGCGATGCTTGCGACGGGACGGGTAATCAAAACCCTATTTTCGGTGTTAGCGGCGGACCGGAAAACCAACTCATGCACGCTTTTCTCTAGCGTGGTGGGAAGGGAACCCGGTGCGACGCCCACAACGAGACGGGGTAAAATATAAAATTGCTTAATTTAAACCGGTGCCCGCAACCCATGCACGCCTTTCTCTGGCGTGGTGGGGAATAAAAGAAATTACGGCCGCGGTGTCCTCTTTTGAGGGCACCTATCGTGCACGCTTTTCTCTAGCGTGGCGGGAGGCCCAGTTTTCCGTAGTTTTCCCCTAAACGGTGGAGACGCCAGAAGGCTGCCGAAATTTCGGGTAAATGCAAGATCGTACTTGAGACAATTTGGAGCTTTACTTGGACATTGATTGGAGCATCAAACGGATTTAATTCAAACTCAAACAATCTAATAAGTTCGAATGCAAACGAAACAAAGAATTGCTCGAACTACAGTGGACAATGAACTTGGACTCTACAAGACCATTGAGGACCTTTATTTGGGACTTGAACTCTATAAAAGTGACAGAAGATTTAAACTTGAACATGAGCTTGGGCTTGAACTCAAGCAAGAATTTGATTTAACTCAGGGGACTTGTGAACCTGATTGGACCAAATTGAATTAAAAGAATTCAAACTCAAATGAATTAAATATTGTGGACATAAACTCAATTTGAACATGAACTTGGACTCTCATTTGAACTTCAGCAAGGACTCATTTTGAACTCGGACTTGGACTCAAAAGAATGAATACAAAGATCTTTGACTTGAGAATTGTGAACTTGCTTTGAATCAAGTGAGAAGAACTTGAATATGACAATTAATGACAAGAAGTCTTCAATCAACATCAAGATGATATCATATCAACAAAGATCCAAACTAAATACAAAGGAATGCATATGAAATTTGTAAGGGAAGACTTGCAATGACTTCAGAATCTCCAAACATCATTCACTCACAAATGATGATGGAGACTCATGCAATCAAATATACCCAAGCTTGCAAACAATGAAATTGATAAGAGCATGTAAGAAGGTTGTAGTAATCTTTTCTACGTCCACCTAGGGACACTAACAAAGAGATATAAATAGTATAAGACAATGTAACTTGTCCACGAATGAGTATAGAAGACATGTCTACAATCAAGTACATGAAGAATGGTGAAAAAGACATCATGTCCGTAGCACATTCAAGTTACCTATCAATTGTGGTGATAAAGACACTATAACATCTCCATGGTCAATAATTGTCCAACATCAGTCAAATGCACCAGCTCTCTATAAGCAAGGATAAAAAGATCTGCAATACATACAATCTTTCTACGAATACGGATGTATGTATAATATGACATTTATGGGTAGGTGTAGAAAGACTTCAGTAAATGCAGTATCCTGAAGTCAATTTCAGTCTGAGAAGGAAGACATCTACCTACCTATATGCAGTAGTAGCGGATGTACTGAAAAGATCAAAGACCAAAACAAAATGAATGAAGACTACGACAAGTGCAAGCTCCTACGACCTAAGGCAGGAGATTAGTTAGTGCACTATGATCCGCCTACGAAAATCAACAAATAGTGCACTACAGTCTACCTGTACGAAGCAGCAAACCACTGATCCAGAAACTGCTACAATACGCCACCGGATCTGCAACATTCGTACAAGCAGACAGAAGGCGTCTATTCCAAAAATACCCCCGCACAAGTGCACTGTAGTTTGTATACACATAGGTACACTAAAAGGGGTAAAAGCAATCTTAACCCGCATGGGCCCCGACGAGCGTGTTATTGGTACACACGTGACGTCTAGGGATGCTGCGCGGGTTGACAAGTGAATTCAGGTTCGAAACCGATCCTTCTATACGGGTCAATAGAAGTCGACAGGGTTCGAACCATTAAGCAAATATAAAGTTGTGATGACCAGTATATTTGCTTCAAAACATTCATATTAGACCTTCAATACCTACAATAATATGAATTCACTAATAAAGGCACGAAGCCTACGAAATCCGATCCTCTGTCGACAGCCCGACAGAGTTGGCAAGGTTCAATCCATAGAAAGAAATGACCCCCGAACACCCCGATGATGGCCGTGTTGAATGTTTATCTCAACTGGAGGGGTTCACAAACATTTCAAATAACTCCCAAATATCCAAATGTCTTCCAAGCTCCATCCAAAAACCCAAAAACTCCATAAAAATCTCAAAAACCCAAAAATCCCAAAATTCCATCAAATTCCAAAATCCCAAAAATATTTAAATTTGAAATTCAACCCATCAATCACTTAAAGCAAAATTCTTCCACCCTCCGCAACAGTTTGTCGAGGTGGACAAATTAAAATCAACTTCAGCTCACAAAGAGCGAAATGCCTAGTCGAAAAATATCACTATGATCCATTCTCAAACAATCTCTTGCCAGTAAGGACGTGGTACGTGTCCTCTAACCGGCAGTTTCGCCGCCAAATGGCACTGCAGGTAAACGGTTATGACCCGGGGCCCTCTGAACCGAGTGGTTTTGCCGCCAAATGGCATCACAGATAGCGGTTATGGCCAGAGCCAATACGCTCCTTAATGGCGTTAAATCCTTGAGATATGAATCAATAGGATATGATCGATAGGGCACAAAGCCCTCTGTTAGCTAAGGTGGTTCCAAATTTGTCCCCTTAGACAGACATTCAACCCCGGTCTACAAGGTCCCCTTGAACGAAGCAACCCATGGCTGCCGACAAGGATCCTTCTGTCAGGTTGGGTCGACTACCTCCTCTGACTAAGTAGACCAGGGACCACGATGGCCCGGGACGACGGAACCATGGGATCTTGATCGGGTCTATCATCCATTCCCCCACCATCCGCTTTAAGTGCAAGATGGTGAAATTTCCTTTTTTAAATATCAAACATCCAAACTTTCCAAATTCCCAAATCCAACCCAATTTCCAAATTCCAAATCCAATCATTGCTGCTACTATATGCCAGATAACACGTATTCTATACATATCTGATCGACGACTAGCCTTAATCGGAAGTTCTCTCTCGTGATCGAGAGGGGTAATTAACTATAGGGGCTTGCGCCTATAGGAAACCAGAACTCAGATCATAAAGTCCTCGCAAAATGAGGGCGAAATCTCTGGGTAGTGTCTTATCTACAAACCCATCTGCCTTCCAAAATTTACCTCGGAACTTAGTCCGTTAAAACTCCCTCGCCGAATAAGAAAAGCGAGAGGAGGCCGAGGCTGAATTTTCGGAGCCCACACGTCCCCAAACAAAGACCGCCCGTGATAGATGTTTATGTTTATAAGCTCTAAGGGTTATATTATTTAAATTCTTAACTTAATCTTACAACTCATCTTTGCTCCGATAATGAGACAGCAAACAAAATTATTTTAATATATTATAATCTTCTAAATGAGAAGACAAACATAATATTTAGGCCCCCTGAACAAAATTTCTGGCTTCGCCGCTGAAACTAGGGCTCAAGAATATATCAATGACATGGACAAAGAGAATAGAAAAAATGTTGGGAGGCTCGAGTGGTGTATGAGATATTAGGGCTCGTCAAAGCTTTTTTACGGCTACTATAAAAACGGTTTAAACCGCCACCATTAGTCACAGTTAAAACCACTAGAAAAAGCCACCTATAACTATCAAGTGCTATAGAAATAACTCATTGTTGTTATTGTGTGCATCTAGTCTTAATTTTTCTTCCTTTACAATTCAATCCTTTTAAGATAAATAATACTAAAAAAAAGTGGATTCTTAATGAGCTCCAACAAGAATCTCTTTTACAATCTATCAGGTATTTTAGAGCTCAAAGATGACCAGCCTTCTTTATCTCATAAAAACACATAAATCACATCAACAATGGAATATTCAAAGAACTATGTTTAAAGATTGATGAATACCTTTCTAATAACCTCCAAACCTCATATTTAAAGATTTTGGTGTAGTTATGCCTATCGCTTATCAAAATCTAAGCACTTTCTTGAACCAACAAATCATATCACTTAGACCAAATTGAGTTCATAAATTCATTCTCCTATTCTTTCTAGCTTCTCAAAAGAGATACAAGAATCAAAAATTTAATTTACACTCATATTCATCTGATACAACAGCTCAACATGCCTAAAGCTCTCTCTCTCTCTCTCTCTCTCTCTCTCTCTCTCTCTCTCTCTCTCTCTCTCTCTAAAAAGAGCAAACAAGACATGAAAAGTTATTATAGGAGCGCATAAAATCATATAATGATTGCTCAACCAGACATCTTATCCAAATTATTTTACTTCTATGTTCATATATAGAGAGACACAATTATATGACCATATATGAGAAATGCATGACATCTTTCCACCAACGCAACTTATCAGCATCATGCATGCATGGCCATCCAAGATGCATGTATGAATACTTCATCATGCATGCATGGCCATCCAAGATGCATGTATGAATACTTCATATGATAGTAAGAAAATTATCAAAATTTAGTCTGACCTCCATATTAAAATAAGTTTGCAGTGGAAGCTTTTCACATAGTACACCTATGTAACTTGTGAGTTTATGAGGCCAATCATTTATGAAGAAGGTTACAATCCTGCATGCATTTGTGTTCTTTCTTTTTTTTTTTTTTTTTTTTTTTTCTTTTTTACTATCAGATTTGATCTCTCTCTCTTATTTGTAAAAAGGGTAAAAACAAAATTTTCTGCTAAAATTAATATTTTATTTAGTATTGCTAGATATTATTCCATAATGAGAAATGTTGAGAAAGGGATGAGTGAAAGTAGATTATATATAATAGATGTAAATTAATTTAGTTGATAATACATATTAAAATTCACTCTAGTTAAGTTTAGTACTACTTGGTTGAACTCGACATAAGGAACTTGGCCGAGCCATCCCAACGAAGGTACTAAGCTTCATGGCTAACTACAAGAAGGCACCAGGAAACAAGACTATTTGCAAAACTCATGTATGGAACTCGACCTTCATGGTCAACTTTGCCTATTCTTCCAAGCCATCATCATAGTTTTTTTTTTGGAGTATTAGGGGCAGAGCCCAATTTCATTTCACAATGTAAAAATAATTATAACGATGCTATAGAATAAAATACATGCAACTCAGCCAAAGCCAGCCAGGCATATGAAGAAAACCTTAAAGAAAATTTCTTGTCACCAAGACATCGGTTCTGAAGCATGGTAAAAATCCTTAAGAAAGCTTTTAAAATAGGTTTAAAGTTATATTTCCAAGAGATGTTGCTATCAGTGTAACTATTAGTACGTACACGTAATGACCTTTTTTAGATGAACAGAAAAAAACATCAAGCATATCCTATCAGCCATGAAAAATAAACATAGAGACAATGGCATCAGAGGGAAGGGAGTTTGAAGAATAAGAACCCACCGAAACATCAAATACATTTCTTCCCCTATGGATAGTTCAATGAAGCATAACACCCTCCATTGAACTTTCATCCATTGATCAGTAAGTCATCTGGCTTTATATCTTTGTATAACCCAAGAGGACTAGTAAGAGTAAGAGGCAGCTATAAGAATATAAATTTTTTTTAGATGTGCAACAATATCAGATTAGATGGATTGGTTTGGAGCTATTATAGAATGAGGTTCTATTATTTATGTAGGTCAGAGATGGTACTAATGATATGATTGGAGGAAGCCCAAGGGTTCCTTTTAATGCATTTTTTCAGTTTTTGTAACTTTCGGTAGAGAGAAGATATAAGGTTATCAGGCTGATGTTGGGAAAATAATTTCACAACCAAACCCGATCACGAAAAGTCCTATCGTGTTAGATTATGATAGATAAATCACAAGATCTAGTTTTAAAATGATTCAAATTCTATTTCAATATTTATTTTAAATAAAATACATACTACATAACTACTAAAAATATTCAAAGTACAATAAATAAACTTATCCACAAATTTGCTTTCATTTCATCAAAATATATCTATAATACATTATATGTCTATTAAACAGAAGTTACAGAATTGAAAAAAATTAGTCATGAATGTACAAAAATAAAAATATTGGAATGCCTATGAACTCAGATCTAATTATATCTGCTAAATGCTAATCAACAAGCTCCTCTTTTCAAGATTCTAAAAAATCAAAAGCAAAATCATAGTGAGCTCAACTAACTTATTAAGCCACACAAATTAATCTAACATTTTAAATTATTTTCTTAAATATTTTGTTCAATATTTAAAAGCAATTAAATGTAATCTAATAAATCATTATAACGAGAAAGGAAATAAGAATATAGAAGTTATCTAATTATTTAAATAATAATATTGAAAAAAACATTAAACTAAAATTCAAATCAATTTATAGTTCATATCTTAAAGTAGGTCATATCACATAGCAGTTCAAAATCCATTGCAAGTGCTCAAAGTGGCCTAGCACTACGGACACTATGACGTTAGTTTAAAATCTCATTTTTTAAGACTATAAGTGCTAAAATTTCACTATTTGGCACCTCGCACCTCGTACTGTAGTAGCGCTGAGGGGTTCAAACACCCAGTATCGAGGTGCTCCAATAGTAATATTTCTCAAATTTTATCGATTTTTATACCAAACGCTTGGAACTCGATCTAGATCACACAAAATCATTTTCATGCACCAAAACACTCCCAAAGACATGTAAATTGATTCAAAACTCAAAAGTTCAAAATTCACCTTTTTTTCAATCGGGTCAACACGAGTAGAATTGAATACTAAACTTGGAGGTGTGATAAATGAACAATATAAAACATTCCAAAACTCAAGGATTTTAAGCCAATATTTTTTAAAGAGAAATATGTGAGAACTATTAGACTTAGGGTTGTTTTGAAGGACAAGAGGGGAGTGGTTAGAACAACGCAATATAGCTACAACATAGAAGGATAAAGGGAAAGCAACAAACCATTCAACATTAACTAATTCACTATCAATCTTAATGTGAATAGGGTTATCATCCCATTGATTAAACCAAGTATAATTAATGCCAACAAAAGCTAAATCATGAAGACCATTGACAAAAACCATATTTTTGAAAGAGCCCAACTTGGTGTGAGGAATGAGGAGGCCACCCACTTTCTCATTGATATTTCTACATAGTTATAATCATCTATCAAAATTCAAGGACGAGTAACATTTCCCCCAACATTGATAAGATCCTTCCATATCATATCCTATACAGAATTAGAGGCATAAATAACAAAGAGGTCAAAATTGATATCAGACGTCCCAACCTAGATAGACCCATGAATTAGCTGAATATGAGTGATGGACGGGGTCAAGGAAATAAAGGACCTCCATGGAAGCAAGGAGGGGACTAAGGATGTTGGAAGATGGCTGAAGTGAAGGAGAGATGATTTTGGAGGAGTAGGAGGTGCAATTCCATTGGTCTTTTGAATATGAAGAAGTTCATATGGAATAAAATTGGAGGTGGCATGTGTTGATTTGGAGCTTTTATTAAGTGGCCTTGATGCATTTTGGTGCAGAGAGAGAGGATGCAAATTTCTCTTCCTCTTAGGTCTGCAACTAGTGCTCTGATCCTTAGGGAGGAATTTAGGACCTGTAAGGGTAGATGGATTGGTAGGACAATGTTAGGAGAGTAAACAAAGGAGTCATAACTAGAGCAAGGGATTTGTTTCTTGTCATACATGGCTTTAAGGCCAAACTTCTTACCCTCAACGGAAATAGGGATTCCATCATGTAGCGGGAAGTTGATTTCAATCTGGACACATATTCTAGTAAAAGTAAGTTGAGATCTATCAGTTGTGAGTTTGTCAACAACCAACATAGTATCAATAAAGCTTGCAATTTTGGACAAACCCATATGATTCCAACAAAATAATGGAACATCCAAGATTTTTATCTGCTGGGGGATAAAAGAGAACTCTCTCTTGGGTATAAATGATTTTCCAATAAAAAGCCAAGGACCCCCCAGTCCAAACCTTCTAAAAATCCTCACCGGTAGAGAATTTTAGAAGAAAAAAATCGTCACTATAAAAGCGTATATTCATAGTGTAAAACCCCTCCGAAGTTCATTTTTGTGAGTGTTGTTAGTCCGGACAAACTGACTTTAGTACGGGACGAACTGAAGAAAATTGTGAAGAATCTGTATGGATCGTCTGTATGAACCTGTAAGACTCGGGACGATCCGTCGGGATGAAATTCTTCCAGAGAGCAAATTGTCCAGGGACAAAAACTATACACGTACGTACGAAATTTGTCCAGAGGGCAAATCATCTCGGACGAATTCGGATCGTCCGGGACGATCTGCATGGATATATATTGGATTGAGATATATATTTTGGGAATCGTTTTGGAAGAGAGAGAAAAGTAGGAGAGAGAAAGAGAAGAAAAAGGAAGGAAAAAGACTGGGTTTTGGAGCTCGCGGTGTGCTTTTCGTCCGTCTCCACTGTTAGAAGAATTGTTTATCTCACAGTAAGGACTCCGAATCCTATTTCTGATTTCAATGATTTCGAGTTTTGGTATTTTTCTGCTCAGTTTTGTGTTTCCGTTACCGAAAAACGTGCATATCTTTGTATTGACGAAACTTTTACCGTGTAAAATTTGGTATATTTCCGAGATAATGTTTTTGTACGATTTAAATATTTTCTGAAAAGTTTTCACCGGATATTTTGAGTTCTGTGCGATTTTTATCAAATAGAAAATTATCTGGCAGTCGAAAAATATTGCTTAAGTACAACTAAAGCTTTGAAACGTTGTTTTATTCGATTTCTTGTAATTTGGTAATTTTCTGAAACTGTGTATTTTAACTCTGTTTGGAATTCTGTCGGCTGTACGATATTTTAAGGGTTCTCCTTAATTGACCTATTTGTATTTATTGTTCTATATGAATGTGCATATGATTGAATTTATTATTGTTATATTACTGAAAGACAAGTAAAGACTGGTTGAACCGTTGGTTGGAGATTGATAGACCTGACAGGATGGTGGGCCAACGGGCTTTCCTTTAAAAAGAGTTTGGTGATATCCTCTACTGATCACGTGATTATCGAAGGGAGTTATAAGGAAATTATTATGCCGACGGGCAAGAGTGACGACTCTTATTAAGCCAACGGATACAATGATACATCGATATTCCAAGATTGAAAAATGTCGTAATAGCCATGTCTTTTACTTGTTGAGTAAAGGCTGGTTAAACCGTTGGTTGAAGATTGACCTGTCAGGATGGTGGGCCGACGGGCTTTCCTTTAAAAAGAGTTTGGTGTTATCATCTATTGATCACGTGATACAACGATTGTGAGTCATAAGAAGTTTATGCTGACGGGCAAGGGTGACGACTCTATTATAGCCAACGGATTACTAACATACTAATCTTGAAAAATGCCTTAATACCCAGTGATTGTACTTGTCGAGTAAGACTACTGTACTTGAATGCATGTGTAAAGTACTGTCCTTATGATCTCATTATGGATTTACTGATTTATCGATATTGACTGATTTATTGATATGGAATTGATTTATGGATTTTGAATGGATTTATTGTTATTGAATTGATTTATTAATACTGAATTGCTTTACTATACGGATTTATGAGTTTCCTGTCATTGCACGATTTCATTGATATTTCATATTATACATGTCACTGAATACAGATACTAATATGGATATTGATATTGTATTGATTCATTGATACTACCGATATCGATATCGATATTGATACTACTGATCCACTAATATATTGATTCATTATACCGATCTTATAGCACGTGAATACATCGATTACTAACTAACACATGTGATACACTGATATATATGATACACCGAACAAGATACATGTGCATGTGATATAGAATATGATTTTTACTGTATTGATTGATTTTAATGATTATTATTGATTTATCGATTTGATTTCAACTGTCCTTACGATGTATTGAATTGATCGTTTTATATGATTTCATACCGACTGATATCATTTATCGAAATAGATTTCTTTATTTAATGATCTGATTGATTTTATTGTTGTGATTGATGCGATATTGATTTGATGGATATTTTAGATACGATGTTTTCTTTATTAAATTGTGATTTATCTTTATTGTGCGGATTTACTATTACTACACGATTTCACTGTTATAGTATAATCGTTCATGTCGTCACATGATTGTTACTGATATTGATACATATGCTGCTACTACTGATTTACTGTACTGATTTTATGCACGTGATATACTGAGTAAGTGATATATGATTCACTGAACACGTGATACCGATTACTGGATTGCTTATGATTTATCGAGCAAGTGATATTGAATAACTGATTGATCTGCAAGTATATGTTTCAATACGATTCTACTACATTGATTTGACTGATGTTATATACTGATGTGATACATACGACGACAACTAACGCATGTACTATCATTGAGCTTTATGGACTTTTATATTGTTTACTGATTTTTCTATTATCGATTGAGGATTACGCATTGACTATCGTTACTGTATTGATACTGTTATTACCTTGATTTTCGTTAATGCATTGATTATTGTTTATGTACTAATTTTCGTATATGCATAGATTCAATGATCATGTGCAAGTGACTGTTATTGATTTGATTGATTGACATGCATATTATTTTCATGTCGTGCTTTGATTTCAGTTGTAGGTTTTGGTGACCAGCTGGGTTTTTTGAAGCTCATTATATGTGGTTAACAATTTCAGGTCAGAGCAAGAGAGCAGGAAGTGATGGTTGATCAAGACTGTCGACGAATCCTTTCACTATAGATGTCTGGGATGTCACAATTGGTATCAGAGCAAGTGTAGTGAAAGGATTTGATTGATAGTTTGGTAGAATGGATAGTTTCAAGTGCATCATTTTGCATACATAGTTGAATGACATGTGATAGAATGAACTGTATGACTGTATGTATGATTTCCGATGAGTTTTGGTTCTGATTCGATTTTATTTGAGTTTTGATTGGACAAATTTGTTTTGTATCGATTGTGTTTTGAGCCCTTAAGGGAAATGTCGGGGACGACATTTTTCTGACATTTTTCTTAAGGTGGGTAGATTGTAAAACCCCTCTGAAGTTCATTTTTGTGAGTGCTGTTAGTCCGGACGAAATGACTTTAGTACTGGACGAACTGAAGAAAATTGTGAAGAATCTGTATGGATCGTCTGTACAAACCTGTAAGAGTCGGGATGAAATTCGTCCAGAGAGCAAGTTGTCCAGGGACGAAAATTGTACACGTACATACGAAATTCGTCCATAGGGCAAATCGTCCTGGGACGAATTCGGATCATCCGGGACGATCTGCATGGATATATATTGGATTGAGATATTTTGGGAATCATTTTGGAAGAGAGAGAAAAAGCAGGAGAGAGAAAGAGAAGGAAAAGGAAGGAAAAAAGACTGGGTTTTGGAGCTCGCGGTGTGCTTTTCGTCCATCGCCGCTGTTAGAAGAATTGTTTATCTCACAGTAAGGACTCTGAATCCTATTTTTGATTTCAAAGATTTCGATTTTGGTATTTTTCTGCTCAGTTTTGTGTTTCTGTTACCGAAAAACATGCATATCTTTGTATTGACGAAACTTTTACCGTGTAACTTTTGGTATGTTTCTGAGATGATGTTTTTGTACAATTTAAGTATTTTCTGGAAAGTTTTCACCGAATATTTTGAGTTATGTGAGATTTTTATCAAATAAAAAATTATCTAGCTGTCGGAAAATATTACTTCAGTACAAGTAAAGCTTTGAAACGTTGTTTTATTTGATTTCTGGTAATTTGGTAATTAACTGAAACTGTGTATTTTAACTCTGTTTGGAATTCTGTCGGCTGTACGATATTTTAAGGGTTCTCCTTAATTGAGCTATTTGTATTTGTTGTTCTATATGAATGTGCATATGATTGAATCTATTATTGTTATATTACTGAAAGAAAAGTAAAGATTGGTTGAACCGTTGGTTGGAGATTGATAGACCTGACAGGATGGTGGGCCGACGGGCTTTCCTTTAAAAAGGGTTTCGCGATATCCTCTACTGATCACATGATTACCGAAGGGAGTTATAAGGAGATTATTTTTCCGACGGGCAAGAGTGACAACTCTTATTGAGCCAACGGATACAACGATACATCGATATTCCAAGATTGTAAAACGCCGTAATAGTCATGTCTTTTACTTGTTGAGTAAAGGCTGGTTGAACTGTTGGTTGAAGATTGACCTGTCATGATGGTGGGCCGATGGGCTTTCCTTTAAAAAGGATTTGGTGCTATCCTCTATTGATCACGTGATACAACGATTGGGAGTCATAAGGAGTTTATGCCGACGGGCAAGGGTGACGACTCTATTATAGCCAACGGATTACTAACATACTAACATTGAAAAACGTCTTAATAGCAAATGATTGTACTTGTCGAGTAAGACTACTATACTTGAATGCATGTGTAAAGTACTGTCCTTATGATCTCATTATGGATTTACTGATTTATCGATATTGACTGATTTAATGATATGAAATTGATTTATGGATTTTGAATGGATTTTCTGATATTGAATTGATTTAGTAATACTTAATGGCTTTACTGTACGGATTTATGAGTTTCCTGTCATTGCACGATTTCATTGATATTTCATACTGTACATGTCACTGAATATATATACCGATATGGATATTGATATTGCATTGATTCATTGATACTACTGATACCGATACTGATACTATTGATCCACTGATATATTGATTCATTGTACCGATCTTATAGCACGTAAATACATCGATTACTAACTAACACATGTGATACACTGATACATATGATACACCGAACAAGATACATGTGCATGTGATATAAAATATGATTTTTAATGTATTGATTGATTTTAATGATTATTATTGATTTATCGATTTGATTTCAACTGTCCTTATGATGTATTGAATTGATCGTTTTATATGATTTCATACCGACTGATATCATTGATCGAAATTGATTTCTTTATTTAATGATCTGATTGATTTTATTGCTGTGATTGATGCGATTGATTTGATAGATATTTTAGATACGATGTTTTCTTTACTAAATTGTGATTTATCTTTATTGTGCGGATTTACTATTACTACACGATTTCACTATAGTATAATCGTTCATGTCATCATAGGTGTTACTGATATTGATACATACGCTGCTACTATTGATTTACTGTACTGACTTTATGCACGTGATATACTGAGCAAGTGATATATGATTCACTGGACACGTGATACCGATTACTGGATTGCCTATGATTTATCGAGCAAGTGATATTGAATAACTGATTGATCTGCAAGTGTATGTTTCGATACGATTCTACTACATTGATTTAACTGATGTTATAGACTGATGTGATACATACAACGACTACTAACGCACGTACTGTCATTGAGCTTTACGGACTTTTATATTGTTTATTGATTTTTCTACTGTCGATTAAGGATTATGCATTGACTATCGTTACTGTATTGATACTGTTATTACCTTGATTTTCGTTACTGCATTGATTATTGTTTCTGTACTAATTTTCGTATCTGCATAGATTCAATAATCATGTGCAAGTAACTGTTATTGATTTGATTGATTGACATGCATATTATTTTCGTACCGTGCTTTGATTTCAGTTGTAGGTTTTGGTGATCTGCTAGGCTTTTTGAAGCTCATTATATGTGGTTAACAATTCCAGGTCAGAGCAAGGGAGCAGGAAGTGATGATTGATCAATACTGTCGACGAATTCTTTCACTATAGACGCCTGGGATGTCACACATAGTACCATTCAAAGCCCGCATTTTGTTGATAGCATGTATTAAAGATTCATAGAAAGGCCTCCTATCGATAGAATATCCAACTAAGCTAAACTACCATTCTTTAACATCGACAACAATGTCCTCAGAGGAGAAGAAGATGGAACTATTCATAGGGGGTACAAAGTTAAGGGGAAACTCTTTAGAGGCAAATTTTTTATCTATCACAAGACGTTTTCAGTCGAGGTTGACATGAGAAGAGGAGGGCGATTGAGGGTAAGGGCTAGGGTTTGATGCAACGGAGAACAAAGGAGGAAGTCAGAAAATTTTAAAGCAGTCATGTGTGTGTGTGGGGTGGGGCCGTGGGGGGTAGGGTGGGGGGTCGTGAAGCTCTCTGGCCGAGTCAGAAAGAACGGAGCGTCGGTGGGGGTCAGAGGGAAGGGGACACTATAGGGTTTTCTCGCCTCTCATAACATTAACCACGAACGTTTTGGAGGCATGAACTTTTCTCCATCAACATAGCTACTCACAAGAACTCAATGAGCAAAGGTGAAGTCAACCAGTGACTTCACAAGAATCGGCTCCGTATATATATGTTTAACGTAATCAAATGATTGTATCTATCAATAATCATTTTGTACTTATAAAAATTTCTCATAATCCTCTCTCTCTCTCTCTTTACTTGGTCATTTTTGGGAGTAAAGTTTTTGTCTTCTGAACAAACAATTTTGAAGCTAACTAGTAAATATCTTGAAAATTACTATCAAAATTTTAAATTTATTCGACTACATGAAACTTATATCTAGACATTCAGCATTAGAAATCAGTACACAAAAAGCCACACATTGCTCTCTGAAATACAGGACAAAGAGCATCAACCACTACCTCCCAAATCTACTGGAATTTGGGGAGCAGAGAAGGAGGAAAGGACTGATAACAGAGGCGGAAGCAACCACTTGAAACCAAAAGCCAAGCTCACATTGACATCACTCTCTGTGCTTAGCACTGCTCTCTCCTTTAACTCTCTGCATCTCCTGATACAAAATATGGACCATGCAACACTATATTATTCTGCTCCTTTCACCTCCCACCCACCCCCAAAAAATTAAAAATACAATACTGCTCCTTGTACAGTGAAAAGAAAGGGAACAAAAAGAACTGTATGCTTGGAGCGAGCTAAACCTGCTTCATTCTAAACTTCTAAGTTAACATAAAAGAAAGAAACCAGCTTTTGCTACTGGTTTTTTAGATTAGAGATTCTTCCATCTATCTGCAATGTCAAGAGCTACCTTCTCTGCGTCAATACTGGCCCCGAGGAGTCCTCTGCCTGTAAATCCAACGCAGTAGAGGCCATTCTCTCCTTTCCAGCCGTTGGGGAATGGGGACCTTGGCTTGCCATCATCTGAGAAGAAATCGCAGTCCTGCAGAGAATGCAGTAATCTGAATTTCTTGTTTTGTGTATTTGATATTTGGATTGAGAAAAGATTTAAGTTTTCATTCAAAAGATCGCATTTTTTAAGGGAGTTCAAGTAAACCAGTGCGTCTTGTTTGGATAAAACATACAAGCTGATTTTGGATGGAAAAAAAAATGCTGTTTTTACAAAGGAATTTTTAAAAAGATCCATAAGACAGCTTATTCCATGAGAAGATTTTATTTTTTGAAATTTATTCGATGAGAATTATTTGATTTGTGTGCGAGAGAGAGAGAGAGAGAGAGAGAGAGAGAGAGAGAGAGAGAGAGAGAGAGAGAGAGAGCACAGATATTTGCCTTGAGCCAGTGAGCGACGTTGCTTCTGTAACCGGTAGCAAAAATGACAGAGTCGAAAGCCATCTCTCTTCCATCAGCAAACTTGGCTCCATTCCTTGTAAGGGATTCCACTTCTGATACTATCTGCCATGGTCAGCATGGGGAACAGAGATCCTCTGATCAGTAAATAGAATGGCCCATAACTAGTTTAGAGAGAGAAATATCAAATATAGACTCTGAGTAATTTCTAGTTGTTGAAATGATGTGTTGTCTTTAGTCACTAATCACATAAAAATCATATCTTTGAAAGTTACAGTAGAATGCACGAGAAACCAAGGTTTTGGGAAGAACAGAGTACAGAGTGAGAGAATCGAAGGTGATATGACATATTGTAATCTTTCTATACAACAAATTTGGGATTTGTGCATTTCATTACAGTTATATGAGATATCATTATCATCAAAAAACTCATAAGAAGAACCAATTACAATGAAAATTGATAAACTACCTTAATACTTCCTTTCTTTATCAGATTAAATGCTCCAACATCCAAAACAGGAGTTTTTCCTGTAGCATTCTTGAGCTCAAGTGGCCCTATCTTAGGCCTTTTCAATCCATACTTTCCTGTATCTCCAATTACCATCCTCGCCAATAATACTAGTATTTTATCTACTAATCTCACTGGAAGCCACTTCAACAGCTTCATTGCTAGCCCGAAAGTAGAGATTCCAAGCAATTCTCTCGGTAATACATGCACCTGCCGATATAATCAAAAGCAAAAACTAACATTCTCATATAATCAAAAGCAAAAACTAACAGGAATACAACTTGTAAGCACAGTACGAAATAAGGTACGGCATTGATTAATCTTCTTCACCTGTACGAAATGAAGTTGTTATTTTTCATTGCAGAGATTAGAATGACAGTGCAATGCCATATAGAAAAAGCATTATGGTGATTTCATTGTTCTTCTTCTAATCTTTGTTTGATTGAAACAGAGCTTCCAGTTTTAATCTATCAAAAGATTATTAATGTCATGGAGTCTTTGATTCAATGTAAAGTTTTTCTGAAACAGGGTAAGAAAACAGAGCGAGGAAACAAAAACCAGAGCTTTTTGAGGCAGAGAGAGAGAGAGAGAGAGATTAGAAAAGAGCTTACCCCGCTTCTAACTGATAAGAATGGCATTGCTCCATACTCGCACAAATCCAAACACATTTCCATTCCAGAATTACCACAACCGACAACTAACACCCTCTTCCCTTTACAGTCTACTCCATTCTTATATTCACTGGAATGCAAAACTCCACCTTTAAACGCTTCCCTCCCCTTCATCTCCGGCACCACCGGCTCTGCATTTTCCCCTGTCGCCACCACCAACCACGGCGACACAAACTCCACCACCTCCTCCTTCCCCTCCGGCCATCTCCGCGCCGCCGTCACATGCCACATAGAATCCGTCTCATCAAACCGTGCCGCCGTGGCGGCACATTGAAACAGCGGCCGAAGACCGAAGTGGTGAGCATAGGAGATGAGGTATGAGACGAAATCGGATTTGGAAGGGTAATTGGGGTGGTGGGAGGGGAAATGGAAGTGAGGAAGCTCGCAGAATTGTTTGGGAAGGTGGAGAGACAGACGGTCGTAGCTTTGGTGTCGCCATAGATGGGCAATGCCGTCGGAGCGTTCGATGATGACGGAGGGGATAGAGAGGAGATGGAGGGAGGCGGCGGTGGCGAGGCCAGATGGGCCGGCGCCGACGATTATTGGACCAGGGATTACAGTGGAACTCAAGGTTGGATGGGCCGGACTGGTTTTCGGGCCGCCGTCCTCGTCGGAGGCGGCGTTGGTCATTAATGAGTGATGATATAGCTAGCTTACTTGAATGAGAGGAGAAGATATATCGCCCACTACAGCCATGCAAGTAGAGGAGTAAATGGTTACAGGCTTACAGCAAAAATTACAGAAGCGTGGGAGAGGGATTGTATTTATAGGTGCAAGAGCAGAATGGATGAAATGAGAGCTAAAATAGATTGGAAGTTAGCTGGATTTTTCATTTTTTTGGTGTCATGCAATTTATTTATTTATTATTATAAAGAGAGGCATGATGGTATCATCTGCAAAATGTAGATTTCATTTGATAGGATGATTTATGAGTATATTTTATATTTTATTTATTCCTGTAACTTTGTATAAATATTTGAAATGACCTTGAATGGACTATTCACCTCAATGCAATACCCGAATGGCCGTCCGAAAACCTGTCATGATACGTCACATCATCCCTTTGCTCGGTACCGCAGCACTATACTACTCAATATCGTTGACGTGGCTGCACGAGATTCGCCTTCGGATGTCGAGCTACATCTGGATCCGCACAAAATAATTTCTCGTATATTTGAGTGTTCAATTAAGATCATCATTCATCATAAAGATTAATCTCATGCCTTGATCAATTCACGCATCATCATCAGAAGCATGAATCCGATATGTGATCGAGATATTATTCACACCTTTGGATTGATTAGGGTGGGCTAGTCAAGAGGTCGAGTTATGAACTAACCTGATTAGAATACTGATCTAATTAAAATATTAAATGGACTAAAACTTACTTACCCAAAAATTTAACATGATTCTTGTTTTGATCCATTATATATAATTTGCATATGGTTTGTATGAGACGATGACAGTGTTTTATAAAATTGATGTTGAGAAAATAATTTTGATATTATGATTGCAGAAAACAGCTTTTCATCGGAACGTTTTTTGAAAAACAACGAGAAATAACAAGAAGTCAATACCCAACAGAACTTATAATTATTATCTGAAAAATAAAATAGTCAGAAAATTATCCCAAACAGAACCGTAAGACCCAAATGACTCAGACATAACAAAAGAGAAATCTTTCCAAATGATGTTACTAGAAAGTATGGCTTTTGCTCTAATTCTTGCCAAAAACCCACTAAGGGTGAAAGCTTTACCCTTGAGCTCTCCCTCTCACTAGCATAACTGGGTAGAAAATATTTCCATAGCGATGCATGGCATAACAGAAGCTTTGCAAGTTAGTTTCTGTACAATGGTGATTGCTGTGTAGGCAATCTGTGAACACAAGCAACAGGCACAGTTTCATTGCTCATTGGAGCTTATTATACAGGTATGGTTCACCATCTTTTGATTCTGAAGTAAGGTTTAACCTGTCTTAAGCAGGAACAGGTTGTCGGATTTTGGTACCAGAAGCCACACTGTCGTAGTAATCTACAAGAACTTTCCATCCTCCAGGACACATGAAACCATCTGGTGGGTTCTCGCGGTTCTTCGCAAGGTTTCTCATCTGCAGAATGAAATTTGAAGTTAGATTATGGTGTTTGGATGATAATTGCGTTTGAAACTCAAAATTAGCTTGAGCTGACTCAAAAAATCATTCGAAACTGGCTTAGGCTTCGTTTGGGACAGCTTTCTCATTGCTTTCTAGAACAACTTTTTAGTACAAAAAATTCTCATAGAAAGCATTAAGAAAGCGGTCTCAAACGAACCCTTAATATATGATATATATATATATGCATGTGCATAAATGCATATTTAACTCGAATCAGCTTGAAGCTTTACTCAAAATCGATCATTTTCACTTGGTCAAAATCAAAATCAAACGCTTCAATTTTGAGACAAATTACTCAGATTCATAAGAGTGTTCTAATTTCTACTTAGGCAAAGAGTACCTTGGTGCCAGAAATGAAGAGGAAATCCTGGGGCCTTGAATGGTCGAAGAAAGCCATCTTTCTCTGCGTCTTATCATAGGCAGCTACCTGAAAATATTCAGGAAAAACTTAGTAAAACATCTTACAATAAAGCAGTTTCTTGTCAATTTAGAAAGGAAAATGGGCTGTTCCATTCATGAAAAGCATCACCAGAAAAGAATAGTAAATAGCATATTATAGTAACAAACAATCTTCAATTTCAAAATATAAAGAAAAATGTGTCTATGATTCTTAAATGATTTCAAATAAGAGACAGATCAACAAAGAAATACCGTTCTAAAGATATACGGTGGCTTTGATCCTAACTTAGTTCACCTGCATGGCTAACCGATATCATCCATCATGTTTCTTTTTTCTCTTTAATGAAAAATAAAATTTTCTTCTTTCTCTTTGGCCTCCAAAAAACCAACAGAAATCTAAGAAGGCTACATAAAATTAGCATGTACCGTGAGTAGCTACACCTTACGGTAAGGACAGTTCGATAGCTAAACATCCCAAATTAAGAATACCCTTAGAGCTTAATTGGTTGCTTGAATTACAAAAATATTTTGTAAAATTATGATTTCTCTAGATTCCATCATTTGGTTGGCTATATTTAGAAATCAAAATGGATTTTCGACTCTAAAAATTGCTTGCAAAATGCTTTAAAAGTGAGGATTTATTTCGGAACTCAAAATGAGTGAAAATATAATCTTAACTTAGTGTTCAATTGAATCTTGCCACAAACCCTAGATCATGTAACTAAGTATCATTTTCCCTCTCTCCTAGAGTTTAAATCCTTTCAAGAAGCCGCTCAAATAGATTGGATTACATAACTAAGGTTTTGTTTGGGACAGCTTTCTTTTTACTTTTTAAAATAGCTTTTTTGTACAAATTAAATTTTTTTGTATTAAAAAGCTGTTTTAAAAAGTAGAAAGAAAGTCATCCCAAACGAAGCCTAAATATCTTTTTTTTGGCTTCACGTTCACATACCTTGAATGGTAAGATATTGAGCCTCTCGAGACCAGGTGCCATGCTGAGTACTTTTTTTCCATGATCAGCATCATAAAGGTCTCTATTCTCAAGGGGGTGACCCATACCAGCAGGGTCTCTACCAACAATGTAGAAATTAGCACCGGCATTAATACGAGACTTGGCATGCCACTGCACTTCAGTAGGTCCAGCATAATGCATGGGAGAGGGGAAGATAGCAACAACCGTAGTATCAGGGTCAAGGACACCTTCCTCAAGCACCTGTAATGGAATTTTGGAAAAGCAACATATTACTAATTAAAATATGAAATTAACCTATAGTTTCGGGAATTCAAATAACAAATGGCTTGCTATTTTAGGTTAAATGCTTCAAATATTTCAGGTACAGCTTTTTACATGAAAAAATGTTGAGGAAAACATGGGTACAAAATAACTAACCTTCTCATGCTGTTTCATTCTCCAACTGAGTGGTACATCATCCGCTTTGGTGTAGCCTCCCAATGGGTGAAGCAACAAGATAGGGTTTTTATAGCCCATCTCCAAAAGGCGTTTACGAGTATCCGTCATAAGCAATGCATGGCCATTATGCACAGGATTTCGGAGCTGAAAAGCAAATACAGCATCTGCATTGCGCTTTGTGAACTCTTCTCGAAGCTCTGCAGGCGAAAGACGATATTGATCAAGTCCATCATTGTACTTGACTGGCTCTATGACATCCAGGTCTCCACCTATGAGCCAGTTTCCAGCATTGGTTATGGTTTCTTCAACATAGGGTAATCCTGGGGCAGTTGTTCCCCAGGTTCGAGCAATTCTTTCTTCCTTGTTATGCTTGAATATCTCAATGCTGAAATGTAGTAGAAATCAAACATTAAAATTTAGGATTTTGACAAAGTTCATCAGAGGAAGCCTATTAAGTAATCAAAGAACTTAATAAGCATAAAAAAAATGTAGTTTTTGTTTTTTAGTTGCAAAGGTATGAGTTTAGCTTCTTAAATAAGACAAATATGGTAGAAGTACATATTGAAATTAAAATATAAAGCAGAGGAATAAATAATAAATGAAGGATTACATATAAGGAAATAAAGATGAAGCAAGTGCAGAGCTTTGCATTAAACTGCCACAAAAGTATGTACGCATATAACCACTATATTTTCTTAGAATTTTTTTTGAGAGAGAATGGGTTAAAAACATTCTTTACACTCACATTAGTAGCCTATCTTCAACATTGAGGTAGACAACAGTATTGGGTTTAATCCTACATCGGATTTGAAAAGAATATTCGTGTAGAAATAAAAATGGATGGCACTCATATATGAGCTTAAGCTTTGGCTTGAAAATGAGTTTGACCACTTTGGTTTCCCCTTGATTCAAACTTCCTAAGAAAAGCTATCAAAACTGATGATTTAGTTGGGATTGGTGTGGTTGATGTAGTTTGTAGCTCATATGGGTCTCAATACCTATTATCATGGTTAAGCAAGATTCAAGAACAAGTTGCTTAAAAAAATATATAAAAAAAAAATAAATAAATAAAAAAGAACAAGTGGCTTCGAATCATGTGGTCAGTTAATTGAATTGTTCTTTGAGGAACCATAAAACTAAAAAATATGGATTCCCAATTAACATTTTCATATTAAAGCTCTGAAGAAACTTGCTTTTCAAATAGATGACCAGAACATGCTTTCAAGCAGGGCATCACATCCTAAGTTAGTAGCTCATTCTGGGCTCCATAATCTATTCTCAGTACAGTGCAGCTCAATCAACATGCAAACAACTAGCCTTATAAACACACACACACACACACAAACGTGATGGCCATATTTCAGCAATCCTTTCAAATTAATTATGTCATATTTTATTTGGCAAGATTTTCAAAAGCCATATTAAGTGCATTTTTTTAACATCTTGATGTGCTAAAAGAAGATTGCACACAATGGAAAATATCCAATAACCACTAACCTAGACATGCTTATATATTTCATCAATTAAAAAGAACTTTCAAAATATGAACCAAATGTTATTTCGGGTCCTCCAATTTTAAGGAAAAAAGGATAGTAAAGAAGTATACCTAAAGCCAAAGATTCTAAAATTACAATGAACCAGAAGGTATGACCCTTCAAATATTAATATGCACAAAGTTCTAGCAGCTGTCAGCTGAAAAAATGGAAAGTCCTAGACCCATAAGCAACTAAAAAATTAGTTCAACAATGTAGAAGTTTGATAAACGAAGCGAGCCAGTATTTATCCCACGAAGAATGTGGTTTATAACTCACTACTATTTCAATCAGTAGTTCAAATTTTCTGAGACAGCAACTCAGTATCAAACTAACTGCACCTATTCCGGTACAGGTTGCTGAGTCGGGGCGGCATGTCGTTTACATAAGAATTCCAATGTTGGGCCTATGAATACACAAGCTAAAAGTATCCTTCAAGGTAAAAGGATAAACACGAAGGAAATAATGCATGAGGTTAAAAAAGGTTGGATAGGAAGGAACGAAATTAGAATAAATAAGAGAAATTTGAGGAAAAGAGAGTAAAAAGAAGGTTAACTTTAACAGATTAGGAAAAAGTGACAATGCAGGTAATGGTGGAAAGGGATAATCAATGATTTGGATTGGTACGCAAATTAAAATCATCTTAGACTAACTGAGAACAACCAACAAAGAAAAGGTGGTGCTATTCTAGATATTGACTCAATGTCATGCATGAATCACATGGTAAGATAGGTTTCAAATTTCTTATGTAGAAGCATGAAAATATGTTACATGATTTGTTAGGCCCTGATCTAATATCTATATATGAACCACATGATGAGATAGATATCATATTTCTTGTGTGAAAGCTTGTAAATAGATAAGGTGGGTGTGCATAATTTAGATAACTTTGCAATGGATTGGTATATAGAAAAAATTAACGTATTGAAGCTTAAATAGTTAAATGGCATTGAAGCTTAGACAATCTTGAGGTTTTTTTATTAAGGAGGTGAGAAGGAATTGAGAAATGAGAGAAAAAGGCTAGAGAAGTAGAAAGAAGGAGAAATAAATCACAAATTTATTTCTAGGAATTCAAAGTATCATCTCAATGAATGATTGTATGATTTTTTAAGAACTTCAATTTTTGGTATTTGGTATTGGTTTAATACTACTTTCTTAACTCTCCTAAATAATTTGTTCTTACTTATTTTGTAATATTTTAAGCTTCTCTTTTTTCTTTATTGAGGTAGTGTATACTTGAGCTTTGAGAATATTTGGTAAATATCCTTTAAGTGTGTGCCACACATGTGATTTCTTTGCTAGTAAATCAAATTCTCTCTCATCCCTTGTAAACATAAAGCTTAATTAAATTAATCTACTTTGGTGTTCTTTGTACGATATCTAATCTGTTTTGCAATTAATTTAAGGTTCATCATACTTGCTCAAAAGGTTATTTCTTGATAGAATAAAGTTATGCAGACTATTTTCCCAATAATTAGTATAAGAGCAAAGATTTATGAGGAATACAATAACCATGGAATTGTAGATTGAGAAGTTTAATAACTCAAAGAGTTATTTTAGGCTTTGGAGAACCAAAATGTGCAGTATTCTAGTTCAACAAGGGCATGTGAAGGCACTCATAGGACGTAATAAGATATCTAAATCACAATTCAAGAAGACAAATAAAAGATGGATTAAAAGGTTCTCTCAACAATTAAATTGTAATAGGTGGACTGAGGTTTTAGCATAGGTCCTATAGGAAACAACTGAAGAAGATTTGTGGCTAGAGTATTTAAACATCACTAAAAGATTGTGCATGCTAAGCCCTTCAGAGCTTATAGAGCTTGACAGTGTTTAACTTGAAAGGAAGTCATATAAGAGATCTAGGATTTATCATAATATTGAGTTAAGTGAGATATTAATTAGTAAATTACTCAATATCATGCATGAATTATATGGTGATGTAGACTTTAAGCTTCTTATGTGAAAGCTTGGAAATGAATAAAGTGATTTCACATAAGTAATTTTGCATTGGGTGGGTAGTTATATAAGTTGATGTATAGAAGCTTAATTAGCATGGAAGCATAGGGCAATATTAATAATGTTTAGGATTTGAGAAAGAATTGAGAAAATAGAAAGGGGTGGAGAGAGAGAGAGAGAGAGAGAGAGAGAGAGAGAGAGAGAGAGAGAGAGAGAGAGAGAGAATAGAGAGAAATAAATTATAAGATATTTTATTTTTGAGATTTTAAAGTAATCTTTCAATGAACCAATGTTATCTTTTCCAAGGAATCTCTAAAGTGGAAAATTTTCTAATATTTGTTTAATCATTTTCCTTTGTTGACATTCCTAAGTTATTTCTATTTGACTTATCTTATGAAACTTAGTGTTTCTTGTTTTATTTACTAAGCAAGGGTATACTTGAATTTTGGGAATGACTAATGAGCATTCGTCCTTTTATTGTACACCACAATTATAATATTTTTGTTAATGGACCAAATTCTCTCCTCTATAATGGGCATAGTATTACTCAAGCTGAACCATATAAATGTTGATATTCTTTCACGTGGTGCTTGATATAGTTTTCAATTAATTTTTAGTTTACCATACTTACTCTTGGGTCAATGCTTTTGTAGCATAAAAATAGGTGTACTCTTTTCCTAAAATATCATATCTGCCATAAACTAGAAATCAACATCAAAATTAATCTTTTCCCCAACTATTTTGGGTATAATTATATGAATCTTTAATCATTATTTTTATATAGTTCATGAGATGTTAAATTAATTTTTTGCAAACTTCATATGCACAACTTCTATACATGTTAATTTCAATCTCACTTTTCTTAAATCTTCCATATTAGTTATATTTATTTTCCCTATTGCTACATCTATCCTTTGCATATATGCCAAAACAACCTAATTTTATTTTCTACAATCATATCTTCAAAATATGATACTCACATAATATCTCTAATATAACTATCACTCAATCTAATCTTTCATAGATTTTCCATGCATCCATAAAAAAAATTCAATATTTTTATCATGCTCAACTAGGCTGTCAATATAATATTTACAATTGACATAAGTTTTATGATTTCTTATCAAACTAACACAATAGGTAACTTGTCTATGAACCGGCTGGGCAAAGCCTAGATTTCTGGTTTGAATCTCTTGGCAGGCAGTGAAAGCCTTAAGTGTTGGTCCGTGTAAATTTGTGTGGGTTGCATGCTAGGTTGATCGGGATTTTTCACTGGCCTAAGGACAGTGCTTCCTCGTCACAAAAAAAAAAAAAAAAAAAAAACTTGTCTTATTCGGACTTGGAAAACGTAAAAGACTAGTTCAGTTTATTTTTAGATTATGAAACTAAACAATCAACTTCAAAATATCACTTTTTTAATGAAATTGAGTACATAAACGACAACGAACAGAATGATCTCATGACCGAGTTTCTTAAATATTCCTTTCAATTTAAGGTGATTATTTTAAAGTGATTAGAATATTTGTATGACACAAATAACCTTAGGAAAAAGACAAGATGACATTTGACAAGTTCACATAGAAAAGCCAAAAATATAATATGACAACCCAAATATCAAACTGTTGATCACAATGTCAACACATTCTGCATGATTGAGCTTGTATAATGTATTAATTAGAAAATAAAATTGGAAAGTGACCATTCACATTCCAAACATGATTGTAAACTGATCAAAACATAGGAAACCCGTTTCATTGAATGGTGTAACTAGGTTGGAAATAAAAACAGCCCATTAAGATTAAGGTTTTATTTGGGACGACTTTTTTACTGCTTTTTAAAATATTTTTTAGTAAGCATTAAGAAAGCATGAAGCTACTTTAGAAAGCATTAAGAAAGTCACCCCAAACGAAGCCTAAGTTAAATATCTCAAACGTGGTGATAAGTCAAATGTCAACACTACTTACATATGCTTAATCATGCTTGTATGAATCTAGCATTCATTAACTTTGTTTTCCTTTAAATCAATCATGCCTTATGAAAGAAAGAAAGAAATGGAAATGCCTCCCTACATCATGTTGATTCAGAATAATAAAATAGCATCAAACACAACCAAAATGCCAAGAAAAGCTTAAAATATTATTGCAAGTGATTGCTTCTCATGGAATGAGTAAGTATCTATACTAAAATAAAAGGAATAAGAAAACAACAAAAGCCAAATGATAATTCAGATGTTAAATGGTAATGAAATTTTCAGCGACACTAAAAAATAGATCATGAAGTCGTAGTGACAGGACACAAAAACTGAAAATCGTTTGAATTACTTAGACAAAGACACTTCACTTAAATCACTCAATAGTAATACGAGGTACTTTCCGCACCTTTAACTCAGAAGAGGAGATATTTTCCCTGTCATACTAAATATTCCATGCTTTTGTTTCTTCGAAGAACAGTACATCAACACATCTAATAAGGGCAAAGAATGATAAATTATAAATATTGCACCAAAAAAACCCTCAAGAGTCACCAGCCATCAATTAGATGGAACTTTGCTTTGCAAAATAACATGTAGATAATTAAAATTCACGCCATACCGTTCAATTCCACCTCAACCAATAAAACATTTAATTTAAAAGCAAACGAAGCAAATTAAAACCAAAATGAACGAAACCGGTAACACGTCATTTCAAATAAATAAAATGGTGATGACCTCCAAGTTCGAATCACAGCCAAAAGAGAAAACCAATAAATCTAGTGTAGAAGAAATTTAATCCTTACTCTTTAAGAATTGCAACAGGATTGCTATTAGCATCCACAAGCACGACCCTGTCTCGCCCCTCAACAGCCCGCTTCTGCGCGTCGTCCACTGCGAGCACGATCGGCACCGACATATTGACCACAGAACCATCCGGCATCCGCAGGCAATTGAAATGAAGAGTTTGGAGGAACTCGGCTTCTCTCATGAAACCGCGGAGCGGGCTCGCCCACCCCTCACTCAACACGTGCACCCACTGCAAATCGATCCGCGATAGCTTAATCCGCGGCAAGCCCCCCGCCAGCGTCGCCTCCTTCCGAATAGCCTCCCGCTCAGGCCCTGCAGGCGCCACCAACTCCACCAGTTTCCCTCCATCCGGCTCAATCAGTCCGCACCGAACCCTAGCCGCACCTCCGTATACCCGCCGGAGGCGAATCATGGCACCACCGGGGAAACCAGTACGCCGTGTTTTGGGAAATTGCAGATTTCCGCCTGGGACATTCGCAAAAAGCGCTTCCATCGAAGCCATTGCCGAGATGGCCGCCGGCATTCGAAGCAGACGCTCCGATCTAAAAGACAAAAAAGGTAAACGTATTTATCCAATCGGAAGATTAATTAGTGGATTATGATTTGTAAAGGTGGGAGTGGTCTAACATTTTATAGTGATCGGGCATGTGTCTCATGAACCTGGTCAGGATTGTGGTCCGCGTTCTTGAAGCATATCAGAGAAGGAAAGCGTGCGTGAATCTGGACGTGTTTTGGCGGGGTGTATGTGGACTAGTAAGGCGGCCACGTGGGCTTGGAATTCAAATATTATTTTGTTTGTTAATAGGCTGGAAAGTCGGACTTTCCATCTACAAATGTACCGTCGGCGGTCGGTGGTGCTTAAGCACGAGGTTAATTAGGTAATTAATATTTAGTTGATAGATAATGAAGGTCTGGTAAATTAACTTTATATAATTTATAAAAATTATTTTCTCTTAATATTGCTTGAATATGATTGAAATTTGACTAAAATTGATCTTTGTCGCGTCCAGGAGTATTCGCGGCGGTAGAGATATAAAGTTTATCGTCTTAATGTTGTACGAAAATCCGGCACGCAATCAGATAAGGAGAGAGGGTCTATCATTTATGAGACACTAAGATTTTAACGTGGAAAACCCCTGTAAAAGGGGGAAAAACTACGGGGCCTAGCCCAGTTTGAACGAATCCACTAGTATTTGCAGTTTATTACAAATGAGGCCCTTCCTTGGGAGAAGGTCTTAGCTTGATGTACATCTTATGGAGTATATTACATGATGTAAATACAAAGAGCTACTATCGACGTATTCGCTTTGTTAGAAGGACTGCAGTCGGCGGGCGACGTAGGTCAGAAAGATCGTAGTCAGCTGGCGACGGAGGACTGTAGTCGGCGGGCGACATAAGTCAGGAGGACCGTATTCAACGGGCGACGGATGTCGGGAAGACTGTAGTCGGCTGGCGACGTAAGTCAGGAGGACCGTAGTCGGCTGGCGACGGAGGTCGGAAGGACTGTAGTCTGACGACGAAGATCAGAAGAACAACATCAGGTAGAAGTCCAGCAATGAAAAGAAATGCATCTTCGCATAGACGTCCAGCGAAGTCCGATAACCCGTAGAAGTTCGGCGTCGGGTAGAAACTTGGCGAAGAGTGAAGGTCCGACATCGGATAGAAGTCCGACGTCTTTGGCGGCAGAGGAGAACTCCGGCTTCACTTGGGCGGAGTTTCGGCGTCAGGAGGGAACTCTCTTGTAAATTAGGAAGAATTTCAGCATCCCATGGAAGTTGGGCAGAATTCTTGCGTTCTCCAGAATATCCGGCAGAGTTCCGGCGTCCTCAGGCGACAGGAAGAGCTCCGGCGGTGGTCGAGGAGGTGAGGAATCTCCTTTTCCCCTTTCTCCTCTTCTTCTTCTCTCTCTTCACTTGAGTCCCTTTGGTGTAGAATGAGGGCTCTATTTATAATTTTTCTGGAGTGTCATAGCCCGTAAATAGGCGTGAGATCAAGGGCGAATTGGGAGTGTTTTGAATGGACGGCCGATATCAAATCCTTTGATCATACACCGTTCGTTGAGCATTTGGAGGCCTTAATGATGTTAGAATTCAGAGATCTTAGGCTCGTTGGATTTGTATCGTCGAGCCGTTCGATTCGAGTATAAGCTCGTTAAAATCGGAGACCGTTTGGTAACTCAAATTGCGGTTTGAACCTTCCAACAATGCTTTTAGCCCTTGATTCGGACTCATTTGGGCTCGGATTGGGTTGATCTTGGTGTCGTTGGATTCATATTTCCGAGACGCTCAGTTTGACTGTAAGTTTACTGAAATCGGAGTTCAGGTGCTCCCAAAATTAATTTTTGAAGTTTTCAACTAACTTTTGCCTTGAGATTCGTGCCCGATCAAGCTAATTTTTTGACGACGTATCAATCTTATTATTTATCTTCTATTATTATGATAGAGTATACATTCAGTTGTCACTCGGCATCTAACATTTACGTTCGATCATTATTTGACTCGTAAAAAATATTTCATGTATGTTAAACATTAATATCAGACGCCTACCTTTTTGGTTATTAAGCAACATTCATATAAAGAGAACGACCAAACATGTCTAATCGTCACCACAATATTTGATTTTCTTAATGGGCCATTATCAGACATTTGTCGATGTTCAATTGCATGATAACAGTTATGTACACGCCTTCTTGGTCGCTAATCCCCTTTTTAGGAGAATAATCGAGCAAACATTCAATTGTCGTCCATCTCTGCTAAATATTATTTGATGTTTTTCAATGTCCAAAATCTATTAGCCACAAACATTTAATGATCGTCTTCTTAGTCGTTAATCTCTCCTGGAATAAGGAGAGCAACATAGCAAATCACTTACAATAGCTTGACATCTATTATCCTATAGAATCATCATCTAATTCATATTCATATTAATATTTATTAGCCATCAATGTCCAATATACACATTCATTATCACATATCTTACCTATTATGAAAAGCATAACTAAACAAGCCACTTACTATCACTATACATTAGATGTTCCGAATCGGCTGTTGTTTGATGCTCGCTTATGTTCAATGTTTTTCAGCCATCGACATATATGAAGAACAACCAATTAAGCCATTATCCATATTTCACCCAACATTTCCAATCGACAATTACCTAATACCTACTAATAATTAACATATGATGTCAGTTAATTTCTAACATATGATAAATTTATTAGAAATTATGTGAATTATATAGATTTATTGTCATATAAATAGTAGACAATGTGTCTAATATTATTTATTAGCATAATATATTCTCATTATTGATAATATACTCTTTTATTAGATTTTTCTTTTCTTCTCTCTTCTATATAAGTATGTTAATTTGTATTAGTATTAAGGATTTATTTGGGATGACTTTCTTACTGCTTCATAAAGCAACTTTTTTAGTTAAAAAAAATTAATTTTTATACTACTAGAAAGATGCTTTAATAAACATTAAAAAAGCTGACTCAAATGAAGACTAAATTGAATTTAAAAAAAAAACATATAGCCTTTAATACTATTGTGAAACTTTGTCTACAGTCTTATATATTTCTTACAAAATTTTATACAAATAATTTTAATGGCAAATTCCATTACTATTTTTCAAGTTTTAAGAGAAAGGCCACTTGTAATACATGACTTCAATAAAATATTAAGATGAGCTGTCCTTATTTATTAAAAATACATAAAAGATCCTTTTTCTTTGCAAAATTTTGAAATTACATATTATCCTTTTATATAAAATAGTCTAAACTTAAGAGAATTTTTAATGTATACAAATGCATAAATATTAATGTTAAAATGTAACTTTTTTATAAAAAAATATCAAAACAATTAGTCAAAAATGATTTAATTTAAATTATTAAGAATTTTCATAGCAAATCATGAATAAAGCACAAGGTAGGTTTCCTCTAATCTTATTTTATTTGGTTAGATAATTTAAGAATAATTTAATTATTTTGTGTTAGACACGTTAGCCACTATCTCACAGTTATCAAGACCACGTGACTTATTATCATTTTTATTAGTATTACACTTCATCTATTTATATGTACTTGTACTTCTTCTATTAGATAATAAGAAATCGCGATTCTTTCTTCTCTATCTTTTTGTTCCTTTTTTCGCCTATCTCAAGAAGCTTTCATGGTATCAGAGCGGGTTCTTCCCTGACCTTCTTCTTCTTTCCCGCCCATTTAGTCGGCGGTTCCTATGGCTTCATCAGCAACTTCCTCTGACACTATCTCCAACACCAGACAAAGCTTTGGTACTCCCTTCGACTTTCCACCCATCCCTCAATAGTTGAAATTCCTCATGAGTAACATCAAAGGGATCATATCCCTCACTCTTACCACTGACAACTACCCGATTTGGAGCTCTCAAGTTTTCAACCTCTTCAAAGCAAATAGATTTGAAGGTTTTTTTGATGGCAGCTGTACATGCCCCTCCCTGGACACCCCATCATCTTCCACCTCCATTTCATATATAACATAGACTCTTCTTGATCAAAACCTGTCTGCCACACTTTATTCCGTATTCTCTCATAGCATTCTTCCTTATGTTATATCTTTATATCATTGCACAGACATTTGGAACACTATTGCTCGCCGCCTTCAATCATCCACTCGTTCCTGCATTATCCATCTTCGAAATGAATTGCATCATCTCTCAATGAAGAATCAAACCATGTCCCAATATCTTCTTACAATCAAATCTAAGTTCGATGCTATAGCCGCTATTGGAAATCCACTTGATCTCGAAGATGTTGTTCTCTATACTCATAGCAGTCTTCCAACACAATATCAGGCATTAAAAACCGCAATCTGCATGAATCTTCAACCCTTAAGCTTGGATGATCTCTGCACACTACTATGCAACAAAGAGAAAAATCTTTCTCAAGAAGCCACAAAAGAACAACAAAACCTTTAGATCTCTAACCCCGCCATGGCTCTTACCGTTCATCGTGGTCGCGGTCGTGGTCGCAACACCTCTATTCGCAGTCGATCCTCCTCCAATCGCTAATCTCGGGCTTGTCCAAACAAATTTGCTTCTAACTCCACAACTTGTCAAATTTGTTTTAAGACCGATCACTCGACCTTGAAATGTTGGCATCGCCACAATAACTACAATGAAGAACCACATAAAACTGATCTCTTCATCACGTCTGAGTCCATCGCCTCAACGAACTTGTTCCTCGATAGTGGTGCCACAAGTCACATAACATTTGATTCCTCATAGCTTCAATCCATCAAACCATATGCTGGATCTCATCAAATAATCTTAGGTAAAGGCCATCAATTACCGATCCAACACTCCGAAAAAGGTATCCTTCCCACCCTTACTTTACATCTTCGACATCTCCTTCATTTTCCTAATCTCTCATTTAATCTCATATCTATTCATCATCTCACTACTGACAACAATTGCATCGTCAATTTTTTTGCTCATGATTTTCAAATCCAGGACTCGACAATGGGACATCTTTTGTTCAAGGGTCCTTGCCTTGGTGGATTATGCCTCATTCATTCGCCCACTAGACATCACAAACTCGCCCTCTTCTCGGCTCAAGAAGTACCACATATGGCACAAATGTCTCGGCTACCTTACTTTCCCCACTATTCAACACTTACAAAAATATATTCCATCTATATGTAATAACTCGAATAGTTCTCATTGTAATACTTGTAGATTGGCTAAAGCCATTAGCTAGCATTTACTCATTATAGTAGCTCTACTTCTCATCCCTTTTTCTTTAGTTCACTTAGATGTTTTGGGTCCCTCCCCTACTACTTCAATACAAGATTACAAATACTGTTTGGTGTATGAAACTTTCTCTAAATTCATAAAATTCAACAAAATGATTACCAGACAATTTAACACCAATATCAAAATTTTTTGCTCAGACGGTGGTAGCGAATTCATCAACAATAAATTTCAAATTCTTTTTAAACAATTGGGTATTATTCATCAACACACGTACCCCTACACTCCTCAAAATGGCACAACCGAAAGAAAGCATCACCATATTTTGGAGACTGTCCGTAGTCTACTTATCAAAGCTCACTTACCTCAATCACTCTGGATCGAAACTCTCCTAACCACCATTTAACTTATCAATTGGCTACCTACTTGATCCATTAATCACCGTAGCCCATATTAAATACTCTACCATAAATCAGCCACTTACAACCACCTCAAAATCTTTGGCTGTTTATGCTACACGTGGCTCCACCCCTACAACACCACCAAACTCTCACCTCTATCCATACCATGTGTTTTCATTGGATATGCTTCCTCTCAAAAAGGCTATCATTGTCTTAATCCTAAAACAGGATAAATCTATGTCTCTCGATAGGTGATCTTCAATGAAAATATATTTCATTATCATCAATTAAGACATGCTACCCCACCCGAACCCTCTCGTAGCTTCATACCTCCTCTACTCATGGTCCCCATATCAACCAATACTCCTAATCGCTCTGTTAGTCAAAATAACTCAACTCCCACCAGTTCTAGCAATTCACCCAACCCAATTCACATGACCAAACCTTAACCAATTATCCCTCCCACTCCTACTCAGGCCCCTACCCATCACTCAATGCAAACTCGATCTAAATATGGTATCTTGAAGCCCAAAACTATTCTCAATCTCTTCTATTCCACAATTCCCCAAGTTCCCACAACCTACAACGAGGCAATTCGACATGACCATTGTTGTGTTGCCATGTCTCAAGAATTCCAAGCATTACAATCTCAAGATACTTGGAATCTTATTCCTTCCACCCCACATCAAAATGTCCTAGGTTACAAATGGACCTTTCACTCTAAATACCAAGCCGATGTTGATGGAATTTTTGAAAGCATATTTTGAAAGATCTCAGTTCTCTTTAGAGATTTTGAAATTGATGTTAAATTCTGATTCTAAAATTGAACATCCCATTAGAAAAAGTATACCACCTCGGGAGGTGGAAAAAATTTTCAAAATGAGATTTAGATTCAGAATTGTAAATCCCATCTCAAATATTGCAATTAGATTTAAAGGAGAATTTCATATGGCTCTGAAGGGTCAAAATAAAGTTCAACCAAAAATCTAGCTATGATAATCAAGAAGGATGATCGTTAAGTTCAAATCCAAAACTTTATCAACAAATGATATATCTCCCCAAAGGAAGAAAATATCATTTGCTATTAATTCCTTGAATATAAGAATAATGATCGGCAATTATTTAAGTTTTCCCAAAGAAAATTGATTAAGCTTTGAAAATCAATTTTGAAAATTAGGTGTGTTTGGTTCTAAATCTCCTATGAGCGCAAATCATCGTACTTAATTACATTATAGAACATTAGAGTTTTCTATGAATAATCTTGATTAAAATAATGACAAAATTTTGTTAAAAGATTTTCTAAGAGTGATATCAAAAGAGGTGAATTTTTAAATTTCAAAAGAGAATGTATCAAGATTTAACACTTATTAGTAGAGTCATTAGAAGAAGAGTAGAGAACACTTTGAGATTCCGGAACAATCTTGAAGTATCCCATCATAATATAAAAGTTGGGCTTTATGTGTTGGATTGAAAGGAATTTTTTAGTTTGAGTTGAGCATTTTATTAGAAATTTAGGATCATATTTCCAGAGGTTGGGGTCTTATGATCCAAGATCTGCCCCGAACCCTAAATCTAAATTTGGACAATGTACCACAGTAGTCCGAACCTAACTAATGCAATACAGAATTTGGATTTACCCCAGCCTGGATTGGTAAGCCAACTAACCACTTAGTCGATTTTAAACACATAAGTCTGATCATTTTATGAAAGTGTGGTAGGGATATTTTATTAAAGTTTAGAAAAGTTGGGGCCGGTGTCTAAAGATGATCTTAAGTGACCCCTTGACTTATGTTGGGTGAAAGGATACTAAGGACAGATAGAATTAAAATTTAGACTCAATTAAAAATATTATTAATGCGATGCATGTTGGTCAAAATACTCAAATCAGGAATGCTTAAGATTTAAAAAAAAAAAGCTTAAAAAACCTTATTAGAAGATTAAGTTTCTCCAGGTTCAGAACCTTATTCTCATAAGTAGAATTATATGAACTCTACCCGTAGGTAAGGAAGTATCTTAAAATAAGGAAAGAAGATGCATTAATATGCATGTGACTCCTAGCGTGATCCCTAGCTAATTTCCTAGATTTGTTATCTATCTATATTAATTAACTCCTAAAAGTTTAAACTTTTGATTACGAGTAAAAGAATTTTCACACTATTACAAGCCTCACGTATCCAAGCTAAAAAAAAGAGCGGCATACAATTGCCAAAAAACTAAAAAAAACAGACAATCCTATACGCAATCAAGTCAACACATTAAATATAATCAAACTAATTAATAAATGTCCATATGCAAACTGTCTTGATTATTACAACCTAGAAATGCAAAAATTAAACTGGTCGAACACCACTGATAACAACCCAGATTCTAATTCTAATATAGACACTAGTGACTTTGAGTGGGATACTCTTTTTTCTCCAATTCTTTAGTCTTCCCTCTTTCGGGCTCCTTGGATTCATCATAGCTAGCTACCCAAATAGAAAAGAGAGCTCTTCCTTTAAGGGGAAGGCCACCCTTTCTACTTTGGGTATAAAAAATGATCCAAATTTGAACTTCTAAATAGGAAATGAGTATCCCATAAAGGGGTATCTTTTCCTCTTTGAAATCCAAGCTTTAGATCCGTATATCCCAGCTCAAAGTTTAACTTTCATAATTCAATAATCAAATAAATTATATTTGATATAAAATAAAAATTTCTACTCTCCTATAAGGTTATCCTAAGCATTTAAATATTAAAATATATTCCCAAGTAGTTATATATGTGCATAAAAGAAAACACACTGGTCATGTTCTTTTTATTTGGGGGCTAAGCAGTTGAAGCACCTATATCAATTATATTTATTATTTTTATTTAGCCCATTTCATTGCCCTGCATGAGCGTGAACATCTATAAAAAACTCAGTGAGCATCTAGATCATTTATAACCTAAGAATAATCTAATCGCCAAACAAATCATCAATCCACAAAGTGTAGTAAAAGTAAGCAAACACACCAAATAATTTTAATTATAGCATGTAATAAAACCTCAAAAAGCAAGCACACAGTGAAAAAGTAAACACCGACCTAATCTAGATCTAGAGTCAGTTGTCCTAACAAATCATCTAAAGTGTGTGTAGGAGGTCATATGGCTGGGGTAGATCTTAGGTTGGGGTAGTTAGTTGAAGTTATTTAATGTTTGAATTTGTTAAAGGCTGAAGGAGGATTTTTAATTAGTGTTTAAATATTAATGTGTTAAAGCTTAATTTTGGTAAATTTTAATTGTTAAAAGATTGCTACCTTTATTTAACACCAAGACTGTGAAGTTTATTTCACCTTCCTATGGGATAAGCTAATAGCCTTGTAGGCCTGAGTTACCCAGTACCAATCATGGTTAATTAAGTTGATTTAGTTGGTTAAGATATTTTTATTAATGAAATTAGATATTTCTAAAGTTTTAATGAAATATTGGATTTTTTTAAGATTTATTGAAATTATTTTAATTATATTAATTATGGGGTTAAAATTTGACTTTTTAAATTAAAGTTAATTTTGAAGATTTAAGATTTTTAATAAATATTAGGACTTATGATGAATAGTTAGACTGTTAGCACATTCAATTCAGAGTTTTCTATGAAACTTTATGAATTATCAAAGTTTTGAGTTAATTTTGACTTAGGTTTGACCGAATTATTGACTTTTTTTAATTTGACTAAAATTTGAAGGTTTGATATTTTTAAAAAATATTAGATTTTAATTTAAATTATGTTCCTTTGAGTTTGATTAAATTAGATTTTTTTAAATTAATTATGAATTATCAAAATTTGTATAATTACTTAAATTTTCAAAATTGGTTAATTAGGAGTGTTTTAGTGTTTTGGATCCAAATCAACTCTAAATAGTATGGAATCATTCCCAAAGGTCAGGAATGACCCAAGGGGATAATTTCAAATGTTTTATTTTTTTGGGATTTTTAAAGTTATTTAATTAATTATTCAAATTAATTATTGATTTACCTTAAAATTAGAATTCATGTGAAATTAAAGGTTACCTGATAATGTTCTTATTTTTAATGGGTTGAGGGTTTTAATAGGGCCAGTTATAGTCCTTATATAGATTTTTTTGATTTAATATGAGTTTTTAATGAATTATTTATTGCTCTAGGTCAATTCTAAGGGGAATTTTTGAAGCTCCTAATTGGTGAATCAAATGGGCATCAAATCTAGTGAGTTTTGGGCCATGGGATCCCCTAATCTCAAGGTTAAAATACATTGAATTTTATCTCAAATGGAGCTCTCTAAGGTGGCTAACCAAGCCACCTAAAGTGATCTCTAAGTCACCTTACAAAATCCTAGGGAGCTATCCTAGGGTTGAATTAGGGTAAAATCAATGGCTCTAAACTCCATATTCTAATCTTCATCATCACGCCAAAAAACAAAGCCTAATTCTAATTGGAGAGATCATAACTCTAACTTGAATTTAAGGTCAAATCATGACCCTAGAACCCAAATTAGCATAAAAGTGCTCTTAAACACCTCAAATAAGGGAAAAAAATTTTGTACATGTCAGGAACATGTCCAACTTCACTCTCTTAAAGTCTCAAGCACTGGTCACTTCAATTTAACATATAAATGCAATAATAGTTAAAAAATTCAAACTGAAATTAAATTTTTTATACATATGCAATTAGAGATTGGGACAATAGGACTTCTGTAGATCTCTTTGAGATCTTCCGAATGAGCCTAAGAATACCTAAAATGGTTAAGTGGATTAAGAGATGGATTTTTGAGGTTTTCCATAAATTTCTCTGAAATTCCTCCCCTAATTATCCAATCAACTGGCACTTTACACGAGGCACCTTCCGATTAGCTGGGCAATCATTAGCGGCTGACTGGATAATGATCAGATTAACTACAGCCGCCGAATGAAAGATCAGACGGCTCGAATCAAAAGGCCTCCAGAACCTCGGGATCCAATCCGAACCGTTGATTGAAATCACTTCAATCAACGGTTCAGATTATATTATCAACCTCCCGCATTAACCCAAAGCCGTAGAGTTATTCCAGCATGATTCGAGCGATCTCGTTGGTGGATTTGCACCAAACATCATAGGAAGGATCAGGACAACACAAATTGTTAATCCAACGACCATATTTTGGCAGTTTGATGGTTTGCTTTAGACTAGACCACCACTACCTAAGTAGGAGCTCAGGATAGGGTTCTCACCGTTTAGAAAATCCCAAAGAATAGTTTTTTTCTATCGAGAAGCTTCAAGAGGGGAGGGAGAACATTTGTCCTTCAAACGTCTGGACCGGAGGATGGTCGGAAGTAGGACTTTGAGTGGACCGTGCGTAGATCACTTCATTGGAGTTCCCTCAAATGAGTCGATAGGAGAAGTTGGGAGGCTGGAAAATGAGAGAGAAATGCTGGGCGAGCTCTAGGGAATGATTTCTATATATCGATTGTAAATAGGGATGCTGGTGGACTGCCCCCCTATTCAGCTCACTCCTACGAGCTTGGATGGTCAGAACTGATTGGGCTGGCGGTTTAATGGCCTCCATGTGGCAGGAGACATCCTCCTAGAGGCCCATGAGGTTGAAGCCGATGAGCTCAGCCTTTAAAAGGCTTTGCGTCATACCTGAAATGGGGTGGGGGGACCACTGAAGTTCAAACTCCATTGATTTTGGCCACCGCATGCTAGGTTTTGGGTCAAGTTGACTTGGAAAGAGTAATGGGGATGTGACGAGCTCAAGTGTGAGGTCAATTGATTTGTGGGAGTCTAATTAGATTGGGTGGCTTGGGTTGACCCAAACCTGCTCGGTTTGTGTCAAATTGGGCTCAACCTAGGTCATGTCAGACCATGGGTTTAATGTAGGAGGTAGGGTCTGGGTCAGGTGCACCCAATGCAAATGGAAATTGTGTTTGAATTGCCTTGAGGTGGGGCATGGATCGGGTCAATGTGGTTTTGACCACTTTGGGCTAGCCTAGAGTTGACCCAAGTTAACCCATAGGCTGGGCTGGCTAGGGAAGGTGTGTTGGACCTAGGGTCACCTAGTGGAGGTGTTGGCTAGGTTCAAATAGACTTAGGGTAGGAGTTGGCTCAATCCCAAGTAATTTTTGGCCACTTTGGGTTAGCCTAACTCTTGACCCAGGTTGACCTAAGACTTGGGTTGGCTAGGGAAGATGCATTGGGTCAAGGGAGACCCAATGCCACCATTGGTTAGGTTGAATTAGACTAGTGTTGAAAAATGGCTCAAGGGGAACTTCTCTTTGGACACTTGTATCAAGCCAAATGGCTAATCCAAGTGAGCCCAAGACTTGGGTCTCCAAGAGGGGTCTCTTGGGGACATAAGGGGTCACCCCATAGGTCTAAATGGAATTGGGAAAGTCTTGGTCATGGGATTTAAATGAAAAGAGGTGTAAGGGAGATTTATTCAAACTTGGTTGATTTGGTCAACCAAATTGACCTAAGGTCAAGAGTTTAGTCCATTGAATTTAAATTGATCATATGAACTCAATGGTGGTGGTCTCATTCCAAAAGGGAGGCATTTGTTTTGAAATGGTCATGTGATCCCTAAGGGAACACCTTAGTCAACCAGGTCAAACCAAAAGTGTGGATTTGAGTCCAATGTGTTCCTAATGATGTTTAAGATCAATTGGAATGGATTTTGAGGGTTGAGGTAGAAAAGTGTGGATTGAACTTAAGCAAAAAGTCTAAAAACTTCTTTAAATTTGTATTTTGATTATTTTGACCCCTTAGTCAATTTTGGGTCAAATCGAATAAAAAAAGATGTAGAGTGTTTATCAATAGGTCCTATTGAAGGTCATGAAAGTGATTGGAAGGTTTGAAAAGGGTTCCAAGACCAAGATCTATAGGATGGCAAGTCCAATGGCATGGGTTGTAAATAAATGAAGGTTTTGCAACCTTTGGGAAAAGATTCAATTTGAGGGGTTAGGAATGTTGGATTGCGATCAAATTTGGATGACTGACCTTAGAGACATGCCTAAACAATATGCAATCGATATATCCCAAATTACAGGTCATTAGGCTAGGTTTCATGACGTTTGAAAGTTCCCCTAGAAAAGGTTTCAGGACCTTAGTCCTTAGCCCTTGGATTTGGTTTGAAACTTTAAAATTGGATTGGGTTTTGGATTGAGATGATTAAAGTGGCTTACCCATACCATTAACAATAAAAAAGATGATTTTTAATGGTCGGATGAGATTTGGAAGTTGATTGAATATTGATTGAGAATTGATTGAAGGTTGATTGGGGGTTAATCCAGGAATTGTATTAGGAGTTGGGGTTTGAGTTTAATGTGGATTGAATTGTGTCTTACCTAGGACTTAAATGCTTAGAAAGTGGGCACTTTCCAATCATTAGATCACCAGGAAGAAACCCAAGTGGGTCTTAGTGACCTCACATAAAAATAAGGTCAACAGTCGATGGATCCGTTGCATGTTACAAAACCAAACTAGTTGCCAAAGGATTTGATCAAGAATATGGTATTGAACACACTAAAACCTTCAGCCCAATTTCCAAAATTCCTACTATCAGAATCCTCTTAGTGATAACCCTACATCATGCCTGGCCAATCCATCAACTCGACGTTTTAATGCCTTCCTCCACGGTCACCTCAATTACATAGTCTATATGAAACAACCTCCATGCTTCATCGATGAAATCCACCCCAACCACATATGCCACTTGAAAAGGCTCTCTACGGCTAAAGCAATCACCCCGTGAATGATTCGCTACATTATCTAGCTATCTCCAAAGTCTCAGCTTTTGGTCAGCTCATCGGACACTTCTCTCCTCATCTACAACAACAACAACATCTTCATATACTTTCTAGTCTATATAGACGACATTCTACTCACATAAAATTTCCCCAAGGCCATCAAGAAACTCATTGATAACCTCAGCAGCAAGTTCACCATGAAATATCTTGGTACCCTCTCTCAATTCTTAGGCATTCAAGCGATACACACGAACTACGAACTTCACCTCAATTAAAGTCGATTTGCCCAAACCATTCTCTCTCGTGTAAGTGTCAAATTGCAAATCTGTCTAGTCCCTTTCAAATAAAATAAATACATACTAACTCTACATCTACTACTTTTTCTAATCCCTCCCTATACCGTCAACTCGCCGATTTTTTTACAATATCTAACCTTGACGAGGCTAGACGTCTCCTTTAACGTCAAGAACGTCTGCCAACATTTGTAGAATCCAACTAACTCCCACTTTGAAGCCCTCAAATGCCTACTACGATACATTCAAGGAACACTACACACCAATTTCCCTCTATTTCATGACAAACTCACACTTCGCTCATACGTCGACGCAGATTGGGCTAGAGACATGACTGACAGAAAATCAATTACAGGTTACTGTAACTTCTTGGCTCATCACTCATTTCTTGGAGCGTCCAGAAACAAAATGCTGAGGCACGATCTTCGATAGAAGTTGAGGATCGTTCCCTAACATATGTAGCAGCCGAAATCACCTGGATTTGTCGACTCCATGAATTCAACTGCTCTCAAACCACTGCCACTGCCACCCCATATACTGCGATAATATATCATCAATCACCTTGAAAAACAATACAGTGTTTAACGCACGCACAAAATATATTGAAGTTGATTGTCATTACATTCGCAATTGCATCAAGGATAAGATCATCCAAGTTTATCATATTTCAACCAAGGATTGGCTAGCCGACCTACTAACTAAACATCTACCATCACCCAGGTTCAAACTTCTATCCAGCAACTTGGTGACACCTACAACAGCACCAGCTTGAGGGGGCCTATTAGACACACCAACCATTCTCTCACAATTATTAAGAAGCCATGTGTCTTATTACCATTTGTCTTAGTACTACACTTCATCTATTTATATGCACCTATACTTCTTCTGTTGGATAAAAAAAAATCTCGATTCCTTCTTCTCTACCTTTATATTCTTATTTTTGCCTCTCAAGAAGCTTTCATTTTGAAGTATTTTGATTTCACTTTTTATTATAATTTAATATTTTTTTGAGATAATTGTAACGTTTTATAAAATTGACTATAAATTTATTACATTAAAAACAATTTAACTGCTCTTATTGTAAAGAACGATTTTTTTATCATAAAAATTTCTAAAAATTGCTGACAAAGTATAAATTAAGTCAAATAATATATATTACATAAATTTATTATGATCAGAAATTATTTTCTATAATAAATTTATCTGAATTTAATAGCTAATGAAAATTCAATATTAAAAAAAATCTACTAGTCCTAAAAGTGTACTGAAAAAATCTAACCTATAATTATCAATTAATTTAATTTCTTAGGATACATTTAAACACATAATATTAAAAGTTTTCATATTTTTCATTTACATTTATCTTTTTTTTTTTTTACTTTTGAATTAGTGTATTTGCTCTTGATATGATAAAATCATTGAATTCTTATATATTTATATACGTAAAATCTATTTTTTTTTTATCTTTACATTTATCTATTTAATTCATAACGGTCCCACACAAGAGTTCAGCTAACATAAACTTATCTATTGTTAAATACATATTTTTCAAGCATAAATTTTGATATGATTTAGATAATAATATTTTAACAAAATAGCCACTAATACACAATTTTAATTACATATTAACTACTTATCTATATATAAAAATACATATGCAATGATGTACAACATACTATGATATTATAATGCCATTTATTAGTTTAAATTTTAGTTATTAATAAAACAGTAGACTACTAATAATTTCAATAACTATATATTACAATAACAATAAGTACTGGTATATTCTTATTTTTTAATATAAAATTACCATTCATCTAAGAACATAATTTAATTATTACATATAACTACAAAAGAAATCAAGAAATACTTACTTAAATATGCGAAATTAAATAATCTACATTTAAATTTAAAAACAAAATAATTCAAGGAAAAATACTTCATCATTTTGGAGTATGAAATACTATCAAATAAATATTATTAAGTAATATGCCATTAAATTAGTTAATATATGAATAAATCTATTTTGAATTTGAATAAAATCATTTTTAAAATATTAATTGAGCCTTGATTCATCTATTTTAAAGAGTTTATTAAATGTGAAATCTTCAATAAAATATTAAATTTCACAACACAGAACATTTCTTGTTCAATAATATTACTCTCCATGGAATATTAAAAAGCCTGCAAGCACAAATCCTTGCATATGACATCCTTCCATCAAACTCACAGAGAACCCTTTCAACTCCACATAAAATCCTCTGATAGTCTCTTTCAGACTAAAGAAATATAAACCATCAACAACAACTTATCATTCATATATAGCAGAAGCACAAAAAAAAAAAGATAGACAATTAGGCCCCGAATAATATAGCCGTTAGCCTTCTCTTACATCACAAGTGATGATAATTTCCCATTCAAAATTTGAGCATAATAGAGAACTAAGAGCTAAGAAAGCTTAAGAAATATAACACTTACAGTGCTCTTGATCATGTTTGGTACTGCTAGCTTCTGACCTCCGGTTCTTCACAAAGAAACTGAGATGATATGTGCTCTAGAAATAGGAAGAAATGAGGCTGCCAAAGCATGACCTAGCAAGGACTGAACCAGCAAATCCATGAAAGTATTTTCATAAACTTGTATATATCATTCAATGCTAGATCATGCTGGCAGCTTCATCCATTCCACTGAGCACTCAAGGTTGAATTCATGGAGCTTCATGAAGAATATCTCATGGAGTGGAATATATAGGGTTTATGGTTTAGATCTATGGGGAAGAAGAAGACATGCACATGAGAAAATCATTCAACAAACATTATGCATCACATGATATCATATAAAATATCATAAATATTTGTTGCATGTTACTGAAAATCATAAAAGTAACAACGAAAAGTACAAGAAAATAAAAATCTAACTAGTTTGGAGAGGTGAATGATGTGAAAGAAAGCTAAAAATGAAGTGAGAGGCTGTCGAAGAACCATGAAATCCATGAAAACATTCAGAAGATAACAAACATAACATACTATGATGTTATTAAACAAGAAATTAAAACTAATTTACCAATATTTCTTATATATATTTCATGAAATCTTACAGAAGAAAGCAAAAGATAAGAATAACAACATAAATATATATTTCAACAAAAGAATGCATGCAAGCTGAGAGGAATACTCGCTTGCAGGGAGCTAATACAGAGCCAGCAGAAAGAGCGATACAGCAAAAACCAGAGAGTTAACCATTTGGAAGAAGATACAGAAAAAGAAATAGAAATGAGAGAAAGACAGAAACAAAGCAAGCAACCAAGGAGTAGGGTTGGAAGGCATGCAAGGCTACACTGATACAAGCAAACCCTAGCAAGTTTCTCCAGCATGCAAATCCCACTTGGCCTTTTCCTTTATACAGGTAGCGGTGTTCAATGTCGGTTGTTCAGCCATAAAGGAGATAGAGATAGAGAGAGAAAGTTAGATAGAGAAAGAGATTGAGAGAGTACAGTTGTAAGTGGGTAGGCGTGGGGAGAAGAGTGTAGGTGTGCAGGAGTAGGGTGGCATCGACGCAGTAATTTAGGATTGAAGCAAGTCATAGGGGCCGTACCCCATGCGCGAGGCATCGCAGAGAAAGGAGAAGTAGATCTCTATTGCTATATAGCTATAAGAGACAGAGCGAGAATGGACGAGTTGTAGAGATAGAGAGAGAGTCACGAGTTCATACTTCAAAGCTTCATAATAACGATGACAGCGGAAGACACTAAAGAAAGAAGCAATTCTTTATTGTATGTATTGTAGTCTCCTAAAAGAAGAGTTATAAACTTCTGAAAGACTGAGTTGTCATGGAGGAGAAAGAGAAACTGGACTAAAATCCAAAAATAAGGTACTTATGGAAAGATTGTTTTAATGCTAAAATATGTTATTGATATAAATTGAGAAAAAACTTCATTCATTTTTTTAATATTTGATACCATGTAGCCATCATAAAATAAAAATTTCTTATAATTTTAACAATGAATTTTAAAATATGTATTAACTAAGATTTTTTTAGGTTTAAAGTCTTAGTTTTGTACGAAGATCCAAAACATAATCAGATAAAAGAGATGATGTACCATTCATTAGAGTACCAAAGTTTTTATGTGAAAACTCATGAAAATGTGAAAAAAATAACGAGGCCTGGCAAAATTTCAAATGATTCATTATTGTTTGTAGTCGATTACAAATGACCATTGGGGGGGGGGGGGGGGGGGTTGGGGGGGGGGGGCAAGGCCTTAATATGATGTAACAAATAGACATCATATAGAGTGTATTACATGGTGGGAATTGGATGAATCAATATTTACATGTTCATTTAGTCGGCAAGACCATAGTCAGTGGATGATGTAGATCAGAAAAATTGTTGGTTGACAACAGAGATCAGAAGGATCGTAACCGACGAAGGAGGTCGAAAGGACTGTAGTCGGTGGGAGACAGAGGTCGGAAAGACCGTTATATGGCGACGAAGGTCGGAAGGATCGTAGTCAGCGAAGGAGGTTGGAAGGACCATAGTCGGCGGGCGACGGAGTCTGGAAAGATCGTAGTCAACAGGCGATAGAGGTTAGAAAGATCTTTATTTGGCGACGAAGGTTGGAAGGACCATAGTCGGTGAAGGAAGTCGAAAGGACCATAGTCAACAAGCGACAGAGATCGAAAGGTCATTGTCTAGCGACGGAGTTCAGAAGTGATGTAGTCGACGAAGGAGGTTGTAAGGATCGTAGTGTCACGACCCCAAGATCAAACTTGGAAAGAATGTCAATCAATTTCACAACAATTTAAAACTTCAATATAACAGTCGATTCATATCACAAAACATCATAAACAATACTCAGGAACTACACTATCAATACAAGAAAGGAAACTATCCTGTCCTGAGTACAAAAGAATCATCAATCTAACAAAAGCACTAAACCTGTAGATCTGGATCAATGCCTATCTCCTGCTCCCGAGCCCTGACCTGAAAATATCAACCACATATAATGAGCTTTACAAAGCCCAGCAGGTCACCTAATACCTATAACTGAAATCAAAGCACGGCAATACTATCAATATGCATGTCAATCTATCAATCTGAATCAGTCAATGGTCAATGAGTCAATGCAGCGGAAATCAATAGTCAATAAAACCAGTCAATGATAGCGGCAGGCAATTCGATAAATCAATTCAATCAATCAATGTCGTCTATCAAATCGATACGATCAAATCAATAGAATCAGTAGAGAAAAACGATACGAGACAAGGAATCTATAAAACAGTCAATACGGTGCAGAATAGTAGCAACAGTGAATCTATCAGTCTATAGGCAGCAGTATCAATAATTTTATAAGCAATAGTACGATGTCCATGCTATCAAATCAGTATCTATATCCATTTCTATATCAATGCTCAATGTCGATGCACAGAAATCAATCAGTGAAATCAATGAAATCGTACGATCTAGTAAATCCAATCAAAGTCGATAAAGCAGGAATCTATAAAACAATGAATCTATAAAGCAATACAGTAAACATGCAATTCAATACTATATACTGAACAAGTACAATCTACTGGTCATGTTGCTGTTGTAGAATCCATATTGCTGTTGTAGATAATACATTGGTTCAATCAATAAGAGTCGTCACTCTTTTCGCCCGTCAGCATATCAATAAACTCCTTATGTCTCCCTTCAATATATCAATAATCAATGTTTAAAGGAAAGCCCGTCGGCCCATCATCCTGTACAGGTATCAATATCAATCTCCACCAATGTTCAACCAGGTTCCACTTGCGATCAGTATCAATAGTCAATTCAATCAATAAGCAATTCAATAGTCAATATTAAAGCAATCATATCCATAATCAATGCATATCAGTTCAATCTATCAATCTCATACAATTCAGGAATCGTACGAAAATCGGGCAGCATAACGGTAGTCGGTCAAATTTACACAAAAATCCTGCAAAAAGACACAGTTTCCAAATCTTTCCAAATTACAATAGAATATCTATAGCGTCAATACAAGACTATCGATCTATAGAATCCAAATCAAATCAGGTCCTGATATTTTTCTATTCGATTAAAATCACGTAGAATCAATTCCGACCGGTAAAATCTTCGTAGAATACAGTCAAATCGTGTACAATAGTCATATCTATAACATACTAAAAGTTGTGCGGTGGAAGTTGTGTCAAATCAAAACCATGTCGAAAAGTCGACTACGAAAACACAAAACAGATCACAACTAGGTCGAAACACAACATCTCTGAAAACAGAAACAGGGTTCGGAGTCCTTACCACGAGATCTTCACTTTTCCCAACAGCAGCGTCGGACGAAAAGCGCTCCGCGGTCTCCAAAAACCAGCTTTTCTCTTTTCTTCCTTTCTCTTTCTCTCTCTACAAAATATCTGATTTTTAACTTTTGATTTTCTCTCTCCTCAAAACGAGCTGATTTTCCTTATAACTTACTCATATCGGCCTGGCCAATCGAGCTATCGTCCCGGGACGATCCGACCAAAACCAGATCGTCCTGGACCTCACTCAGGGCTATTGTCTGGCCGATCATTTCTACAGTACGATCGTCCTGGACGATCTCACGATCGGCCTGAACGATCTGTGCAGAAATCCTTCCAGAAAACACACCAGAAATCAGCTGTTCAATGCACTGATCGGCCTGGACGATCCAAACTTCGTCCTGGCCGATTCTGGGAGGAAAATCCAAATCAGAGAGTAACAGTAAGGAAACGAGATATTACAATCTCCCCACCTTAGAAAAATGTCGTCCCGACATTTCCCTAAAGGTACGAAGCAAAAACAACGCAAAATAAATCGATCGAAAACCAAATCTAAATCAAAACTCGTCGGAATCCATACAGAACACACAATGCAATCAATCAAATGTCAATATGCAATGTTCATATGTCAATATCAATCGGTTAGTCAAATCAATCTTACCAGTAGAATCTTCTTGTCGTTGCTGATCCTCACGATGCTGTAGACTCTGTAGACTGTAGATGCGTGACACCACTGGAGGAAGTGCAGAAGGTCGTGGCACAACTATCTCCCTCTGATCTCTGACAGTCCTATCATCCATCCGGTTCCCTGATCTCTCACTGTAGGCCCTCGAGCCAACAGTCCTCTGCTGTCCTGTACCCGTATCAGTCCTTCCACCCAGTCCTTTCTGAGGACACTCTGCTGCTCTGTGTCCTTGCTGTCCACAGTGAAAACACTGACCCGTCAATAGGTAGCTGTCACGACCCGACCCGACGGGGACGGATCCCGCCCGAGCCGGATCGCGACGAGAGACTTCCATATCCAGGATCTGGCTTTGGATTAGGTTACTGAACTGATCTTCCAAATTCTTAACTCAACAGAAAAACACAAAACAACAGAGCTACTAAAAACATCAAATGCAGCGGAACAAAACATCTATCTTTTCATTTCCTCAAAATAATCATCTACAGAACAGTACATGGCTTTCAACAGAAAGAAAGACAGAACAGAAAAGCCATGACTGTACAAAAATCAAAAGTACAAAAATACCTAATCGGATCAGACTCTGAAACTAATCCTGGACCTCCTTGCCCTTCCCAGAACCTGAAAACCACCAGAAAGCAAGGGTGAGCTCAACAGCTCAGCAAAGCAACAAACCACCAATCTAAATTCTCAGAAACCAAAACCAAATTCATCAGACAGAAGTCAGATCAGAAATCGAAACAGAATCGGAAATCAGAACTTATACGGACAGATAGCAAATCAGAATCGGAATCGTACAGATCATATCAGAACAAATCAACAGAGTCAGAATCAGAATTCAGAAATCAGAATCGTACGGAGCATATCGTATCAGAATCACAATTTCGTACAGAACAGAACAGATACAGAAAACAGATCAGATACATATAGCTAAATACCCTGACACTGACGGAATCTCTACGGATTCCGGCCCCTTATGCCTCCCTTCCCAGACACTGACTGAATCTCATAGGATCCAGGCCCCTTATGTCTCCCTTTGTGCTCACGGCACCAAAACAGATGTGCTTATAGCACCAGAACAGAATTCATCGGATCCGGAACAGAACAGATATCAGATTTCAGATTTGAGCTCATTTCAGATTTCCCGTTTCACTAACTGAATCTCATAGGATTCAGGCCCCTTATAACTCCCTTTTTATAGCTTATACACATAGCATTTCGAATCAGAAGAAATTCGGACATTTCAGAAATTACCCGAAAATCGGGCAGCACAACGGCAGTATACAGAATTTACACAAAAATTCCTGCAAAGAAAATTTACCGAATTCGCACAGAACATAGATAATCACATTCCAGAACATTTATTCTACTGCACAGAGAATTTACGATTTCACAGAAAATTCCGGTCGACTAAAAACACAGTCGAATCAAAAACACCCGGACGAAAATCTTCAAAATATAGTCAAAACGTGCACACCCGGCACGGCAACGATATACAGAAACTTACGCGGTAAAAACTGAATCAATCAAAAGTTACGGACGAAAAACCGTAACAAAAACAAAATCCGGACAGAAAAATACCGCCAACCGCGACGGAACTGAAAATTGAGAAAGACGGAATGTGCCTTACCTCGAGCACAGCAAATTCCACAACAGTCACTTCGATCGAAAACGGCTCCGCGTCTTCCCGAAATCAACTTTTCCAAAATCCTCTTTTTCTCTCTCCTCAGACGAAAAATCAGATATTTTTATTTTAATTTTTCTCTCTCTTCAAATGAGCTGATTTGCCTTAAATTCTCTTCAGATCGGCCTGGCCGATCGTCCAGATCGTCCTGGACGATCAGACCAAATTCTCATCGTCCTGGGACGATTTTTCAGGACGATGTTTACTATTCATAGGCGATAAAAACCCCTACTCACTGACTTGTGCCATCCACTGATCGTCCCGGGACGATACCTCGATCGGCCTGGACGATCCCTACAGGAAAACACTTAGAGCAATTCTGGCAAAATCTGAAACTGAATATACACTGATCGTCCCAGGACGATCCCAGATCGTCCTGGACGATACTGGAGCAGTTTGAAATATTACAATCTCCCCAACTCAGAAAAATGTCGTCCTCGACATTATCCAATCCAAACGCAGTCAAAACAAGTACGGGTACGACCGTCTCATATCAGACTCCTTTTCCCACGTTGCTTCCCGTGCAGTCCGGTGCTTCCACTGGACTTTAACCATCGGAATCTCTTTATTTCTCAACTTGCGGACGTCGTACGCTAAAATCAATTCTGGCTCTTCCTTGTACGCCAGATTCTCCTGAATCTCAACCTCGTCAGCTGATACCTTCTTCCCAGAGTCGGATACCCACTTCCTCATAGTGGATACGTGAAACACATTATGCACATCAGGCATAGAGTCAGAAAGCAGTAGGCGATAAGCAGCTTTTCCAATTCTTTCCAAAACTTCAAAAGGTCCAACATACCTTGGACTAAGCTTGCTCACCTGACCAAATCTGCTCACACCTTTCATCGGGCTGACTTTGACATACACAAAGTCACCGACCTGAAACTCAACAAATCTGTGCTTCTGATTGTAATACTTCTGCTGACGATCTTGAGCGGCTTTCAATCTTTCTCTTATCAAATGAATCTTCTGAGCAGTTTCATCAGCAAAAGTGGCACCCAAAGTCTGTCTATCTCCGACCTCCGTCAGAGTCAAAGGAGTACGACACTTCCTGCCATACAAAGCCTCGTACGGTGCCATACCAATACTGGACTGAAAACTGTTGTTATAGGCAAACTCAATCAGCGGAATATGATCTTCCCAGCTTCCGCTAAAGTCCAGAACACAAAGTCTCAACAGATCTTCCAGTACCTGAATAGTCCTCTCAGACTGTCCGTCGGTCTGAGGATGAAAGGCTGTACTGAAATGCAATTTCGTACCCAAGCCTTGCTGAATGCCTTTCCAAAGTCTGGAAGTAAAACGTCCATCTCGATCAGATACAATCACACGAGGCACACCGTGCAATCTGACTATCTCTTTCACATATATCTGTGCCAAGCGTTCAACTGAATCCGTCTGTCTGATCGGAAGAAAATGGGCTGACTTCGTCAATCGATCCACAACTACCCAAATGACATCATGTCCTTGTCGTGATCGAGGAAAACCCATAGCAAAATCCATCGTTACCTCCTCCCATTTCCACTCAGGGATAGGCAACGACTGCAACAGTCCACCTGGTCGCTGATGCTCTGCCTTCACCAACTGACAGGCTTCGCATCTCGACACAAACTCCGCCACATCCTTCTTCATCCCAGGCCACCAGAACAAAAGCTTCATATCAGCGTACATCTTACCACTGCCTGGATGAACAGTGTAGCCTGAATGATGAGATTCATACAGAATCTCCCGCCTCAAATCTCCAAACACAGGTACCCACAACCTGTTCTTACAGAAAATAGCACCAGAATCAGAAATTCGAAGTTCAGGAGTCTTACCAGATCCAATCTGAGCTAGCAACTTCGAATAATCAGAATCTGACTTCTGGGCTTCTTGAATCCTTGCTTCCAAAGAAGACTGAATACTCATCTGAGCCAACTCCAAATCACTGGAGGAAATCACCTCCAACTGCAATCGCTCCATGTCTCGAATCAGAAAGTCATCACAGGTAAGCTGAATACCTGATAATCCAGAAGACTTCCTGCTCAAAGCATCTGCTACCACATTCGCCTTCCCAGGCTGATACTGAATAGTCAGGTCATAGTCCTTGATCAACTCGAGCCACCGCCTCTGTCTCAGATTCAGATCCTTCTGAGTAAAAATGTACTTCAGGCTCTTATGATCAGTAAACATCTCACATGTGACGCCATACAGGTAATGACGCCAAATCTTCAAAGCAAAAACAACTGCAGCTAACTCCAAATCATGCGTCGGGTAATTCTTCTCATGTGGTTTCAACTGTCTCGAAGCATAAGCAATTACCTGACCATGCTGCATCAGAACACAACCCAGTCCTTTCAGTGAAGCATCACTGAACACCTGAAAACCTTCCGTACCTGACGGAAGTGCCAACACTGGAGCTGAAGTCAAACAATCCTTCAATCTCTGAAAACTAACTTCACACTCCGGTGTCCAAACAAAAGGAACTGACTTCTGAGTCAGTCTCGTCAGAGGAGTCGAAATCTGTGAAAATCCTTTCACAAACTTCCTATAATACCCGGCCATGCCTAAGAAACTACGTACCTCAAATACCGTAGTCGGCCTTGGCCAATCAGCAACCGCCTGAATCTTCTGGGGATCTACAGAAATACCTTCTCCGCTAATCACATGCCCCAGAAATGAAATGCTCTTCAGCCAGAATTCGCACTTGGAGAACTTGGCATACAGCTGATGCCTCCTCAGAGTCTCCGACACAATCCTCAAATGTCTGGCATGTTCATCCTCAGAAGCAGAATATACCAGAATATCGTCGATAAAGACGATCACAAACTGATCCAAATACTCCCTGAATACTCGGTTCATCAGATCCATGAAAATAGCAGGCGCATTGGTTACCCCAAAAGGCATAACCAAGAACTCGTAGTGCCCGTACCGAGTACTGAAAGCAGTCTTCACCACATCAGATTCCTTCACCTTCACCTGATAGTATCCGGATCTCAAATCAATCTTCGAAAACACCGAAGATCCGGAAAGCTGATCAAACAAGTCGTCTATCCGAGGCAAAGGATACTTGTTCTTGATCGTGGCCTTGTTCAAATCTCTGTAATCAATACACATACGGAGTGTACCGTCCTTCTTCTTCACAAACAGAACAGGTGCTCCCCAAGGAGAAACACTAGGACGTACAAACCCTCTGTCAACCAACTCCTGAAGCTGAACTTTCAACTCAGAAAGTTCTTTCGGTGCCATCCTGTACGGAGCTTTCGATATCGGAGCTGTACCCGGAAAAACATCGATAGAGAATTCCACATCTCTATCCGGAGGCAAACCAACCAACTCCTCAGGAAAAACATCCACAAACTCCCGTACCACTGGGATCTCAGAAACAGAACCAACCTCCAGGTTCAGATCCCGCACCGAAGCCAAAAATACTGGATATCCTTTCTTCCACATTCTGCTCACCTCTAACGCAGAAATCAGACTGGAGAGAACACCTCGTAATCCCTGAAATACAACTCTCTCTCCAGCCACAAGCAAACTCACTTGCTTCTTCAGACAGTCAATCTGAGCCTCATACCGACTCAGCCAATCCATTCCCAGAATCACATCATACGAAGAAATCGGCAATCGAATCAAACTCGATTTCCACTTCTTGCCAGAAATCTCAATCTCACACAAACAAAACTGTCGAGCAATCAATGGATTCCCAGCCGGTAAAATCACAGACAAAGAAACCGGTAAAACCATTGAATCCAAATGTAAAAGCTCAAAACAATGCTCGGACAGAAAAGAATGACTCGCTCCAGAGTCAAACAAAACACGACAGGGCTGATCAGAAATGTAAACCGTACCTATCACAACATCCGGAGCATCACGAGCCTCCTGCTGACTCAAGCTGTAAACTCGTGGCTGAACTGGAACAGGAGCTGAAGCAACAGAACTACTCTGCTCCCTCTGAATCGTAGGTGGTCTCCGTGGTGCAGAACTAGAACCACCACCTCTACCAGTAAATCCCTCAGGGCGTGGAGGAACAGTCCTCGGTCTTCCTGCTGCTGAACCAACAGGTCTGACGAAGCCCTCAGATCGCTGCTCAAATCCCATCTGTGGACATTCTGCAATCCTATGTCCCGGCTGACCACATCTGAAACAAAGACCAGCTATCCTGTAGCACTGGCCATGGTGTCGCCGTCCACAACTCTGGCACACAGGTGCCGAACTGACAGATCCAGAACCAGTCGTACTGGTAGCAGTACCAGACGATCCTCCGCTCCTCCTGGATTCTCCAGATCCAGAAACAAATCTCCTCTTCCCAGAGGAACCACTGCCAGAAGTATCTCCTCCAAATCTCTTCCTACTCGCAGACCACCGCTGCTGAGTAGCCGTCATGTCGTTCTCAATCAGACGAGCTCGCTCCACAAGCTCAGAGAAATCAGAAATCCGGAACGGTATCAAAGGCTGCCTCAAAGTGTCTCGTAAGCCTCTCAGAAACCTGTAGCACCTCTCAGCAGACGTGCTAACCAGCTGCGGAGCGTACCTGGCTAATGCAGTAAACTCAGCCTCGTACTGCATCACCGTCTTGCTCCCCTGAACCAGCCTCAGAAAACTCTCCTGCATCTGCTGTCGTGCAGAAGGGGGAACAAACCAATCTCTGAACACTTCAGTGAACTCTTCCCAAGTGATCAAAGAGTTCAATCTGCCCTTAAATCTGGCTGCCTGCTGGCCATCCCACCAGTGCTCAGCCTCTCCGTCCAACAGAAAAACTGCTAACGGAACCTTCCTGTCTGCAGGACACTGCATCTCGTCAAAAGTCTTCTCTAATCTCCTCAGCCACTCCTCGGCTGCTCTGGGCTCAACAGCGCCCTCAAACCTCGGAGGCTTCAACCTCAAAAATAACTGCAGGTGTCGATCAATATCCTCAGATCTAACAGTAGAGGCTCTGCTCTGAGTATCGCTCATCATCTGAGCAACAAGTGACGCAAACTATGAAAGCGTATCAGCACCGACCACTGGGTCTGTACTCCCCACTGGTGCTGCTTGATCATCACTCTGACCGTCTGTCATGTCTGGGTCTGGCTGATCCATACAGAAAAATCCAGAAAATCCGGAAAACTATCACAAAAACAACACAAAATAACACAATAAAAAGCCAAACGACCCAAAACTACCTCCCAGACAGACTCACTGATCACTTCCTAAAACTCTGTTTCACAATTCAACCTGTTTCCAAAACCAGTGCTCTGATACCACAAAAGCTTGTCACGACCCGACCCGACGGGGACGAATCCCGCCCGAGCCGGATCGCGACGAGAGACTTCCATATCCAGGATCTGGCTTTGGATTAGGTTACTGAACTGATCTTCCAAATTCTTAACTCAACAGAAAAACACAGAACAACAGAGCTACTAAAAACATCAAATGCAGCGGAACAAAACATCTATCTTTTCATTTCCTCAAAATAATCATCTACAGAACAGTACATGGCTTTCAACAGAAAGAAAGACAGAACAGAAAAGCCATGACTGTACAAAAATCAAAAGTACAAAAATACCTAATCGGATCAGACTCTGAAACTAATCCTGGACCTCCTTGCCCTTCCCAGAACCTGAAAACCACCAGAAAGCAAGGGTGAGCTCAACAGCTCAGCAAAGCAACAAACCACCAATCTAAATTCTCAGAAACCAAAACCAAATTCATCAGACAGAAGTCAGATCAGAAATCGAAACAGAATCGGAAATCAGAACTTATACGGACAGATATCAAATCAGAATCGGAATCGTACAGATCATATCAGAACAAATCAACAGAGTCAGAATCAGAATTCAGAAATCAGAATCGTACGGAGCATATCGTATCAGAATCACAATTTCGTACAGAACAGAACAGATACAGAAAACAGATCAGATACATATAGCTAAATACCCTGACACTGACGGAATCTCTACGGATTCCGGCCCCTTATGCCTCCCTTCCCAGACACTGACTGAATCTCATAGGATCCAGGCCCCTTATGTCTCCCTTTGTGCTCACGGCACCAAAACAGATGTGCTTATAGCACCAGAACAGAATTCATCGGATCCGGAACAGAACAGATATCAGATTTCAGATTTGAGCTCATTTCAGATTTCCCGTTTCACTAACTGAATCTCATAGGATTCAGGCCCCTTATAACTCCCTTTTTATAGCTTATACACATAGCATTTCGAATCAGAAGAAATTCGGACATTTCAGAAATTACCTGAAAATCGGGCAGCACAACGGCAGTATACAGAATTTACACAAAAATTCCTGCAAAGAAAATTTACCGAATTCGCACAGAACATAGATAATCACATTCCAGAACATTTATTCTACTGCACAGAGAATTTACGATTTCACAGAAAATTCCGGTCGACTAAAAACACAGTCGAATCAAAAACACCCGGACGAAAATCTTCAAAATATAGTCAAAACGTGCACACCCGGCACGGCAACGATATACAGAAACTTACGCGGTAAAAACTGAATCAATCAAAAGTTACGGACGAAAAACCGTAACGAAAACAAAATCCGGACAGAAAAATACCGCCAACCGCGACGGAACTGAAAATTGAGAAAGACGGAATGTGCCTTACCTCGAGCACAGCAAATTCCACAACAGTCACTTCGATCGAAAACGGCTCCGCGTCTTCCCGAAATCAACTTTTTCAAAATCCTCTTTTTCTCTCTCCTCAGACGAAAAATCAGATATTTTTATTTTAATTTTTCTCTCTATTCAAATGAGCTGATTTGCCTTAAATTCTCTTCAGATCGGCCTGGCCGATCGTCCAGATCGTCCTGGACGATCAGACCAAATTCCCATCGTCCTGGGACGATTTTTCAGGACGATGTTTACTATTCATAGGCGATAAAAACCCCTACTCACTGACTTGTGCCATCCACTGATCGTCCCGGGACGATACCTCGATCGGCCTGGACGATCCCTACAGGAAAACACTTAGAGCAATTCTGGCAAAATCTGGAACTGAATATACACTGATCGTCCCAGGACGATCCCAGATCGTCCTGGACGATACTGGAGCAGTTTGAAATATTACAGTAGCACTGACCTGTATGTTGTTTGCCACAATGACTGCACGTGCCAGAACCACCAGATGATACTATCGATGCTGATCGTGACGCAGATCCCGATACAGATCCCTTCGAACCCTCATACCTGCTTCTCTTCTCTCTATCTCTGGAATCATCTCGTCGTACCTCATCTCTCCTCCTCCTGGTATCCTCGTACCTCGATACCGGTGCCGACAACTCAATCTCTATCAATCGGGCCCGCTCCACTAGCTCAGAAAACTCGTGGATCCGGAAAGGTACTAGTGGTTGCCTCAGCTCTCTATTCAATCCGTGCAGAAATCTATAACACTTGTCTTCAGAAGTAGGAATCAAGTGAGCAGCGTACCTCGCAAGTGCAGTAAACTCGGACTCGTACTGCATCACTGACTTGCGGCCTTGCTCCAATCTCATGAATGCTTCCTGCATCTGCCGCTGAGCTGACGGTGGTACAAACCACATCCTGAACACTGTAGTGAACTCATCCCAGGTGATTTCAGCATTGGTCTTCCCCTGGAATTTCTCTCTCTGCTGTCCGATCCACCATCTCTCTGCCTCACTTTCCAACGTGAATACTGCCAAAGGTACTTTTCTGTTCCCCGGACACTGCATACTATCAAAAATCTTTTCTATCCTCATTATCCAATCCTCAGCAGCCTGTGGTCCTACAGCCCCTTTGAACAACGGAGGCTTCAGCTTATGAAACATCTGTAAATGTCTATCAACTTCTTCCTCTTTGCTCCCACTCATCTTACTCTAGGCATCCCCCATAACATGTGCAATCGCAGTCGCTAACTGCATCATACTCTCTGACGGTACTGGAGATGCGCTGTGTTGCTCATTCGGTACACTAGATTCTGCCGGAGGATCCATATCTTTTCACCTGCACAATTCAAAACAAATGATACACACATGCAATGATGTATGCCAATGAAGCTCGTAAAGCTACCCAATCTACCCAATCTCTCAATCCAAACCTACAACTCTGGTAACAATCCATTCTTCCAATAACATTGCTCTGATACCAACTTGTCACGACCCCAAGATCAAACTTGGAAAGAATGTCAATCAATTTCACAACAATTTAAAACTTCAATATAACAGTCGATTCATATCACAAAACATCATAAACAATACTCAGGAACTACACTATCAATACAAGAAAGGAAACTATCCTGTCATGAGTACAAAAGAATCATCAATCTAACAAAAGCACTAAACCTGTAGATCTGGATCAATGCCTATCTCCTGCTCCCGAGCCCTGACCTGAAAATATCAACCACATATAATGAGCTTTACAAAGCCCAGCAGGTCACCTAATACCTATAACTGAAATCAAAGCACGGCAATACTATCAATATGCATGTCAATCTATCAATCTGAATCAGTCAATGGTCAATGAGTCAATGCAGCGGAAATCAATAGTCAATAAAACCAGTCAATGATAGCGGCAGGCAATTCGATAAATCAATTCAATCAATCAATGTCATCTATCAAATCGATACGATCAAATCAATAGAATCAGTAGAGAAAAACGATACGAGACAAGGAATCTATAAAACAGTCAATACGGTGCAGAATAGTAGCAACAGTGAATCTATCAGTCTATAGGCAGCAGTATCAATAATTCTATAAGCAATAGTACGATGTCCATGCTATCAAATCAGTATCTATATCCATTTCTATATCAATGCTCAATGTCGATGCACAGAAATCAATCAGTGAAATCAATGAAATCGTACGATCTAGTAAATCCAATCAAAGTCGATAAAGCAGGAATCTATAAAACAATGAATCTATAAAGCAATACAGTAAACATGCAATTCAATACTATATACTGAACAAGTACAATCTACTGGTCATGTTGCTGTTGTAGAATCCATATTGCTGTTGTAGATAATACATTGGTTCAATCAATAAGAGTCGTCACTCTTTTCGCCCGTCGGCATATCAATAAACTCCTTATGTCTCCCTTCAATATATCAATAATCAATGTTTAAAGGAAAGCCCGTCGGCCCACCATCCTGTACAGGTATCAATATCAATCTCCACCAATGTTCAACCAGGTTCCACTTGCGATCAGTATCAATAGTCAATTCAATCAATAAGCAATTCAATAGTCAATATTAAAGCAATCATATCCATAATCAATGCATATCAGTTCAATCTATCAATCTCATACAATTCAGGAATCGTACGAAAATCGGGCAGCATAACGGTAGTCGGTCAAATTTACACAAAAATCCTGCAAAAAGACACAGTTTCCAAATCTTTCCAAATTACAATAGAATATCTATAGCGTCAATACAAGACTATCGATCTATAGAATCTAAATCAAATCAGGTCCTGATATTTTTCTATTCGATTAAAATCACGTAGAATCAATTCCGACCGGTAAAATCTTCGTAGAATACAGTCAAATCGTGTACAATAGTCATATCTATAACATACTAAAAGTTGTGCGGTGGAAGTTGTGTCAAATCAAAACCATGTCGAAAGTCGACTACGAAAACACAAAACAGATCACAACTAGGTCGAAACACAACATCTCTGAAAACAGAAACAGGGTTCGGAGTCCTTACCACGAGATCTTCACTTTTCCCAACAGCAGCGTCGGACGAAAAGCGCTCCGCGGTCTCCAAAAACCAGCTTTTCTCTTTTCTTCCTTTCTCTTTCTCTCTCTACAAAATATCTGATTTTTAACTTTTGATTTTCTCTCTCCTCAAAACGAGCTGATTTTCCTTATAACTTACTCATATCGGCCTGGCCGATCGAGCTATCGTCCCGGGACGATCCGACCAAAACCAGATCGTCCTGGACCTCACTCAGGGCTATTGTCTGGCCGATCATTTCTACAGTACGATCGTCCTGGACGATCTCACGATCGGCCTGGACGATCTGTGCAGAAATCCTTCCAGAAAACACACCAGAAATCAGCTGTTCAATGCACTGATCGGCCTGGACGATCCAAACTTCGTCCTGGCCGATTCTGGGAGGAAAATCCAAATCAGAGAGTAACAGTAAGGAAACGAGATATTACACATAGTTAGCAGGTGAAGGAGGTTGGACAGACCATTATCGGCGGACGACAAAGGTCATAAAGACTATTGTCTAGTGACGCATGTCGGAATGACCATAGTCGGTGAAGGAAGTCAGAAGGACTATAGTTGGTAGGCGACGGAGATCAGAAAGACTATTGTCTAGTGACGGATGTCAGAAGGACTGTAGTCAGCGGGCGATGGAGGTCGAAAATATCATTGTCTGACGACGGAGGTCAGAAGGATCGTAATCGTCGAGTGATGGAGGTCAGAAGACCTTTGTCGTGGGCGACAGAGGTTAGAAGGACCATAGTTAGTGGGAGACAGATGTTGGAAATATAAAACTCCTTCAGTAAAAAAAGTTACACTCCTAAATATCGAGGCGCCTTTTGGTGTAATAGTTAAAATTTCTTTAAGAAACTCCACAGTTAAGCATGCTTATCCCAGAGTAATTTTGGGATGGGTAACCTACTAAAAAGTCACCAACATAGCAAAACTGTGAGGCTTTTAGGTCAAAACGAAAAATATCTCGATAGTTAAGAGTTCAGGCTGTTATAAGTAAAACCGTAGTTAGACGGCAGAGGTCATAAGGAATGTTGTCTGTGGAAGTCTAACAATAATTAGAAGCTAGGTGAAAGTCTGATGTTAGTGGCTGGGCAAAAGTTCTTCATTAGTTGGCGGCTGAGCATAATTATGATGATAGTTATGAGTAGGGTGGAGGTCAAACAAAAGTCCTATGATAGTCAATAGTAGAGAGAAAGTTTGATAATAGTCGGTGACAGAGCAGAAGTATGGAATCCATAGGTGGCCAGGTGGAAGTCTCATGCAAGCAAAATTCATACGTCGGGTGAAACTTCGATGTCGGGGAGAAGTCAGGTGTCAGGTAGATGTCCGGTGTCGAGTAAAAGTCCGACATCCGTCGGTGGCTGGCCTGGGTTGAAGTCTGGTGTTTGTTAGAAGTATGACAACTGGCGGTGATCTGATAGAAATTTGGGCGGTGGTCGAGGAGGCTATTGGTGGCAAGAGAGATCTCAGATTTTTCTTCTTCCTATCATTCTCTTTCTTTCTTGGGTCCCCTCTCTTCCTCCTTCGTCCCCTTTTTCATGAAGAATGAGGGGTTTATTTATAATTTTTTTAGAGTGACATAGCCAGTAAATAGGAGAAAAATGAAGGGTAAATTGGGAGTGGTTTGAATGGACGGACAATGTTGATTCCCTTGATCGTAGATCATTTGTTTGATATTTGACTATCTTAATGATATCTGAATTTGACAATCTTAGGCTTGTTGGATTTGTCTTGTCGAGCTGCTCGATTCGACTATAAGCATGTCATGTTTAGAAACCGTTTGATAATATAAATTATGGTTTGAACATTCCAAATATGTTTTGAGTCTTTGATTTGGACTCATTTGGGCTCCGATTGAGTCAAATTTGGTGTTGTTGGGTTCATATTTTTGAGACGTTCAGTTCAACCATAAGTTTGCTGAAATCGGAGTTCATATGGTCCAAGATTTAATTTTGAAAGTTAACCACTTAATTTTTCTTCAAGATTCATGCACTACAGGAAAATGAGCCATTACCGTTGAACGTACCGGCAAACATTTTCATGTCAGTAATATTGACATCGTTACCGATGGATGTTTCACTGGTAATTTAACGGTGCATTATCTGGCGGAATAACCACCATAAAGTTACATGTGTACATTTCGTCGACGTTTTGCCATCATTTATTAGTTGTCCGGTGCATTCTTCATCGGTAACTACCAATGGACTAACCGACGAATCGTGCACCGGCTTACTTAAACACGACGAGCTAAATCTGGTGTAGCATCCAGCGGTAGTTACCAGTAGACGTATCGGCGTATCATGTGTCGGCTTACTTAAACTCAACGAACTATTTCCGGCAACTGCGACGCCGGTTCTTTAACATGTGAATAATACGCCAGAAATTGCACTGGTTAAGGCCCTATTTCGGTTTCCCATGAACAATTTCTACCATTTCATTCTCTCTCACGTCGGACGACTGCTACGCGTACGAGAGTTACGCCAATGCCACGATTTTGCCTCTCTTCTATAATACGATACAATGAGCTTTTCCGGCGACCACGTGTGCCGGTAATATATATGGCATATGCGACGGTAACGTTCACCGGTAATATGATACAATGAGCTTTCCTGACGACCATATGCGCTGGTAATACCGATTGAGATTGTAACGGTAAAGTTCGTTGGTAACAGAGAAAGCCCCTCCTCAAACTTAAGGGAAAATTTATATGGTGGTGGTTAGACCTACAATGCTTTATGATGCATAATGTTGGACATAAAAGAGAAGCATAATATTAATTTAAGTGTTCCAGAGATGATGATGCTCAAGTGGATGAGTGGTTTTACTCTTAGAAACATAATATGAAATGATCATATACATTAAAAGGTTCGAGTAGCACTAGTGGAAGATAAGATTATATAGATCAATCACGTTAGATGTTTATATATATATATATATATATATATATATTAGGAAAATATATATCTTATGAATTTGAATAAAATGCACTGGACGTTGTTATGTGGACATAGATCAGGAATGCGTTGGGCGTTGATGTGTGGACGTAGATGAATGCATTGAGCATACTTGATTATAGCTAGACATGATATGAAAATAACATATATGTGAGAAGGTAGGAGTAGCTCTAGTGGAATATAAGATTAGAGAGAGTCGCCTTGGATGATTTGATCACTTAAAACGATGGCCTTCCCAGCTGGCTAAGACTCTTTATATTTTTTTTCAATAGATATTAAAAAATTATCTAATATATTCATATTATATATATGTAGGTTATATTATAGATATCAGAACTCAAAGAAGTTATATATATAATTAATTGGCGTAAGGATGAAAGACATTAACAGATGAGTTCATTAGAGGGGTGAATATTTTCATTCAAATAGCTTTTCAACTGTCCAGCTTTATTTTAGAAGGAAAGTTTCATTGCCCATATTCTAAACATAAAA